>JAJOZX010002521.1:407500-565000 GCA_023014485.1 Bathynomus jamesi
ACTACGCTAGAAATGCGCAAGGGTAAGAAAGGCTTACAAGTTTAGCTTTAATCTCAATTGAGAAAAAGCTTCTAAGGATATGAAAACCGATGCCTTTTACGAAGAAATAATATATATATTTAATAAAAAAGAAAGAAGAATAGAATTAACCTATAAGTAAAGTAAGTAGATGATTATATGTGTTTTGTTTTTATTATATACGAGTATTTTAAAGTTTTATTTTTATTTTATATAATCTTTGTTGTTTTTGCTTGAATTGCTTCCCCTTGACGAAAAATCACCGCACGCCACTGATATATATATATATATATATATATATTACACTCGTATATATGATAAAAATTTATCATATTGCATGCCATTGCATTTACTCGGCATTTTTTATGGCATAGTACTAACCAAATTCTCAATTTTCAGTGATTTTCTGCACCGAAGCGTTCCCAATGATTGAATCATCATTGTCCCTAATTGAGATCAGCGTACGCCCTTGCATCGATGGCAACTCGTCTACGGGAGAATTCTTCAACTTCAGTCTCTGCATTTCAGAGAATTGCACTGTCCTTCACGAACAAACGGACGCCTCAGTGGTGTCACCAATCTTCCTCTCTCTCTCGGGGATTTCAGGTAACTTTATTTGCGGATCGAGAAGGGGGGGCGCCAGGGGGCTTAATTGAACTAACGGGGCTTTATTTGGAGGCCCCATACATCCTGGTTAAACGAAATTAGGTAAAATGTTTAAATGCTTGTGTCCACGTTGCTTCAATTAAGCCCCCTCGCACGCCTCTGGATCCGCCTATGGGTAATTTTACAAATTCTCTCGTTTCAAGTGGGTGACAAATTATTAGAAAATTATTCCTTTATTGTTTTGTAATCATGATTATCTTCGAAATACAACTTTTATGAATAAAAAACAGAAAAAAATTATTGTTTTATAAGAAAAAGGCATTAATCATGCAGTACTACAGGCATGAATAAGGAAACATTTGTACAAAATTACAGATGTAAAAAAAGGTGTCCTGTCGAACAAGTTATACAACTGAATTGGAGTAGCTCTTTATACATAGGCCTAGCCAACGTTCATACACCTTAAATTATTGTCTGTACACTAGTTTTATTTTCTTCGACTTTCTATAACGAGTTTATTACAATATTTTCATCCCACCTATAGCCAGGGTGTGAAAAATATTGAGACTGATTACGCTTATATTTGTTAACTTGACGATGTGTAATGATAGCAATGTATATAAACACGGTGCGATGCTATTCAATGTTTTACATTTAAGATATAAAATTTGTTTTGAAATGAATGAGTGATTTTCGAGGAGGTTATATTCTACGTGTGTGTGTGTGTGTGCGTGCGTGTGTGTGTGTGTGTGTGCGTGTGTGTGCGTGTGTGTGCGCGTGCGTGTGTGTGTGTGTGTGTGTGTGTGCGCGTGTGTGTGTGTGTGTGTTTCCGAGAATTGTAACTTTTGATTTGGAAGCATAAAATATTTATAAATTTTAAATCGCTTACAATTTAGTTAATCATTTCATTAGCTTACATGATTCAATTTAATTAACAACAAAGATTTGTTTTGGGAATGTTACTGCTGAAATAAGGAAATAAGGAAATTAATACTATAAACACCCAGGAATATCTGTCAGTCTGTCACGCTCGAAAAGAGAAGAAGATTCTTGATATATATGGGCGCTATTTGTATTTTAATGCATTAGAAAAAGGCGTAATGAATTCTACTTTTAATTATAATTTTAAAAAGTGTTAAAAATATTTGCTTTTGCGTTCAGCTTTGAGCCGAAATTTAATCTGCGGCTAAGTTCAAAAATTTACCAAATGAGTTCTTTTTATGCACTTCCATACTGGTGCTGCAACCATTACAGACTAAATATTTTTACGGCTTTCAAAAAGTCTTCGAGTTGTCAATTTTATTTTCTATAATTTTATTGACTGAATAATTGACTCCCCGGTAACTGGGGGGGGCCTGCGGCTCCCCAATTACTGAAGTCAAAGGCCCCAGCACCACGGGCGTAGCTAAATGGGCCCGTAGGGCCCACTTTAGCTAGTAAGGAATAAGGAAATAAGGAATTAAATAAAAGTAGTGAATCAGTTTAAATAAATGTACGTAACAGAAAAAGGCTTTAAGTGCAATTTAAGATGAAAATAAAATAAAAAGCATTTGAATAGGAAACTGGGAGCCAATGTGACTCGAAACTGTGTGGTGTAATTTCAGAGGCGACAACAAAATCATGTGTTCTTTAAGATAACGGTGAATCTGGAACTAGGCGATGCGAGGTGAAGTCCCACTGGCTCCTATTTTCTCCGCTCAAATTCCTTTTTTATATTTCCTTGGTGTACGTAAGTTTTATTGAAAATGTAACAATAAAAAACGGTAATGATTCCTAAACTTTTATTTCATGAAGGACTCTTTATTCGAACTTGAAATAATTTTTATTTACGGTTGCTCACATTCCTTATAACGTATATACGGAGTCAGTGCCCTCGATTTTGCGACGCCAGAGGTATTCAATCAATCAATTATAACATATATGATCAAATTTAAAATTGGATTCCTTTACAATATATTTGAAATATGATCACTTCTTTATTAAATTTCTTGGAGCAAGTGTAGTTTACGTCCCCCTGTGGTGCCTTGTGTAGTTTACATTCCCCTACATCATCCTAGTGTAGTTTATGTTCCCCTACATCATCCTAGTGTAGTTTCGTTTCCCTACATTATCGTAGTGTACTTTGCGTTCCCCAACTTTGTCCGCGTATACCTAATCAAATAAAACGTTAAAACTAACGAAAATATTACAACTTAACCTAACCAATCGTCAAGTTATATATATATAATATATATATATATATATATATATATATATAACGTAAAGAACGACGCTTGTATAGGAGAATAATCCGCGCAAGATGAGAGAGAGAGAACGAAACAAATGAAAAAATGAGGTAACCACCAGGGAATCGAACCCGGGATCTTCCGATTGCCGGTCAGATATGATAACCATTACACCATGGACCTCACTCAATCAAATGCTGTAATTCCTCTACATACGCGCAGAAACCAATGCCCCAAGGGGGCACCTCCCGCATGCCGTACATTATATACATTTAAACTGGAAACACGCAGTATAATTAACGTAAAGAACGACGCTTGTATAGGAGAATATTCCGCGCAAGATGAGAGAGAGAGAACGAAACAAATGAAAAAATGAGGTAACCACCCGGGAATCGAACCCGGGATCTTCCGATTGCCGGTCAGATATGATAACCATTACACCATGGACCTCACTCAATCAAATGCCGTAATTCCTCTACATACGCGCAGAAGGAATCGGCAATCGGAGAAGGAGAGAAGGGTGTTCGCCTGGCTCCAGCCAGACGGCATAATGAGAGTTCATCCGAGCGCCCGCTATCTATAAGGTGTAAATCAGCCAGTCGGCTTAGAAGGCTTAATCTGGCTTAGAAGGCGTAAATGGCTTGTTCAGGTGTACATTATTAAGGTTGAGATGCCAGATTGCGCTATTTATTTAATTAAAGAATATATTCTTGACAGTTGGCTTAGAAATCCTCCAGTCGGTTTAGAAGCCGTAACCAGCCATTTGGTATACATATAATTAAATAATATCGTTTATATATACAACCAAAATAATTAAATAAAACATCATTATATCATTCTGTTTATTTAGACGAATTATTGGAATCGTTTTCATGAAATATATAGAAAATAAATATACAATCCTATACAAACGATGGAATATATATGATAAAAAAAAATAAAACAATAATATTAGTATAAGAACTACGAACGAGGAATATATATATAATCAAAAAATAAAATTTAAAAAAATGATATAAGAAATACAAAATGATGGAGTATAACCATCAATATAACAGTACAGGAGATATATATATATATGATGAATAAAACCACGAAGGAAAGGAAACACAAAACGGTGCTCAAGCGCTTTCGTCTAATGACATCCTCAGGAACACTGAAATACATAAAAGGTTCCGGCCTATATATAGGTTACAGAAAGAAAAAAAAAATAAATAAAGAAAAAATAAATAACATACATACACACAAACACATATACACATATATATATAATATACATATCTACACACATACACACATATATATATATATATATACACATATGTATATATGCAATAAACGGAGAAGTAAAAATAAAACTTAAAAATTAAGGATTAGAGGATTAACAAAGAGGCAAATCGATTTTTAGCACAAGATCAAATGAGTTATAAAAATAATACAAATTTATACTGGAGATACGCCCGGGTTTAACACTTGCCTTCTTAGAGTCAAGTTTCGATATATATATAAATAAATTGAAGATTAAAAGTAAATAAAGTAGCTTACAAGTTTACCAAAGATTAAGTGTCCTACCCTTTTTATCTAGGTTTGTTTTAAAGGAATTCAAAACAACAGGATCGAGTTGAAAAAGACCTTTGCTTATGTTGAAGTTATTTGAAAGTTGAATAATGGCAGACTCAAGAATATTTCTATTGACAATATTGCTCGAATGAAATAAAACTGAAGCATTATTCCAATCAATACAGTGAGATAACTCTGACAAATGGACAAAAAGAGCACTGGACAACTGTCCTGTTCTGACGGAATAATGCTTCAGTTTTATTTCATTCGAGCAATATTGTCATAGAAATATTCTTGAGTCTGCCATTATTCAACTTTCAAATAACTTCAACATAAGCAAAGGTCTTTTTCAACTCGATCCTGTTGTTTTGAATTCCTTTAAAACAAACCTAGATAAAAAGGGTAGGACACTTAATCTTTGGTAAACTTGTAAGCTACTTTATTTATTTTAATCTTCAATTTATTTTTATATATATCGAAACTTGACTCTAAGAAGGCAAGTGTTAAACCCGGGGCGTATCTCCAGTATAATTTGTATTATTTTTATAACTCATTTGATCTTGTGCTAAAAATCGATTTGCCTCTTTGTTAATCCTCTAATCCTTAATTTTTAAGTTTTATTTTTACTTCTCCGTTTATTGCATATATACATATATATATATATATATATATATATATATATATATATATATGTGTGTATGTGTGTAGATATGTATGTATATATATGTGTATATGTGTTTGTGTGTATGTATGTTATTTATTTTTTTATTTATTTATTTATTTATTTATTTTTTTCTGTAACCTATATATAGGCCGGAACCTTTTATGTATTTCAGTGTTCCTGAGGATGTCATTAGACGAAAGCGCTTGAGTACCGTTTTGTGTTTCCTTTCCTTCGTGGTTTTATTCATCATAAATATTTTTCACGTGTTACTTTCGTGAAATAATTTTCATATATATATATATATATATGTATATATATATATACACACAATTATATTAAATAATTAAATATTTGAAAATAATATACATCAAAATACATACACTTTATGTTCTACTGCGCTTAACTAAAACACTAAACTCGCACGTAATCGAGTCTATCAAGTTATAGGGATACCTATACTCGATGTAAATGACCTTCATATCGTTCAATGCTATTTTTGTGCCCACTTTACAATTGGTTCGCAAGTTATCTTTAAACACGGCTAGAATACATTCAAAAGCACGCAAAAAGAGCCACAACATCATTATTAAATTCAAGTTTATAAACACTCCTTTCCAATCGAGGGTTTATTCTTACCGACCCGTGCTTTTCAATCGTGAACTCTTCTTCACATTGCATAGCGGCAGTTGAAATAATCTAAGTCGTAACGACAGCTGCTCATTATATAAAGAAACAGTTCTTCAAGGTGAACGGTGTAGGTGAGCTCAGCCCTGTACCGCTCAAGTGCTTTGTATCAAAGTTCATGATATTTCAAAGAGTCTAAAGCTTTTAAATAAGCATCCAGCTCTAGACCATTCTCGCCTTGTTCAGTCGTACACTCGGTAAACCCATCGAGCAGAGCGGTGTATGTGTATTCAAGAACCGTATAAAAATAAAGTAAATCCGTAACACACGCGTCTAATATAGGCTTCAGCTTGTGGGAAACCGACGATTTCAAACATTCTGTCGAGGATGAAACGGTTTCGCGTAGGGACAAGAACGTTATTATCAGAAGCATTCTTCCACATCAGACACACACACAACGTACAAACAATGGCGTATGAGGGGATATCACTAATCTGCTCTCTTCTTGTACCTACACCTGCAGGTATTTTATAACGATCCTCACTCCACTTCTCAACTACCACGAAGACTCTATTCATCTCCTCAACACTTAAATAAACAACATTCCGTTTACCAGAATTTGTTTGTCCACATGTCGTTTCCAGTACATAGTTAATGGCACCGGTTTTACGCCTGAACACACGCAACGACTTCGTCACGGACACATCGTACACGGCATTGAGAATGCTGCTCAAAGGAAGTTCCATCGTATTTGAGGAATGCACGTTCAGTCGGTTCTAGCTCTGAGATGACTATGAGCCACAGGTGGGCGCATCGGCTCGACGGGAGGTGTGAGTCACGCCATAAGCTGATGAATCGTGTACGGCGTTGTTCCAACGTTAATACTTGTATCCCATTATACTGGGTAGTTCTTTTGAGAAATTTTTCGATACATGCAGCAAAACTGGTTTTAATGTTTTATCACTTCCACTCCCCAGAATACGCACCAGACATTTTCGTGCATTTCCATGAACTAAACACATTTTATTCACACTCCGGTGCACTATTTGAGAGAAATATATGACCATATTTTTCCTTTTTGCTTAGCAGGCGATACTCATCTCTAAAATCGGTTAAAAACTCACACAGACCTTTAGCCACAACCTCACTACAAACCTCTTCATGATATATATTAATGTAGTGGTAAAAATATTTCATATTCTCCATGATGACAAGATTTACATTCTCAGCCGCAGGGTACAAGTACTCGGTATGATGCAGCATGAAATAATACCGCTTGTCACACCACTCATCAACAAGACTCACTAACCATAACCGTTGCTTCTCTTCTGCACGTGTTGTTTCTTCCACTTCACCGTATATGTAAGCTTTTATAAAGTGAGTCCTACAACATAGTTCAATACATCGCTTGTAACACGAAATCCTGCAATGCTCTCGCCAGAATAGCCGTAGAGTATTTGTACCTCTTGTTCATTCGCACGATTCAATGTAGCCTTAAAAGTATCAAAAGAGGGTGAAATAGCGAGCCATTCAGTAACCTTATTTCGACACTTTGCCGAATACCACTTCATAAACGTCGAACACGCAATATGAAAGGTAGCCATTACTATTTTCGTCTACGTGGAGAAATGCAAGTCTGAGACCCAGGAATGGCAGCGATCAACTGAGCACACAGGGTAGAGATATACCCAGGTAGTAGCAGGAGTCACGTGACCGATCATACCGGCGGCGGAGCTTAGAACTTTCTCCTGTACATACGTTGGGCGGAGCTTAGAATTTTCTCCTGTATACACACACACACACATACACACACACACACATACACAAAGGAGAAAGTGAAACGCTAATTGAAACAAGATTTATTTAATAAACGAAATATTCAAGGTGTGTGTGTGTATATATACAAATACATATAATAAATAAAATAGGCATATCGTTAACAATAGATATATATAACAATCAAAGCTTATGGTATCCAAAGGGTATGGTATCATAGGTACCAGGCACCTGCTAACGTTTCCTATAGGTGTTATGGTATACATTCATATCCCTAAGTTCCTTCACGCCCACCAGCATCTGCGCTGTGTGGGTCCCTACAGTTAGTTGGGATGGCTGGTCGCCCTCATCATCATCCAAGCACACTAGATCCTTCAACGAATCAAAGTTAACGACCCGCCGATTCGCCCGGTTGAGCGTGATACCCTTAGCCTTCACGATATATTTCATATCCTCCCCCACCCCCACCCGTACCCCATAAGTTGTTGGTCCTGTTGAGACAAAAGAGTCGGCGTATGCGACGTCTCCATACTCATCCTTGATCTCATCAGTTAACTCCCTTAGGAATTAACCAATAGGAGGCATGTATTCACCCTCCCTCGCTGTGAATATCACACTCTGTATCGGCGTACAAAACACTCCGACCAATAGAATGCAATAGTCCCCAAAGTTTGATGAGGGCGTAGGCCGTTTTGAAGCTGGCTACAGGTATGTTTGTAATCCGTGAGGTATCTGTGGCCAATTCGGTATTGTTGTACTTTATTATGTAAGTATTACCTATATTCACGATCTCCATGACCTCTTTATCAGGAGCGTTGGCATAATCCCAGACTTCACTATAACTTTGAGCCAAATGAACGTTCCCTTTGCCAGTATTCTGTGCAAATTTTCTCCAAAGACTGTTTAGACACAACTTTGCACTAATGCGCTTGCCTGGGTTCTTTACAATTTGGGAACGGTCAAGCTATATACTTCACGGTCACGGTAACGTTGAATATAAGCCGATTTTTCAACTTAGGTATCAACTCCTCGCGGATACCCTGGTGCTTCTACCTTATCCTTCAAAAAGGTGTTTATATATGGCGTGAAAAGGTTGGGTAGCTTCTGAAACCTCCACACCTCATGTATCTTCAATATTCTGTATTCATGGCGAATGGCTAGGTCCAGCTCAGGGCTTGTTTATACACTTCTGATCTTAAGCTGGTTGGTTGTATGATTACATTTCCCATTGTTCTCCTCTGCGCACACTACGTACAGGGGAAACATGAGCTTGTGATCTATAACGACGGGTAAGATCGGCATCTATAATTCGCGTGGGGGGAGCACATCTACGAAAGAAAGACCGAAATAGTACCCGTTAAAATTTGTGGAGAGCACCTCGATGGGGGGCATGTCAGGTCCCACCAGTTTCTCAGGTGCACCTACGGGGTACGGATTGTTCTTCATCACGTAGGGATATAAAGAACAGAATTCATAGTAATGAAGTTCTACGCCCTCCGTAGGCGAAAAGTATAGCTTGAAGGGATTTGTACGCCCTCCAAACAAGCTATCACCTCATTTGAGAGGATGCAGCACCATTGAATGGTTGATAGTGTTTATTTCTTCACGGTACTGTCCATCTGTTTTCATCCGTGCATCATACTCATGCTTCCACAAGACCTTCTGAGTGAACTGGGAGCCTATAAGTTGATCGCGGGTGCAGGTCCATGCAAGACTTTCGACAGTAGATCTACTGTGGATATCTCCTACGATTCCACACTCAGGACGGGGGCATCCATGCCACCAGCAGCCGTTAAAGGAATACACAGTCTTTTCACCAGTGGCACGGTTTTCGCTTAGACAATCATCCCAAAAAACACCACCATTAACCTTAATGGGTACTTCCCCTGTGTTGCGGGCATGCATTATGTATATACCTGTCTGCTGCTGTATGTGTATAAGCCAGAAAATAGCCTTGTGCCCATAATTGCGGGGATTGTTTCTGTGAATGAAGGCTAAGGTTTCTTTATGCATGAAGTTACTCTTGAACACCGTAAAACATAATGAGGCGATCGTGGTTGCGACTTGCAACGGATCGCATTTGAAACGGTCTATGTACATTAGGGTGGATCACTTTTCACTTTTTTTTTAAAATTATAGCTGGTCAAAGTTTTTCCCATGATTTTGTTCAGTGGAAGTACACTGACACCATTTTTACCAAAATCGATCAATATTTAGGGGTCGCGCATCGACCTTGAAAATTTCAATTTCGGAAATTTGGCCAAATTGACAATGTTTTACTGAATAAAGATAAATCATCAAATGACCATATTTTCTGAATCCTCTCAGTGAAAGAAATCCTCTCAGATACTTACCAAGTTGATAGGACAAGTGGTTTAGAAGTTATACTCACCTTGAGATAGCATTAAAATTTAAAATACCGTATTTGTCCCCGTACCTCCATATGCTGTCTGCCATTGTCTGCTTTTTAGGATAAGATAAAACGAATAAGGAAAGATCAAATGTATTTTGTATTAAAACGGTTTACCGATATCACTAAAGGCACTTACTCCGGTGCCCCTAACTAGGTTCAAAAACTGTATGAATCGTGGTTAGAACACACGTCATCTTAAGGCGTGCGCCATGTACTCTCTCTGCTAACTCCCTTTCCCTCTGCGCTACGTCATCTTGGCAAGTGACGACTTCTTGAAGTCACCGAGTTCTTTCCGGCTCTTTTCCACGAGCTGAAGAAGACCCTGCAGCTGTGACTCGTCTTTTGTGACAGTGTTCGCGTAATCTTCTATCAGTTTTATCCCTCTCTCTGCCACGTCGTTGGTAACTTTCAGATGCGAGATGACATTCTTCAGATCACAGTAGTTCTTATCTTGATCCCACTTATTCACCGGCAGAGTGAGCCACGTAGACGCGCACACCTGCAGGCCTGTGAACACGAACCACGATGACTCATCGATCAGGTCCGGAAGGCGCGTCGTGTCATCAACCGAGACGTTGTCATACGTGAAGTCCTCGGGCACAGCGAGGCGGCACAGCTTCTTTGCCATCTCGTGCTTCACAGTGTCTTCCACTTTGTCACTGCAGAGGGCGAAAACGACGGTCTGAGGCCTCAGATACCACAAGTGCCGCCTGATCACTGCCAGTGAAGCCTCTGCAATCTCGCGATCCACAGCCCTGTACTGCAGAAGACGCTGGTACAACACAAGGTCATTCAGCGGGGCATCAGCTGCGACAGGAGCCGCCAGCCAGGCAGGTGCGTAGAGGAGTGCAGTAAATAGTACCACTCTCTGAAGTTTCTGTACCAGCTCGTCGTCGAACTCCAGCTGACCGCTGAACATCAGGAGCTTCGTGTAGTAGATGATCTGAAACGAATACGCACTGTGATGTATAAATACCGATACCACTCCATATAAGTTTGTTTAATGGTAAATTATTTATCTTATTTTTTTCTGGTAGGGACTTCAAATGGCTGTTTGCAGAAGGCAATACAATATTTAACTTCTAATTCAAAATACCAACCTTGGCCATCCACCTCGCATGATGGTAGGCTCCTGGGCGCATGAAGTGTGTGCCACGACGTGGCTGGGCCCCGAGTACCAGGAGTGTAATCTCCGCCACTTCTCGGTAGTCTTCTCTGACAAGACCAGAAGCGGTGCCGAGGAACTTGACTGCCTCATCTCGGAGCTCCATCAGCCACGTCACCTCCGCCAAATGCTCGATCTCCAGCTCGCGATAAGTCGAGAGGTCGAGCTTGTCCCACCTGAAAGGGGAGTTATGAAAATATTGCATGAAAACGACTGAAGTTTCCCTTTTCGACTGCTATTAACATCATTAGTAGAAGGACGCTGATATCTCAATTGCTCTGAAGGCAAAAAATCATTGGAGAAAACAAATGCGCCTTAGACTTGAAATTCACCTTCTCCTCAGATACTGGAACAAAGGTTCAGTTGGTGCTGTGGTTCTTCCAAACGCGGTGATGACCACTGCCCCCACGATGAGCTCCATAACGTGATGGCGACAGCCCAGCTGGAAGAGCGGTTTACCAAGCATGTTCTCCAGCCGGACCACCGCACCCTGCACCCTCCCCGTATTGGAGGAAGTTGTGTCGAAGCACAGTCCAATCACGTTGTTCTCGCATCCCCAGTCTTTGAGAGCACGAAAGGTCGCCTGGGCCTGGGACAGACCGGTGCCGTCAGCAACAGTCGGAACGGCCAGCAACTTTCCTTCTGTGCATTGGGGAGCTCCGGAGATGAGAATCGCCTGGCGGTGCTCCAATGATCCAAGAGAGTCCTGAAACGTATGTCATACATGCCAATCCATTATCGTCCACTGGAATATGTCAATCCACTGTCGTCACTGGAACATGTTAATTCACTGTCGTCCACGGTGAGGGCAAAACTGACCTTGATTACTTTACCGTCCCAGTGGACGACAGCATGCCTCGGAGATACGAAGGATTTCTGCACAGCTGTCGACACTTCACAACGATGTGCCACTCTTCCACGGCGAGACGTGTCCTTCGAGATACTGAATTTGTCCAGGTCTGCGGGCGGATCTGCCGAACGTAGGACTGCCGCCACGACACTTGCCACCTATGTGCGAAATTGAAAGGAAATTGACAAGGATGCGTATGGTTTTTATGTGACAAAATAATCACTAAATTTTCCGTCGTTACGTCTATTATATCTTTGTCAAGGAAAGATCATTACTGATATATACACACCTGATTATTGGACATCCGGAAGCGATCAGCCACTTCAATAACAGCCGGTGCATTGAGGATGCGGTGAGGAAGGCTGATTGATACAGTTGATTCTCTCGGCTGTCGGTATGGTGGTTCTAGCTGTGATTCGGAGTTGCTCGATGATCTGCTTTCTATAGATTCATCGTCGCTCTCAGCTTCGGTTCCTAATTTCGTTTTTGAGGTGCCTGGCTCATCACGAGATTGTTGTCTTGAGAGTTGCCGTTTTCTCTTGACAACGAACACTTTATCATTCCCACTCATTGTTGCCTGGCGCAGGCCCCGTTGATCCTCATAAAATTTAATATCTTCTTGTTTGTTGTTGTCTGAGAGCAGTCGACTTTTCTGTATCTCTTCAATAGCATCGGGAGCTCCGATGTCCCAGAGCTTGTTCAGATTTTCTGAAAACTTCTCCCTGCCTTTTCCCGCGTCACTGTCTCTCATCTTGCTCTTCTGCAGCGAGCGCCACTCTTCCCACAGTAACTCCAGTTTTCTTTCGCAGTTACGCCTCGTGATCGTCTTTATACGTGCCATGTTCCAAAATGCCAGAACATTGGCCACCGTGTCTTTTACGGCGGCCTTCCTGTCAGTAGTTTCCTGCTTGGCATAGAAGAAGTACTGGAGAACTTGATGGGTGGTTGGCAATTTGGCACCACCGATCGAGGAAGATGGCTGACCAATTAAGAAGACGTCCGTGGCTGACCTTAGAGAAGGTGGTGCTGTTGTTGTTGCTTTCTCTTTTCCAGAATAAGTAACTTTCAGAGTCTTCCCACTCCTGGTTGTTAACAGTTTATCCATTGTACTAAAGTCTAGACTTATCAAACAAGAATCAATTGACACAGTTGATCTGTAAAAAGCAAACTGTGATTAGTAAAAATATTGGTCATAGACATAGCGTGTGTGTGTAATTGGGATTTTAGGATGCGCCAGCTACTGATGCTATGACATGCTTTTACACTGCGCACATACCATGTGACAATCTTTACAATGTTTCACTCTATCATCCGCAAACTCGAGACACCCCTTACACAAATCATGATATCGTCCATATTTTCGATTTTTATCATAACTCGCGTAAAGGCCCCTTATATTACGAATGAGGAGATACGTTGTTCCTGACAGTCCTAAAATAAGTAGGGGTCTTGTACGATCTCACACGGCTTTTAAAAACATACACAGTCCTACGACGATCAGCCATTCCAAATACAACTATACGAACATTCATTTCTGTTCTACCCTTCAGGACCCATATTACAGTCAAACTCAAGGTTACAGTCTACAGTTAGTTTACGGGCACGCTCCACTACAGTAGGCAACCAAATGTTTTTGGTCAGTGTATTTAGTACAGTAAACATACGAGCTAAGACTACTGCTATAAAACCGCAACCACGATCGAAGTTTATATGCCTCTTGTAAATAGCCTGAGAATTGAAGTTAAGCGTATAAAGTGTGGCACAATGTCCCGCAACACAGAATACACGGTCAATATTTACGTGAAGTTGTCCATATTGAAGGCTATACCACTTTGAGAGGCTTGCATTATAAGGCCTAATATATACTCTATATCTACAGCTGCCAAGCGTTTGAATGGTATTACTACCCAAAAATCATCTACGTCTCCGTCATCTGACCCGAACCCATAAGGACAGCCTCGTCCTGACTTCACGTTCTTCGCGGTTCTGAAGGGCAAACTCTAAAATACGTTCAACTATGCGTCGCAGTCCGTGTTCAACACCATTGCTGTACATGGAACTAGGATCAACCCTGAATATATACCGATTCTATCAAGGCTGGGGTGTGGGTAGCGGTGCGCATCTATTCGAATGTTATGCCATCCTGCTGCTGCTGTGGAGGATGTACCAGGAATTGAACAGGAATAAGGGGGTATATTTGAGGATGGTACTATTGTCGGGGTTGTGCCGTAAGACGTAGAGGGTTGGGGGCTCTATTACTGGTGGTCTAACAACCGGCGCAATCCTGGCACGCTTTATACCTGACGTGGAGGGCTCTTCATCATGCCTCCGCTTTGAATTGTCGCGTGTTAGAGGTATCGCTGGTGTGAACTCGGCAGTGTGGATGGAGTCTGTGATCACAACTACACTCTCGTCCGGTTCATCTGTAATATCGATGATGGGGTGCTGTATCTCATCGTCATTCGCGGTACTGTGGGAGAAAAGGAAAACAAGACTGTAGAATATAAGTAACATCACTTAAATATTTATTATACACAGCGGCAGAAAAATCGGCCCACTTGGAATATCGCGAAAAGCAAAAAAGTGGGCAAGCTTCTGTTTAAAAAAGTTTTAAAATTCGAAAATTTAGCCTGAGGACATTAAAAAATCTTCAAACACCTGCTTAATACAATTTATTATAAAAAAATACTGTACAAAAAATTGTAACTAAAAAAAACAAAGATTTTGACAAAAACAAAAAAATTGAAAATAAAAGAATAAAAAGAAAAACAACAACTTGTGATCCAGAGTTAATAAGAGGTGTTGTCTCCCGTAGCTTGAATGACTGCAGCCATTCGATGAATGAGATCGGCGATCACATCCTGTGGGATTCCCTCCCACTCTTCAGTTAAAGCTTGTTGTAGCTCCTGTAGACTGTAGAGTGTTAGGGGCTACTAGACGAGCCCTAAGACGCCGTCCCATCGTGTCCCAGAGATGTTCTATGGGGTTCAGGTCCGGACTTCGGGAAGGCCACTCGATTCGACGAATTCCAGCTTCGTGAAGGAAATCGCTAACGGCTCTTGCCGCATGAGGTCTAGCGTTATCGTGCTGTAGAAGGAAGTCTTCGCCAACGAAAGGAGCAAAAGGGACCACATGTTCCAGCAAGATCTCTTCCACCTATCTTGCGGGCGTCAATGACCCACCACCAACAACAACGAGCTCTGTACGCGAGTTTGAAGTGATACCACCCCAGACCATGACTGAGCCTCCTCCAAAAGCAACCCTCTCCGTAAAAATGCACGGGGCGAATCTTTCTCCTGTTCTTCTCCACACTCTTTCCCGTCCATCGGATGTTCGAAGATTAAATCTTGATTCGTCCGTGAACAATACTCGTCCCCATTGAACCACAGTCCAATTGACATGCTCACGAGCGAAAGCAAGACGAGCAATGCGGTGGTGTGGGAGCAATTCCGGGCCCATTGCTGGACGTCTAGCATGTAAGCCACTTTCCATAAGTCTTCTTCTAACGGTTCGCTTCGATACACTGACCTCTCGAAACCTTTCCACCTCATTGCGGACGTTTGTGGCAGTCAAGCGACGATCTCGCAAAACAGTCAAGGCGATGAAACGATCGTCACGGGCAGATGTGCAGCACGCTCTTCCAGATCCTGGTCTTCTGGTGTACTCTCCTGTCTCCACATAACGTTGATAGACACGTCGAACCGTTGTTCTTGGAATTCTTACCGCATCGGCGTCGTAACGCTGGCTCCGACCATCTTCAATTAGGGCGACGACTCTTGTGACATTCACGGCACTCAAATCCATTGTAAATGTCCAATTCTGAAACCCAAAAGAATTAGAAGTCTGTCTGTTACTAAACGCAAATGCTTACTCCCACTAGTCGAAGTAAAAAGTGGCACTAGCAGTCTAAGAGCAACTGAATGTCAGACTGTCGAATTCTTAAAAGAAGTCGAAAATTCGTGACAGCTAATGTGTTCGCAGCTGACGTTGTTTTGGCTCGTTATTTGGTTGCCTCATAGACTATATTTTCGAATTTTAAAACTTTTATAAATAGAAGCTTGCCCACTTTTTTAACTTTTCGCGATATTCCAAGTGGGCCGATCTTTCGGCCGCTCAGTGTATTTTGTAAATTATCCACTTAGGAGTTGGGTGTTAGCCAATCAATCACAAATTGGGGTATATCCAATCAAATGTTCCCCACTCAGCGTAAGGAGTTTTTGGAAGTTTATAAAGAAGCTACAAGCCAGCGTTACGGATATTTGCTTTGCGACCTTCATCCGCCGCAAGACACGTTTAGGGTGCTTCAAGAACGAATATATTTCCAAACGAGCCTGAAACGTTGTATATTCCAGAATGACAAAGAGGCTGAAGAAATATCATAAGTTAATAAAAATCTATCATCGACTGCCTCGGGCAATGCAACAGATATTTGCTAAAAATATCGACTCCGTCTTTTTAAAATGCATCTGTGAAATCTGTCATAACGTTATAAATTGCAATGTATCAATGAAACCGCCTCAGAAGGCTCGCCGACGTAGTTACAAGAACATCATACGTGCACTCGCTCGTAAAAGTCAAACTGTGGGGAAGAAAAACGAATTATTGTACAAAGAGGAGTGTCATTCCTCCCCACCTTATTTTCAGTTTTGGGTCCTTTACTGACTAGATTAATATAATGAAGAAAGTGTTAGTGATTCCACACGAGGTGTATGCTTCACTGCAAAGTTCAATGAATCCAGACTCGGTTCTAGAACCCCGTAAAAGCAGGCTTAAAAGAATTGAAAGCCCCTATTAAACAGTGAAAAAACACCTGATGAGAAAAGAATCTTATACCAAGAAGCTCTGCATAAATTTCTTCACGAGTACGAAAATATAAGAATCCGACAGAGATCCCCGTGGTTATTAGGCACAGCACGGACAACGATGAGCATGGTGACATAGGGCCTGTGTCCGACGATAGAGCTGACCAACCAAAGATTAACGAGTCAGCCACACAACATATCGAGCATGTATTAAAAAGCACCCTCTCACATACATTGAGGAATAAAGGTTTAACTCTTTATAATGTATTGAATGAGGATCCCAACATACAACGGACCGATACAGGTGAGATCAATGTGGAAAGAGCAAAGGTACAGGGATCGAATATCGTAGACATCGTCCATGATCTGGTGAGAAAGTGGGACAGGCCCTCACCATCAGGATGGAAGCATATTAAAGCAAGATTAATACAGATAAATATCACCAAAGCAAGACTTGGAACATCTATCGCACGTGCCACAATTGAAAACGCCATCACCCCCGGCGGTAACACCTCTGAAGAGGAGAAACAAGAGGTTAAACAACGATCAACCCTACCCACGTGCTTCTAAAATACGCAAATGGTTAACATATTAAGAAGACGCTATTATGACATTTCTAGCCCAGCCTCCTACAGAGGCGTAGATAGACTGTACAGAAGTGTTTACAATGATGGAGTAGGGAAAAAAGATGTTGAGAGGTTTTTGCTGGAGCAGGACGCTTATACACTTCATAAGCTGTGAGAAAAAGGTTTAAAACAGCCAAGACAACAGCCGCATCGATTGACTCTATTTGGCAAGTAGATTTAACAGACATGCAAAGATATTCTCTGTATAACGATGGTTACCGCTACATCCTATTCATAATAGATGTATTCTCTCGATATCTGTGGCTAATTCCTCTGAAAAATAAATCGCCTGAAACATATGCTGAAGCGACCAAAACGTTGATGTTGAAAGAAAACAGGGTTCCTGGCTATTTTTGTACGGATATGGGGAAAGAATTTATAGGCCGAGCTTTTCAGAACATGCTGACAGAGAATAACATCAGCTACTACACTAGCAATTCTATACATAAGGCCTCTTTAGCTGAAAGAGTTCATCGTACCATAAAGAAACGAATGCACCGCTATTTTACACATAAAAACACATACAGATATATAGACATTCTGGAAACATTGGCCTCATCATACAACCGCTCACACCATCGCACGATTGGAACAACACCTAACGAGATTTTAGAAAGAGGTACGCGCAGAGAGCCCGATGTGAGAAGAGATGGAACACCGCCACCACACTCTGCGCGTTTCAGAATTAATGATTATATAAGGCTGTCGCGTTCGGGAAATAAATTCGCGAAGGGTTTTGAGCAAGGCTGGACACGTGAGATTTTTAAACTTAGGGCTATGAGAAGTAAAGGCGAGATAATATTTTATTACGTTGAAGATTTGAATGGGAGTTGCAGAAAGTGACATTTAATTTAGGAAAAAATGTGTTTAAAATTGAAAAAATTTTAGGCAGCAAAGGTTCAGGAAAGAGGAAAATGTATCTGGTGAAATGGCTAGAATACCCAGAAAGCTTCAACACCTATATAAAAACTGCTGCAATAATGAAGCTTAAATAGTATGCAACATGGCGCCTAACCATTTCTATCATACATCACACTACCGTCCTCCTCGTCCCTGTTTGTAGATCCTAACAACACCCTGGCCAACTTTCAACAGAACTCCTTGGACCCATTCAATTGGGTCGTGTTTCGTATGAGGTGGGGATATTGATTTAAATATTGATTATAAAGATCCCGTTTTTACGATTCTTTGAGACCTTGATGAGTATGAAAAAGCCGAGGTAACTTGGACTGAGGATGCACGGTATTACAGTATAGTTGTAACACTAGGTCCGGGCAGTGTTGGGCACTAAAGCGTTAATCCGATAACAGTTAATTAACGAAGTTAACTTTTTTTAAAGGACTATTAACGGAAGTTAATTTCCATTTATCGTTATCGGACCAGTTAACTTCCGATAACTCGATATTTAGTCTGTTAAAGTCCGTTAACACGTTAACTGCGAGGAGTCATTCACGGAAGATCACCGCTCCGCAAATGAATTCAAACCGCCATAACTTCAGTCTGCCAATTCCGTCCTCTGCCGCAGTGGAACGGCTCTTCTCTCTCGGCAAGGACATCCTGAGGCCCAAGAGGTCAAGACTGGCAGTTGGGCCTAACTTTGAGAAGTTGGTCTTTCTGAAGGGCAACCAGCACATTGTGTCATAGTCTTTAATAAATGTGTCTAAAATTTAATTTTATCTTTCAGTTCCCGCCATAATAATTCTCTTCTAAATTAAAATTTAGTTAATGGTTAGTGGTTACAAGGGTTTCAAAACCTGTAATCAGTACATTTTATTTTTTATTAAAAAAAAAAAAAGTTATTAAGCAAAAAAGTTGCAAAACTTGATAAAAATACAGTTAAATACCTATTTATTGTTAGATTTTGCATAAATAAACATTTTCTATGGGTTTTAAAGCTTTTTTCCTTGATTTTTTTAAATGTTAGTAAAGAAATAGTTATCGTTAACGGATTATCGTTAACTTCCGTTAACTTTGTAGTAAAATTATCGGATTATCGTTGTCGGAGTTAAAAATTGGGGTTAACGGATTATCGTTATCGAAGTTAACTTTTTGGTTAACGGTGCCCACCACTGGGTCCGGGACGTTATGGTGTGGCTGACGATGTTGTGAGAGACTTAAACGTAAGTTTAGAAAACTCTAATCTTACGGCTGGTTTAGTATATGAAATCGTAAAGAAAGAAAACTCTGCACATACTTTAATCCTAAAATCAAAGGCTAACAGAAATATTAAAGACAATGGCCAATTCAGAATTATAACCGAGGGGCGATATCGATCAGCTTTTGAAAGAGATACCTTTCACGAGGTACAACATGACTTGTCTAGCCTAATGTATCAACTAAAATTGGAAAAATTGGTTGCTGGCGATACACCCCCAGACATGTGCTATATTTTACAGCAATATAGTGGAGCACAAGTTTGTTAGGGATACCCAGGCACGCCTGCTACGCATTGCTAACATTCCCAACCATAGAGGGAAGAGCTTGCGTATTACATATGACAGGCCACATTATGTGAATGTCGCAACTAATCTAATAACCAATATCTCAATATATATATAAGAACGGTTGAGGGAAAAAATTTCCCATTCGGTGATGGGAGCTTAACATTGAAGCTGCACTTTCGACGCACTGAGTTATAATGGACAGAAAGCCTTTCACAGTCTATCGAGGTGTGAGATACCAGCGTGGTAGTGGACTTGGATCCATTTTTCAACCATACTACGTGCGGCTGTCCCTTTGCTGAAGAGGGGTGTCAGATACCTCGGGAGGAAAGCGCTACAATCAGGTCTTAACAAGGCGGAAAACATATTGGCTGGGGCTAAACCTAAAGAAGCTCTAAAAAAACACTTAAAGCTTACACGCGACGAAATTATCAAAGATGCAAAGAGAAAAATGCGTGTTGGTGGGAAGAAGAAGAGGGCTGTCCGGAAGAAGGGATTACCACCACGAGGCATTAAACGTAAAAGGATATCCAAAAAGAAATGTTCTAAGGGAATGAAACCTATGGTTGACCATTTTTTTGACTGATATAAGCTAAGGACATTGATCTCATGAATCATAGTTTGTTTACTACTTGTCGAGAGAGGAGGCACTATTTCTAACTCGTCATGGCAGGCTTCATCCATCCGTGTAATCCACAATGTTGTAAATCAGAGCTGTTCCTCTTTGACATGGCCCCCAACTCAAGTTTCTATTAAACACAGTGACTTTATTACAATTGACCCTTAAACACAATTAGTTCCCTGAGTGCTCCAATACAATTCGTGATACCCAGCTCAGGCCCTTCCTTTTTTGACCCAAGCTGTGTGCACATGTACGTTAAACTACGTATAGCCCATTCTGATGGAACGGACTGCAATGACAAATATGCTGTATACCCTGAAACAAACTTTCTGCACTCCATATTCAACCAGTGTGACGTATATTTAAATCAGTCCAACATATCGGCAGGAACGGGGTACTACCACCTACGAGCCTATCTGGAAAATGTGCTGAACTTTTCCAAAGAAGCAAAGGATAACTTTTTAAGTGCTGAGGGCTATTATCAAGCTAAAGACGAAAGTAGTATAAAGGACCAATTTAAAAATTCTAAATAGAAGATATATGAGTGTTTTGGACGCCTGCATACAGATTTCACATTCCAGGAGAAGTTGCTTGTGAATGGGGTGGATATGAAAATAAAGCTCACCCGCACGAATCCTGAGATCTGTTTAAATCTGGATGCTGATCAAGAAGAGGGAGCAAAACCCGTTGTGATTCACATTATGGAGACATACCTCCGCGTACGGCGAGTGAAATTAAGTTCGCCAAAACAAATAAAAATTGAGAAAAATTTACTACATGCCACTGTAAAATACCCAATTAACAGAGTACAGATCAAACTATACACGGTGCTAGCAGGGTTGGCATCGAAACAGATAAAAGAACATCGCTCTGGGAAATCTTCCTAAAATGATATTAATTGGAATGCAGGAACACAATTCGGTGAGTGGAAAATATAAAAAGAATGCCTTTAAATTCGAGAATTTCGGCCTTAAAAATATAACTCTATACGTCAATGGCGTTGCGTTAGGGGGAACATTGGATACGGATTATTCATCAGACGCTGTGTTCTCGCTTTGCGCGAGAGCATATAGTAATCTGGCACATATTGCAGGTGATTGTGATGAGCTCGGGATTGGGGTAACGCAGAAAGAATTCATCGATCAATTTAACCTTTATCCGTTTGACATCCCACCTGACTTATCTGCTAGTGTAAATACACCCTTAAGTCCACAACAGAGTGGAAACATCTCAGTCAGATTGGAATAAGCAAAGCCGATAGACGCGCCTATTAGTGTACTAGAATACCTCGAGTCAAAAGCCCTAATAGAAGTTGACAGATTTAGGGGGGTTGTCACTGATTTTTAAAATGGACGCGAATAAACTTCAGAGAGTAATGAATAGTGAACGAATCACACGTTTCAAATTTATCGGTGTGTTTGCGAAGAATGAAACATTGAAATTGACAACTACGAGAGATTGCGGTATTCTTATTGTGAACACAGATGTTATTGGTAGTGAAGGGATTCATTGTTTGCAATATATTTTAAAAAAGGGACCGCATGTTCAAGTTTGATTCACTCAGGACTCAGCATTGGAGTGACCCTGTTATTGTAAAATTTCTCGAGCAGATGAATATCCCCGAAGTTGTATGGAATGCCTTCTGGCTACAAGGATATTTTAGTAATATGTGTGGGATGTACTGCCTTTCATTTCTCATGCATATGTCAAGTGGTAAGGAATTTATAATTTTTTTAAAATTATTCGACCCGTGTCACACCCAACGGAACGACGAAATAGTATGCAGACAGATAAAAAGCCGTTTTCTGATTGTGCGCATTCGTTGTATAGTATGATGTTTTGTTTGTATATATATATATATATATATATATATTTTGTATCCAATAATGTTAGTTTGTGTATTCTGTAGCTTATTTAAGATGGTTATTGTACTAAAAACATGATTTCTTTCATTTAATAAATTGATGAAAATACATTATGTGTTCTTACCCGAAAAAAAAGATCGAAACATAAGAAAAACTTACATTATTTCGTTAATGATGTGACAATCGCTGGGTTGACTGCGCGGTAAAGCTTCTACCTCCGTATTCAGGTCCACGACATTCGTTTCTTCAAAACGAAAAGAAACGAATGTCAAATCCTCACCGGACCTAAAAGGAGAAAGTTTAATTAATTAGTTCATACTGAATCTTTTTTAATAAAAACCCAACTGTTTAAAATATGCAGAGTATACATATAGTAAGAGTATTACAATGTGAAGATATCTTCGAACCGGTCAGAGAAGTTCCTTTAAGAGAAAATGCCGAAGAACATTTATTATGGAATTTAGAAATTATTTAAAACCTGCAAAGGATTGCTATAAAAAAATTCAACGAATCAAAACAGGACTTTATCATAATATTAATTGCAATGTAATCTATTATTGCGGATACCTACTATTTAAATGAAGCATCTTAAATGTGATGCGATGATTACTACAACCCTCCATATATATGATGAAATAATCAAGAACAGTGCGCTTTCTCCTAATGACAGGCACACTAAATAAATAACAAGTTCGCGAATAATTTGCTACAAAAAATAAAATTACAGGCACATAATTACTTACATTTCTACGGCAGTCCCTTGCGTCAGATCGTAATGAGCGTCATTGTAAATATCATCAAAGGTTTGCGTTGGAAATAATCCGTCCCAGTCGGCTGCGTTAAAAAGATATAATATTTAATAACTGTAATTACGATATAATGGTTTGTTTTAAAAATTATAAAATACGAGTTGGTAACGCCTGAACACAGGCTAAATGCTGAGTTGGAATGTCCGGCAGTCATTGGCCGGCCTTGCGTTTAAGTGTCTTTTGGTGTTACGAAAAATATCGTGATCACTTTTTTATTTACTTTCTTCATTATTTACTCTACTTTCTGATCTCTATTGCATTTATCTTTACACTCTCTTTACTCATTTCCACGATACTTTACAATTATATTCATGGTAGCCACGCCGAGACTGAAAGCCGTTACAACACAAAGGGGGAAGGGGGGGTTCATTAACACTCTTTTAACGCTTGTTAACACTTATTTAATTCCGAAAATGGTTTAAGTAGTTTGAGGGGATGCGAGTAGGAAATTTTACTATAATATTTTACGTCGGAGAGGGGCACAAAACAATTAATTTAATCTTAAGGTTACATGGCCCCAACTTTACGCTTATCGCGCTGCCGAAAGACTGCCTCTTTTTGGGGTAGTCCGCTCTGTGGGCCTCTGCTCAGGATTGCCAACTCTTCCCATTTTAAACAATTTCAAACAAACATACTTTTTTCGTAATTTCACAATTAGTAGTAAATGATTTATATTAAACATAATCTTAATTAAACAAAAATTAATATTCTTAACTAGGCATTACTACACGATATTTTGTGTAAATTTTGAATATTCTTTTGGCTTTCCGACTAAAATGTTAACGTTAAATCCCCCCTCGCATTACCCCGTTAACTTTCGTCTTTAGCTTGATAATAGCCCTCAGCACTTAAAAAGTTCCTTTGCTTCTTTGGAAAAGTTCAGCACATTTTCCAGATAGCTCGTAGGTGGTAGTACCCCGTTCCTGCCGATATGTTGGACTGATTTAAATATACGTCACACTGGTTGAATATGGAGTGCAGAAAGTTTGTTTCAGGGTATACAGCATATTTTGTCATTGCAGTCCGTTCCATCAGAATGGGCTATACGTAGTTTAACGTACATGTGCACACAGCTTGGGTCAAAAAAGGAAGGGCCTGAGCTGGTATCACGAATTTATTGGAGCACTCAGGGAACTAATTGAAGCAAAGGATAACTTTTTAAGTGCTGAGGGCTATTATCAAGCTAAAGACGAAAGTAGTATAAAGACCAATTTAAAATTCTAAATAAGATATATGAGTGTTTTGGACGCCTGCATACAGATTTCACATTCCAGGAGAAGTTGCTTGTGAATGGGGTGGATATGAAAATAAAGCTCACCCGCACGAATCCTGAGATCTGTTTAAATCTGGATGCTGATCAAGAGAGGGAGCAAAACCCGTTTGTGATTCCATTATGAGACATACCTCCGCGTACGGCGAGTGAAATTAATTCGCCAAAACAAATAAAATTGAGAAAAATTTACTACATGCCACTGTAAAATACCCAATTAACAGAGTACAGATCAAACTATACACGGTGCTAGCAGGGTTGGCATCGAAACAGATAAAAGACATCGCTCTGGAAATCTTCCTAAAATGATATTAATTGGAATGCAGGAACACAATTCGGTGAGTGGAAAATATAAAAAGAATGCCTTTAAATTCGAGAATTTCGGCCTTAAAAAAATATAACTCTATACGTCAATGGCGTTGCGTTAGGGGAACATTGGATACGGATTATTCATCAGACCTGTGTTCTCGCTTTGCGCGAGAGCATATAGTAATCTGGCACATATTGCAGGTGATTGTGATGAGCTCGGATTGGGTAACGCAGAAGAATTCATCGATCAATTATACCTTTTATCCGTTTGACATCCCACCTGACTTATCTGCTAGTGTAATACACCCTTAAGTCCACACAGAGTGGAAACTCTCAGTCAGATTGGAATAAGCAAAGCCGATAGACGCGCCTATTAGTGTACTAGAATACCTCGAGTCAAAAGCCTAATAGAATTGACAGATTTAGGGGGTTGTCACTGATTTTTAAAATGGACGCGAATAAACTTCAGAGAGTAATGATAGTGACGAATCACACGTTTCAAATTTATCGGTGTGTTTGCGAAGAATGAAACATTGAAATTGACAACTACGAGAGATTGCGGTATTCTTATTGTGAACACAGATGTTATTGGTAGTGAAGGGATTCATTGTTTGCAATATATTTAAAAAAGGGACCGCATGTTCAAGTTTGATTCACTCAGGACTCAGCATTGGAGTGACCCTGTTATTGTAAAATTTCTCGAGCAGATGAAATCCCCGAAGTTTGTATGGAATGCCTTCTGGCTACAAGGATATTTTAGTAATATGTGTGGGATGTACTGCCTTTCATTTCTCATGCATATGTCAAGTGGTAAGGAATTTATAATTTTTTTAAAATTATTCGACCCGTGTCACACCCCGGAACGACGAAATAGTAGCAGACAGATAAAAGCCGTTTTCTGATTGTGCGCATTCGTTGTATAGTATGATGTTTTGTTTGTATATATATAATATATATATATATATATTTGTATCCAATAATGTTAGTTTGTGTATTCTGTAGCTTATTTAAGATGGTTATTGTACTAAAAACATGATTTCTTTCATTTAATAAATTGATGAAAATACATTATGTGTTCTTACCCGAAAAAAAAGATCGAAACATAAGAAAAACTTACATTATTTCGTTAATGATGTGACAATCGCTGGGTTGACTGCGCGGTAAAGCTTCTACCTCCGTATTCAGGTCCACGACATTCGTTTCTTCAAAACGAAAAGAAACGAATGTCAAATCCTCACCGGACCTAAAAGGAGAAAGTTTAATTAATTAGTTCATACTGAATCTTTTTTAATAAAAACCCAACTGTTTAAAACATATGCAGAGTATACATATAGTAAGAGTATTACAATGTGAAGATATCTTCGAACCGGTCAGAGAAGTTCCTTTAAGAGAAAATGCCGAAGAACATTTATTATGGAATTTAGAAAATTATTTAAAACCTGCAAAGGATTGCTATAAAAAAATTCAACGAATCAAAACAGGACTTTATCATAATATTAATTGCAATGTAATCTATTATTGCGGATACCTACTATTTAAATGAAGCATCTTAAATGTGATGCGATGATTACTACAACCCTCCATATATATGATGAAATAATCAAGAACAGTGCGCTTTCTCCTAATGACAGGCACACTAAATAAATAACAAGTTCGCGAATAATTTGCTACAAAAAATAAAATTACAGGCACATAATTACTTACATTTCTACGGCAGTCCCTTGCGTCAGATCGTAATGAGCGTCATTGTAAATATCATCAAAGGTTTGCGTTGGAAATAATCCGTCCCAGTCGGCTGCGTTAAAAATATAATAATATTTAATAACTGTAATTACGATAAATAATGGTTTGTTTATAAAAATTATAAAATACGAGTTGGTAACGCTGAACACAGGCTAAATGCTGAGTTGGAATGTCCGGCAGTCATTGGCCGGCCTTGCGTTTAAGTGTCTTTTGGTGTTACGAAAAATATCGTGATCACTTTTATTATTTACTTTCTTCATTATTTACTCTACTTTCTGATCTCTATTGCATTTATCTTTACACTCTCTTTACTCATTTCCACGATACTTTACAATTATATTCATGGTAGCCACGCCGAGACTGAAAGCCGTTACAACACAAAGGGGGAAGGGGGGGTTCATTAACACTCTTTTAACGCTTGTTAACACTTTATTTAATTCCGAAAATGGTTTAAGTAGTTTGAGGGGATGCGAGTAGGAAATTTTACTATAATATTTTACGTCGGAGAGGGGCACAAAACAATTAATTTAATCTTAAGGTTACATGGCCCCAACTTTACGCTTATCGCGCTGCCGAAAGACTGCCTCTTTTTGGGGGTAGTCCGCTCTGTGGGCCTCTGCTCAGGATTGCCAACTCTTCCCCATTTTAAACAATTTCAAACAAATACTTTTTCGTAATTTCACAATTAGTAGTAAATGATTTATATTAAACATAATCTTAATTAAACAAAAATTAATATTCTTAACTAGGCATTACTACACGATATTTTGTGTAAATTTTGAATATTCTTTTGGCTTTCCGACTAAAATGTTAACGTTAAATCCCCCCTCGCATTACCCCGTTTAACTTTCGTCTTTAGCTTGATAATAGCCCTCAGCACTTAAAAAGTTATCCTTTGCTTCTTTGGAAAAGTTCAGCACATTTTCCAGATAGGCTCGTAGGTGGTAGTACCCCGTTCCTGCCGATATGTTGGACTGATTTAAATATACGTCACACTGGTTGAATATGGAGTGCAGAAAGTTTGTTTCAGGGTATACAGCATATTTGTCATTGCAGTCCGTTCCATCAGATGGGCTATACGTAGTTTAACGTACATGTGCACACAGCTTGGGTCAAAAAGGAAGGGCCTGAGCTGGGTATCACGAATTGTATTGGAGCACTCAGGGAACTAATTGAAGCAAAGGATAACTTTTAAGTGCTGAGGGCTATTATCAGCTAAAGACGAAAGTAGTATAAAGGACCAATTTAAAAATTCTAAATAGAAGATATATGAGTGTTTTGGACGCCTGCATACAGATTTCACATTCCAGGAGAAGTTGCTTGTGAATGGGGTGGATATGAAAATAAAGCTCACCCGCACGAATCCTGAGATCTGTTTAAATCTGGATGCTGATCAGAAGAGGGAGCAAAACCCGTTGTGATTCACATTATGGAGACATACCTCCGCGTACGGCGAGTGAAATTAATTCGCCAAAACAAATAAAATTGAGAAAAATTTACTACATGCCACTGTAAAATACCCAATTAACAGAGTACAGATCAAACTATACACGGTGCTAGCAGGGTTGGCATCGAAACAGATAAAAGAACATCGCTCTGGAAATCTTCCTAAAATGATATTAATTGGAATGCAGGAACACATTCGGTGAGTGGAAAATATAAAAAGAATGCCTTTAAATTCGAGAATTTCGGCCTTAAAAATATAACTCTATACGTCAATGGCGTTGCGTTAGGGGGAACATTGGATACGGATTATTCATCAGACGCTGTGTTCTCGCTTTGCGCGAGAGCATATAGTAATCTGGCACATATTGCAGGTGATTGTGATGAGCTCGGGATTGGGGTAACGCAGAAAGAATTCATCGATCAATTTACCTTTATCCGTTTGACATCCCACCTGACTTATCTGCTAGTGTAAATACACCCTTAAGTCCACAACAGAGTGGAAACATCTCAGTCAGATTGGAATAAGCAAAGC
Organism: Bathynomus jamesi; assembly: GCA_023014485.1. Lineage (NCBI taxonomy): Eukaryota > Metazoa > Arthropoda > Malacostraca > Isopoda > Cirolanidae > Bathynomus > Bathynomus jamesi. The sequence continues at coordinate 435,867 of JAJOZX010002521.1, forward strand.
CGATAGACGCGCCTATTAGTGTACTAGAATACCTCGAGTCAAAAGCCTAATAGAAGTTGACAGATTTAGGGGGTTGTCACTGATTTTTAAAATGGACGCGAATAAACTTCAGAGAGTATGAATAGTGAACGAATCACACGTTTCAAATTTATCGGTGTGTTTGCGAAGAATGAAACATTGAATTGACAACTACGAGAGATTGCGGTATTCTTATTGTGAACAACAGATGTTATTGGTAGTGAAGGGATTCATTGTTTGCAATATATTTTAAAAAAGGGACCGCATGTTCAGTTTGATTCACTCAGGACTCAGCATTGGAGTGACCCTGTTATTGTAAAATTTCTCGAGCAGATGAATATCCCCGAAGTTGTATGGAATGCCTTCTGGCTACAAGGATATTTTAGTAATATGTGTGGGATGTACTGCCTTTCATTTTCGCCAATATGTCAAGTGGTAAGGAATTTATAATTTTTTTAAAATTATTCGACCCGTGTCACACCCACGGAACGACGAAATAGTATGCAGACAGATAAAAAGCCGTTTTCTGATTGTGCGCATTCGTTGTATAGTATGATGTTTTGTTTGTATATATATATATATATATATATATATATATTTGTATCCAATAATGTTAGTTTGTGTATTCTGTAGCTTATTTAAGATGGTTATTGTACTAAAAACATGATTTCTTTCATTTAATAAATTGATGAAAATACATTATGTGTTCTTACCCGAAAAAAAGATCGAAACATAAGAAAAACTTACATTATTTCGTTAATGATGTGACAATCGCTGGGTTGACTGCGCGGTAAAGCTTCTACCTCCGTATTCAGGTCCACGACATTCGTTTCTTCAAAACGAAAAGAAACGAATGTCAAATCCTCACCGGACCTAAAAGGAGAAAGTTTAATTAATTAGTTCATACTGAATCTTTTTTAATAAAACCCAACTGTTTAAAACATATGCAGAGTATACCTATAGTAAGAGTATTACAATGTGAAGATATCTTCGAACCGGTCAGAGAGTTCCTTTAAGAGAAAATGCCGAAGAACATTTATTATGGAATTTAGAAAATTATTTAAAACCTGCAAAGGATTGCTATAAAAAAGTTCAACGAATCAAAACAGGACTTTATCATAATATTAATTGCAATGTAATCTATTATTGCGGATACCTACTATTTAAATGAAGCATCTTAAATGTGATGCGATGATTACTACAACCCTCCATATATATGATGAAATAATCAAGAACAGTGCGCTTTCTCCTAATGACAGGCACACTAAATAAATAACAAGTTCGCGAATAATTTGCTACAAAAATAAAATTACAGGCACATAATTACTTACATTTCTACGGCAGTCCCTTGCGTCAGATCGTAATGAGCGTCATTGTAAATATCATCAAAGGTTTGCGTTGGAAATAATCCGTCCCAGTCGGCTGCGTTAAAAAGATAATATATTTAATAACTGTAATTACGATAATAATGGTTTGTTTATAAAAATTATAAAATACGAGTTGGTAACGCCTGAACACAGCTAAATGCTGAGTTGGAATGTCCGGCAGTCATTGGCCGGCCTTGCGTTTAAGTGTCTTTTGGTGTTACGAAAAATATCGTGATCACTTTTATTATTTACTTTCTTCATTATTTACTCTACTTTCTGATCTCTATTGCATTTATCTTTACACTCTCTTTACTCATTTCCACGATACTTTACAATTATATTCATGGTAGCCACGCCGAGACTGAAAGCCGTTACAACACAAAGGGGGAAGGGGGGGTTCATTAACACTCTTTTAACGCTTGTTAACACTTTATTTAATTCCGAAAATGGTTTAAGTAGTTTGAGGGGATGCGAGTAGGAAATTTTACTATAATATTTTACGTCGGAGAGGGGCACAAAACAATTAATTTAATCTTAAGGTTACATGGCCCCAACTTTACGCTTATCGCGCTGCCGAAAGACTGCCTCTTTTTGGGGGTAGTCCGCTCTGTGGGCCTCTGCTCAGGATTGCCAACTCTTCCCATTTTAAACAATTTCAAACAAACATACTTTTTCGTAATTTCACAATTAGTAGTAAATGATTTATATTAAACATAATCTTAATTAAACAAAAATTAATATTCTTAACTAGGCATTACTACACGATATTTTGTGTAAATTTTGAATATTCTTTTGGCTTTCCGACTAAAATGTTAACGTTAAATCCCCCCTCGCATTACCCCGTTTAACTTTCGTCTTTAGCTTGATAATAGCCCTCAGCACTTAAAAAGTTATCCTTTGCTTCTTTGGAAAAGTTCAGCACATTTTCCAGATAGGCTCGTAGGTGGTAGTACCCCGTTCCTGCCGATATGTTGGACTGATTTAAATATACGTCACACTGGTTGAATATGGAGTGCAGAAAGTTTGTTTCAGGGTATACAGCATATTTGTCATTGCAGTCCGTTCCATCAGAATGGGCTATACGTAGTTTAACGTACATGTGCACACAGCTTGGGTCAAAAAAGGAAGGGCCTGAGCTGGGTATCACGAATTGTATTGGAGCACTCAGGGAACTAATTGAAGCAAAGGATAACTTTTTAAGTGCTGAGGGCTATTATCAAGCTAAAGACGAAAGTAGTATAAAGGACCAATTTAAAAATTCTAAATAGAAGATATATGAGTGTTTTGGACGCCTGCATACAGATTTCACATTCCAGGAGAAGTTGCTTGTGAATGGGGTGGATATGAAAATAAAGCTCACCCGCACGAATCCTGAGATCTGTTTAAATCTGGATGCTGATCAAGAAGAGGGAGCAAAACCCGTTGTGATTCACATTATGGAGACATACCTCCGCGTACGGCGAGTGAAATTAAGTTCGCCAAAACAAATAAAAATTGAGAAAAATTTACTACATGCCACTGTAAAATACCCAATTAACAGAGTACAGATCAAACTATACACGGTGCTAGCAGGGTTGGCATCGAAACAGATAAAAGAACATCGCTCTGGGAAATCTTCCTAAAATGATATTAATTGGAATGCAGGAACACAATTCGGTGAGTGGAAAATATAAAAAGAATGCCTTTAAATTCGAGAATTTCGGCCTTAAAAATATAACTCTATACGTCAATGGCGTTGCGTTAGGGGGAACATTGGATACGGATTATTCATCAGACGCTGTGTTCTCGCTTTGCGCGAGAGCATATAGTAATCTGGCACATATTGCAGGTGATTGTGATGAGCTCGGGATTGGGGTAACGCAGAAAGAATTCATCGATCAATTTAACCTTTATCCGTTTGACATCCCACCTGACTTATCTGCTAGTGTAAATACACCCTTAAGTCCACAACAGAGTGGAAACATCTCAGTCAGATTGGAATAAGCAAAGCCGATAGACGCGCCTATTAGTGTACTAGAATACCTCGAGTCAAAAGCCCTAATAGAAGTTGACAGATTTAGGGGGGTTGTCACTGATTTTTAAAATGGACGCGAATAAACTTCAGAGAGTAATGAATAGTGAACGAATCACACGTTTCAAATTTATCGGTGTGTTTGCGAAGAATGAAACATTGAAATTGACAACTACGAGAGATTGCGGTATTCTTATTGTGAACACAGATGTTATTGGTAGTGAAGGGATTCATTGTTTGCAATATATTTTAAAAAAGGGACCGCATGTTCAAGTTTGATTCACTCAGGACTCAGCATTGGAGTGACCCTGTTATTGTAAAATTTCTCGAGCAGATGAATATCCCCGAAGTTGTATGGAATGCCTTCTGGCTACAAGGATATTTTAGTAATATGTGTGGGATGTACTGCCTTTCATTTCTCATGCATATGTCAAGTGGTAAGGAATTTATAATTTTTTTAAAATTATTCGACCCGTGTCACACCCAACGGAACGACGAAATAGTATGCAGACAGATAAAAAGCCGTTTTCTGATTGTGCGCATTCGTTGTATAGTATGATGTTTTGTTTGTATATATATATATATATATATATATATTTGTATCCAATAATGTTAGTTTGTGTATTCTGTAGCTTATTTAAGATGGTTATTGTACTAAAAACATGATTTCTTTCATTTAATAAATTGATGAAAATACATTATGTGTTCTTACCCGAAAAAAAAGATCGAAACATAAGAAAAACTTACATTATTTCGTTAATGATGTGACAATCGCTGGGTTGACTGCGCGGTAAAGCTTCTACCTCCGTATTCAGGTCCACGACATTCGTTTCTTCAAAACGAAAAGAAACGAATGTCAAATCCTCACCGGACCTAAAAGGAGAAAGTTTAATTAATTAGTTCATACTGAATCTTTTTTAATAAAAACCCAACTGTTTAAAACATATGCAGAGTATACATATAGTAAGAGTATTACAATGTGAAGATATCTTCGAACCGGTCAGAGAAGTTCCTTTAAGAGAAAATGCCGAAGAACATTTATTATGGAATTTAGAAAATTATTTAAAACCTGCAAAGGATTGCTATAAAAAAATTCAACGAATCAAAACAGGACTTTATCATAATATTAATTGCAATGTAATCTATTATTGCGGATACCTACTATTTAAATGAAGCATCTTAAATGTGATGCGATGATTACTACAACCCTCCATATATATGATGAAATAATCAAGAACAGTGCGCTTTCTCCTAATGACAGGCACACTAAATAAATAACAAGTTCGCGAATAATTTGCTACAAAAAATAAAATTACAGGCACATAATTACTTACATTTCTACGGCAGTCCCTTGCGTCAGATCGTAATGAGCGTCATTGTAAATATCATCAAAGGTTTGCGTTGGAAATAATCCGTCCCAGTCGGCTGCGTTAAAAAGATAATAATATTTAATAACTGTAATTACGATAAATAATGGTTTGTTTATAAAAAATTATAAAATACGAGTTGGTAACGCCTGAACACAGGCTAAATGCTGAGTTGGAATGTCCGGCAGTCATTGGCCGGCCTTGCGTTTAAGTGTCTTTTGGTGTTACGAAAAATATCGTGATCACTTTTATTATTTACTTTCTTCATTATTTACTCTACTTTCTGATCTCTATTGCATTTATCTTTACACTCTCTTTACTCATTTCCACGATACTTTACAATTATATTCATGGTAGCCACGCCGAGACTGAAAGCCGTTACAACACAAAGGGGGAAGGGGGGGTTCATTAACACTCTTTTAACGCTTGTTAACACTTTATTTAATTCCGAAAATGGTTTAAGTAGTTTGAGGGGATGCGAGTAGGAAATTTTACTATAATATTTTACGTCGGAGAGGGGCACAAAACAATTAATTTAATCTTAAGGTTACATGGCCCCAACTTTACGCTTATCGCGCTGCCGAAAGACTGCCTCTTTTTGGGGGTAGTCCGCTCTGTGGGCCTCTGCTCAGGATTGCCAACTCTTCCCATTTTAAACAATTTCAAACAAACATACTTTTTCGTAATTTCACAATTATTAGTAAATGATTTATATTAAACATAATCTTAATTAAACAAAAATTAATATTCTTAACTAGGCATTACTACACGATATTTTGTGTAAATTTTGAATATTCTTTTGGCTTTCCGACTAAAATGTTAACGTTAAATCCCCCCTCGCATTACCCCGTTTAACTAGTATTTTCGGCATAAATAAAGTTAGTAAAGTGTAATGAAGAGTATAATTAAACGCCCCGTCTCCCTTGCATTGTTTGAATTATAACGGCTTTCCACTCGGTCACGTCTACCGTATTTATAAAGTATAGCGAAAAGAGTGTAAAGAGAACCGGTAAATAAAGGAAAGTAAATAAAGAAATAATGAATTAAATAAATTAGCTACTACAGACTAATAGGCGGTTCGTAGGTTTGCTGGTTGATTGTCAATATAACTGGGCGGGACTATGTTAAATTTGTGTACCAATCGTAACACCGATATAACGGACCCACGCTTTGGACGTCTTGATTGGCTGAATAACGGTGTCTTTATCTTCTCTCCGTAGATTTAATATTCACATCTCAAGGTGATTTGCCACTTGCAATCTGTACCACGACAATATTTGCAATATTATTCGCGCCCATGCTATTCTTGGTTTTCCCATTCTGTATTTTGCATTATTATTTGCGGTCATACTATTCGATCCTCAGCTTTCCACATTTTGGTTACAACTATTCGACTTGACTTTCTACTTGCCAATTCTGGCGTAGGAGTGTGATTAAAATGTGTTTAGTTCGTGAAAATGAATGTCTGGTTGGGTTGGTAGATAAATGGGTACCCTAGGTGACCTAGTGGTTAAGACGCTGGGGTGATGATCGGAGGTTGAGAGATCGAGTCCCGGACGATGACATTGTAATTTCTGCCCGCCTGTGTTGGAGCGTAGTTCGGATTCCAAGTTAAACTGTAGGTCTAAGACGGGTGACAAGCTTCATCTTAGTCAAAATGAACAATTCGGGCAGAAGGAAAACCGAGTTAGCTATTATTATTACTGTATAAATACATTTTCACCACCCTATATATATATATATATATATATATATATATATATATATATATATATATATACTAGGTGAATGCCCCCAAAAAACCCTCACCCCCCCTTTATGCAACTTGGGGCTAACCCCTTTCCCCATTACCCCCACCTTCCCATTACCCCCCTCCCCCATTACCCAACCCCTCTCCCCCACCCCTCTCCCCCACCCCACCCTTCCACCATTACTGCTCGGGATAAATTTCACAAACAGACAGATAGGCTAAACTACAGAAAAGAACGCAGCCGTGAAAATTTTGAACTTCACATTGTGTCAAGTTTTGTGAATCTGATCAGATATCCCCCAAAACCCCCCTGACGAAATAATTACTGTCGGTTCAATTATTTGGTCCATGAAACTATAGAAAAGAACACAGTCATGAAAATCTTGAGCTTCACATTGCCGCCCGTAATACAAACAGACAAACAGACAGGCTGACCTACTCTGTGTTGATATTCTTCATCCCATAAGAGGTTCCCGTGCCAAATTTGGTAGCTCTAGGTCAAACGGTTTGCGCTTGCATAAAGGACAGACAGACAGAAAGGCGAAAATATATAATAGACTAGGTGAGGTACCCGGCGTTGCCCGGGTTAATTGAATGCCCGGTTAGGTCAACTGAATGCCCCCCAAAAACCCTCACCCCCCCTTTATGCAACTTGGGGATAACCACCTCCCCCATTACCCCCACCCCTCCCCACTACCCAACCCCTCCCCCATTACCCCCACCCCTCTCCCCCACCCCCACCATTTCACCATTACTACCCGGGATAAATTTCACAAACAGACAAACAGACAGGCTAAACTACAGAAAAGAACGCAGCCGTGAAAATTTTGAGCTTCACATTGTGTCAAGATTTCTGAATCTGATCAGATCAGATATCCCTCAAAACCCCCCTGACCAAATAATTGAACTCCCAATTACTGTCGGTTCAATTATTTGGTCAATAAAACTATAGAAAAGGACACAGTCATGAAAATCTTGAGCTTCACATTGCCGCCCGTAATACAAACAGACGAACAGACAAACAGACAGGCAGACCGACTCTGTGGTGACCTTCTTCATCCCATAAGAGGTTCCCGTGCCAAATTTGGTAGCTCTAGGCCAAACGGTTTGCGTTTGCATAAAGGACAGACAGACAGACAGACAGGCGGAAATATATAATAAATATATATATTGTTCCATATGGGAACATGATAAGGAAATTCATTACTTAATCAAAGACTAGTTTAGCCTATAAATAATTTGTTCATGAAAAACCATCACGTGATGCTTATGTATATATTTAAGTTCAGTTTTTAACTTCATCAGTAATAACAATAATCAAAACCAATATATAGTGTGAAGGGAGACGGAAAACAGTTTTTGAGACGATATGTAGGTCAGGGGAACCTTTGCTGTTAACCTTTTTGGTCGACGATTCACCTGTTTCGAGTGTTATACCGTTAGATTCTTCTGCCTTTTTTGGAATAAAAAAAAAATGTTTTCAAACAAAGGATCGCGGACAAATTTAGAGATTTAAAATGTATGAATTAAAATTTTTTGTTTTTAAATAATTATTCAGTATGATTGTAAGATTTTCCGGTAATTATTCGGCAAAGGACCCGGTGCACTTCGAACATGCCGATGAAATAATGAGGCAAAATTATTTTAAAAGGTATAGACTCTTCGAAGTATCTTAAACTTTGATGCAAAAAAACATTATTATAACTAGATTTTAGGTTTTAGCTGACTTACCCAAATAAATATCGTTTTCTAAACGTATTTATATAAAAATGGAATTTATGGCATAACTCATATAACTGCACCTTCTACAATTCAATAATTGGAGTTAACATGATTTACTGCATTATATTTATTGCAATTTTAAACCAGCTTTTGGGACATTAAATTAAATTTTTTTCAGTGCAATTCACGAATTAAACACGGCTTGAGGATTCGAATTCTAATAGAGCGTATTGTTGCAAAAACTTTTAAAAATGTAGAAGATTGCATTCTATCCAGCAATAAAGAATTATGAACTGCTTCGACAGGGTATAATATAACCTAACCTAGAGTAGCCTAACCTAAACTAGCATAGCCTAACCGCTCGTAATATAACCTAACCTAGCGTAACCTAACCGGGACATAATATAACCTAACGCAGCCTAACCGGGTATAATAAAACCAAACCTAGCGTAGCCTAACCTAGCCTAACCTAACCTAGCCTAGCCTAACCGAGCGTAATATAGCCTAACCTAGCGTAAACTAACCAGGACATAATATAACCTAGCGTAGGGTAACCTAACCTAGCATAGCCTAACCGGGCGTAATATAACCTAACCTAGCGTAGCCTAACCGGGGCATAATATACCATAACCTGACCTAGCATAGCCTAACCTAAACTAACCTAGCACTTTAACCTATCAATCTAACTATCTCCCTATCTATCTATCTATCTATCTATCCATCCATCTACCTATCTATCTATCTACATATATATATATATATATATATATATATATATATATATATATATATATATATATATATTGGTACCAAACCTCAGACTAAATCCAATTACTATCCAAACAACGCTGGACAATAGGAAAGGCAGAATATGTAGCGATACCAAACTAAAGGCCTAACAAGGGACCCCTTCAACGCTGATGGAAATTAGCATGGAGCTCATGGGGCCAAGACTTTTAACCAGTTTCCCAAGGGCCTCAGAAACGTTACAGGGGTCAAAGTTGAAGTCTTCAAAAGAAGACTAGACTCCTGACACAGGACGGTACCAGATGAACCAGATGTACCTGGCTACTGTATGTGCGGTGAATAGCGCAAGAGAGCAACTCGCTCCTCCAGCAAGCCAGGCCTAGAGACGGGGTCACCTAACCTAACTTAGCATAGCCTAACCGAGCGTAATATAACCTAACTTGGCGTAGACTAACCGGGACATAATATAGCCTAGCCTAACCTAGCGTAACTTAGCTTAACCTAACCTAGCATAGCCTAGCCTAACCGGGCGTAATATAACCTAACCTAGCGTTGCCTAACCGGGACAAAATATAACCTAACCTAAGGCAGCCTAACCGGGTATAAATCAACTTAAAGGGCATGCATCAGACAAAGGTCAGACGCATAGCTCAACCCAAATGATGCATACAATTATCCTAACTCTTGTATTATTATTATTATTATTATTAACACACACACACACATATATATATACGGTGTATATATATATATATATATATATATATATATATATATATACATAAACTGATGCATGCAAAGCCCCGATAGCGAAATATATACTCTAGCGTAACCTAACCTAGCCTAACCTAACCTAGTATAGCCTAACCAGGCGTAATATAGTATAAACTAGCGTAGCCTAACCGGGACATAATATAACCTAGCCTAGCATAGCCTAACCGGGCGTAATATAACCTAACCTAGCGTAGCTTAACTGCGACATAATATAACCCAACGCAGCCTAACTGGGCAGCCTAACCAGCTTCCTAAGGACCTCAGATATGTTACAGGGGTTAAAGTTGAAGTCTTCAAGAGAAGACTAAACTCCTGGCACAGGACGGTACCAGATGAGCCAGATGTACATGGCTATGTGCGGTGAAGAGCGCAAGAGAGCAACTCGCTCCTCCACCAAGCCAGGCCTAGAGACGGGGTCACCTAACCGGACCTATCATAACCTAACTTAACCTAACCTATCCTAGCGTAGACTAACCGGGACATAATATAACCTAACCTAACGCAGCCTAGCTGGGTATAAATCAACTTAAAGGGCATGCATCAGACAAAGGTCAGACGCAGAGCTCAACCCAAATGATGCATACAATTATCCTAACTCTTGTATTATTATTATTATTATTAGTATTAACACACACGTGTATATATATATATGCTGCAATCCACAAGGAAAAAGAAAAACGATTCCAAGGCCTTTCGTGTATTCAAAGCTACACCTCGTCAAGGAATACACGAAAGGCCTTGGAATCGTTTTTCTTTTTCCTTGTGGGTTTGCAGCATTCATTCATTTCACGTGTTTTATTGTGAAATTCATCCCGTATATAATATATATATATATATACACCCAGCCATGTATACCCAGCTCATCTGGCCTAATATGCAGTCTGTTTAATTTCTTCATTTCTACCATATCTGAAGAGTTGAAATTTCTCGGTGTTAAATGCCCTATTGTTGTCTTCTGACCATTTGTTAGTGTCCCCCTCTTCTCGGTCTCTCTTCACACGGCGGTCAACCTGTTGGCGCCGTCTCTATGCCTGGTTTGTTGTCGGAACGAGCTGCTCTCTCCGCCACGCGTAACCAGGTACACCGGTTCATCTGGTACCGTCCTGTGCCAAGAGTCTAGTCTTCTCTTGAAGACTTCAACTTTGACCGCTCCAACGTTTCTGATGCCCTTAGGGAGTTGGTTAAAAGTCTTGGCCCCATGACATCCAAGCTAATTTCCTTCAGTGTTGAAGAGGTCCCTTTTCAGGCCTTTAGTTTGGGATCGCTGCATATTCTGCCTTTCCTATTGTCCAGCGTTGTTTGGATAGTAATTGGGTTTAGTTTGAAGTTTGGTACCTATATATATATAATATATATATATATGATATATATATATAATATTATATTATATATATATATATATATGAAAATTATTTCACGAAAGTAAAACGTGAAAAATAATTATGATGAATAAAACCACGAAGGAAAGGAAACACAAAATGGTGCTCAAGCGCTTTCGTCTAATGACATCCTCAGGAACACTGAAGTACATACAAGGGTTACAGCCTATATATAGGTTACAGAAAAAAAAAATAAATAAAATAAATAATATATATATATATATATATATATATATATATATATATATATATATATGCAATAAACGGAGAAGTAAAAATAAAAATTAAAAATTAAAGGATTATCAGAGAGGCATACAGATTTGTAAGGAAAAAATATCGATTTTTAGCACAAGATCAAATGAATTATAAAAATACAAATTTATACTGGAAATCTGCCCGGGTTTTAACACTCTGCCTTTTATGGTTAAATTTCGATGTATATAAAAATAAAATCAAAATTAAAAGTTAATAAAGTAGCATACAAGTTTACCAAAGATTTAGCGTTCTACCCTTCTTATCTAAATCTGTTTTGAAGGAATTCAAAACAACAGGATCGAGTTGAAAAAGACCTTTGCTTATGTTGAAGTTATTTGAAAGTTGGATAATGGCAGACTCAAGAATATTTCTATTAACAATGTTGCTAGAGTGGAATAAAACTGAAGCATTATTCCAATCAATACAGTGGGATAACTCAGACAAATGGACAAAAAGGGCACTGGACAACTGTCCTGTTCTAACGGAATATTGATGCTGTTTTATACGTGTGTGCAAATCCTTTCCCGTCTGACCTATGTGCGTGTACATAGGGAAAGCCCAGGTTTTAAGTTTAGTATCTATCGGAAAACAACAAACAATTTGTCCTACGTACACTTTTACTCGGGACATGACACCCCCACTAAGAAGGCCATTTTTTCATCAATGTTTCTCCGCGCCCTTAGGATCGCCAGTCCAGAATACATCGATGCCGAATTGGAAAAAATCAACGGTATTGGAAGTGATCTGTGTTATCCATCTGCGTTTATGGAATCTTGTCTCAACAAGGCAAAACGAACTTTCTATCGTGTCAATAATAACACTCGTACTTTGTCAAAAAATATTTTAGTACTTCCATTTTTCCCGGGCTTTTTAGGTATTGCTAATGTACTTAAACTTTTGGATATTAATGTAGTATTTTCATATAACAATATTGTGAAAAATATCATAGTAAAAAATAGCCCTACCAATAAATCAGGCATTATCTATAAAATTGGTTGTAAACAATGTGATTCGTGATTCCTTTTACAAAGGTCAGACGGGAAAGGATTTGCACACATGTATAAAACAGCATCAATATTCCGTTAGAACAGGACAGTTGTCCAGTGCCCTTTTTGTCCATTTGTCTGAGTTATCCCACTGTATTGATTGGAATAATGCTTCAGTTTTATTCCACTCTAGCAACATTGTTAATAGAAATATTCTTGAGTCTGTCATTATCCAACTTTCAAATAACTTCAACATAAGCAAAGGTCTTTTTCAACTCGATCCTGTTGTTTTGAATTCCTTCAAAACAGATTTAGATAAGAAGGGTAGAACGCTAAATCTTTGGTAAACTTGTATGCTACTTTATTAACTTTAAATTTTCATTTTATTTTTATATACATCAAAATTTAACCATAAAAGGCAGTGTGTTAAAACCCGGGCAGATTTCCAGTATAAATTTGCATTTTTATAATTCAATTGATCTTGTGCTAAAAATCGATATTTTTTCCTTACAAATCTGTATGCCTCTGATAACACTAGGCAACAAATTTCAACTTTTTTTTTGTTACAGACACGTGAACTACTGATTCCTACTAAAGCGCTGATGCTGATTTCAGATCTGATATCAAAATTTCTCTATCACGTCCAGATTTTGTGTAACCGAAAACCCCTATTTTTCATTTTTTTTCTCACCCGCTTCTATTACGAAAGCCGTCTAAGCTACTTTTCCGTGCCACGTTTTATGTTAAGCATACTTAAATAATTAGTGAACAGGGATGTCTTTCCTCCTTTTTCTGGCTTAAGACAGAGCGGAATTCCGCTGGCGGAGTTACCACCCCTGCGCCCAACCATCCACCCAAAGCGCGTTAGTATTTTGTTGTTACTACTAAAAGGCAAATTCTTGTTCTTAAGTGAAACTTTGGTGTGTCCTCTTCCTTTGTCGCTTGTAGGATGACGAGCTCTCCTTCTGCAGGAACCAACAATAATCTCCCATCATATTTGGGTTGAAATTACCTTGGTATCTGTTTTCCATAACTGAGATCTGTTGGTGGAAGCGCTCACCATGCTCGTCACTTACAGCTCCAAGGTTGGCCGGGAAGAAGTCAAGATGAGAATGTAAAAAATGAATTTTCAAAGACATTCTGCATCCCATTATTTCATAAGATTTAAGCATGTTTTCTACGAGTTTACGGTGGTTTTCAGCTTTGTGGTTTCCAAGAAAATTTTTGACAACTTCAACGAAAGATGTCCATGCTCCTAGTTCATTCTCATTTAGGTTAGATGGAAACGATGAGTCGTGGATGACACTGCGGATCTGTGGTCCAGTGAAAACTCCAGCTTCTAGCTTAGCATCTGTCAATATTCCTTTGAATTTATCCTTTAAATATTGGAAACCACTACCTTGATGATCCATACCCTTCACGAAATTTTTCATAAGGCCAAGTTTAATGTGAAGTGGTGGAAGATGTACTTTCTGAGGGTCAATAAGTGCTGGGTGTTTCACATTGTATTTACCAACAACATGTTCAGTTCTAGATGGCCAATCATGTTTTTTGTAGTGGTTCTTGTCATCTCTGCTGTTCCATAGACACAAAAAGCACATATGCTTTGTGTAGCCCAACTGTAACCCAAGAAGTAATGATACAACTTTAAGGTCGCCACAAATATTCCATGTGTGGTCCTTATATTTGATGAGTCTTAGCAGCAGTTTCATCGATTCATAAGTCTCATTAAGGCCAGTGGCATGTGCTACAGGTATTGAAGGTTTTTCATTGCCGTTGTGCAGTAATACAGCTTTAAGGCTAGCTTTACTAGAGTCAATGAACAGTCTCCATTCTTTTGGATCATAGCGACAGCCAATCCCTTGCATCAGACCACTGATATCGTGGCAGAAACAAACGTTTTCTTCCTGTAAGTAAAATGATGAAAACTGCAAATGGCGATGGCGGAAATGGGAAACTTTGGTGTTTGGTTGGAGAAGATTAAATTCTTGAAGTCTTGAACCAAGCAACTCTGCCTTTTCTTTTGGTAATTCCAAATCGCGCACTAAGTCATTTAACTCCGCTTGACTTAACAAATGTGGGGAAATATTTGCATCTGGGACATATATGCCATCTTTCCCTGTTTCTATATCACTAGCAGAATATTCAGATGAACTGCTGTCTGTTATCGTTGCTGGTGGAACTGGTGGTGGATTTGTTTCATCATGTGGTACTGGTTTCATTGCTGATTCACAGTTTGGGTACGTGATCTTTGATTTGTTTTTCTTTGTGAAACCAGCAATCTTTGTCAAACAAAAATAACAATCATTGAAGTGATTTTTCGGCTCACGCCAAACCATGGGGACTGAGAACGGCATAGCTTTTCTTTTACCATTCATCCAAGCTATTAACATTGCATTGCACTGTGCACAGCAAATATGTGGTGCCCAGTCCCTCTGTTGGTCTCCTAACTTACAGTCAAAATAACACTTGTAGGCAAGTTTAATCTTTGTTGTTATGTTTCTACGTTGTGGCTTAGGTGTATATTGTCCACAGACAAAGCAGAAGTTGTCTGGGTGATTTACACAAGCACGTCTATTTGATGCCATTTTGAATTACCATACAATATCTGAAAAAACGTAGAAAGTAATTATTACGATGTGCAAAATAAAAAGAAATACACACCGTAGTACAAAACAAATGCTATAAAAACACACAAGTCACCACAACCTGTCACTTGCTCATCAGCAGAGAGCTTCAACAACCGTTCTGCTTGACTGTCACGTAGCGACTGACCGTTGGGCCGTTGCCCGTTACTATGCTCTTGACTCAGTGTTGCCAACTCGGGATAAATTTTATTTATCAAAATTGTTCGAATTTGTATATAGTTGGCAAAAAAAATTGCTTTAACCTTGAAAAGCAAGTTTCATATTACTGGCATTAAGCCGATTAAAACCAAAATCTGGACGTGATAGAAAATTTTACTAAAAGTGATTTGCATTTTACACAAAATCTAGACGTGATAGAAAAAATCTAATTATAGATTTGAAATCAGCATACCGAAATTAGCTAGGAGCACCTATTTGGTCTTCTGTAACAAAATCTTTGTTGCCTAGTGTAATCCTTTAATTTTTAATTTTTATTTTTACTTCTCCGTTTATTGCATATATATGTATATATAGGTATATATGTATATATATATATATATATATATATATATATATATATATGTATGTTATTTATTTTTTCTTTTTTTTTCTTTCTGCAACCTATATATAGGCTGTAACCCTTGTATGTACTTCAGTGTTCCTGAGGATGTCATTAGACGAAAGCGCTTGAGCACCATTTTGTGTTTCCTTTCCTTCGTGGTTTTATTCATCATATATATATATATATATATATATATGAATAGAAACGACATAAGTGTCGTTTCTATTCATTTATATACTGCGTGGTCATTGCAGTTATATGCGCATATTCACGATTTGCGAGGGTGCCCTCTCAGGGCATTGGTTTCTGCCCTATGTGGGAGAATTTCGATTTGTGATTGAGTGAGGTCCGTAGCATAATGGTAGAGCGTCCGACCGGCAATTGGAAGGCCCTGGGTTCGATTCCTGGGCGGTTCGCCTCATTTTTCATTATTCGTTATCTCTCCTCCTCTTGTGCAGAGACGTTCCTTAACACTTATGTCGTTTCTATTCATTTATATACTGCGCGGTCATTGCAGTTATATGCGCATATTCACGATTTGCGAGGGTGCCCTCTCAGGGCATTGGTTTCTGCCCTATGTGGGAGAATTTCGATTTGTGATTGAGTGAGGTCCGTAGCATAATGGTAGAGCGTCCGACCGGCAATTGGAAGGCCCTGGGTTCGATTCCTGGGCGGTTCGCCTCATTTTTCATTATTCGTTATCTCTCCTCCTCTTGTGCAGAGACGTTCCTTAACACTTATGTCGTTTCTATTCATTTATATACTGCGCGGTCATTGCAGTTATATGCGCATATTCACGATTTGCGAGGGTGCCCTCTCAGGGCATTGGTTTCTGCCCTATGTGGGAGAATTTCGATTTGTGATTGAGTGAGGTCCGTAGCATAATGGTAGAGCGTCCGACCGGCAATTGGAAGGCCCTGGGTTCGATTCCTGGGCGGTTCGCCTCATTTTTCATTATTCGTTATCTCTCCTCCTCTTGTGCAGAGACGTTCCTTAACACTTATGTCGTTTCTATTCATTTATATACTGCGCGATCATTGCAGTTATATGCATATATATATATATATATATGTGTGTAGATGGATAGATAGGTAGAAAGATAGATAGGCAGATAGATAGATAGACAGTTAGATGGATAGGTTAAAATGCTAGGTTACCTTACGTTAGATTAGGTTAGGCTATGCTAGGTCAGGTTAGGCTATATTATGTCCCGGTTAGGCAACGCTGCGTTAGGTTATATAATGTCCCGGTTAGGCTAAGTTAGGCTAGGTTAGGCTAGGCTATATTATGTCCCGGTTAGTCTACGCCAGGTTAGGTTATATTACGCTCGGTTAGGCTATGCTACATCAGGTTAGGTTATGCTAGGGCCGGTTAGGTGACTCCGTTTCTAGGCATGGCTTGGTGGAGGAGCGAGTTGTTGTCTGGCTTGCGCTCTCCACCGCACATAGCCATGTACATCTGGCTCATCTGGTACCGTCCTGTGTCAGGAGTCTAGTCTTCTCTTCAAGACTTCAACTTTGACCCCTGTAACGTTTCTGAGGCCCTTGGGGAGCTGGTTAAAAGGCTTGGCCCCATAACATCCATGCTAATTTTCTTCAGCGTTGAAGAGGTCCCTTGTTAGGGCTTTAGTTTGGTATCACTACATATTCTGCCTTTCCTATTGTCCAGCGTTGTTTGGATGGTAATTGGGTAGATAGATAGGTAGATAGACGGATGGATAGATAGAGAGGTAGATAGACAGTTAGATGGATCGGTTAAAATGCTAGGTTAGTTTAGGTTAGGCTATGCTAGGTCGGGTTATGCTATATTATGTCCCGGTTAGGCTACGCTAGGTTAGGTTATATTACGCCCGGTTAGGCTATGCTAAGTTAGGTTATATTACGCCCGGTTAGGCTATGCTAGGTTGGGTTAGGCTACTCTAGGTTATATTATGTCCTGGTTAGGCTACGCTAGGTTAGGCTATATTACGCTCGGTTAGGCTATGCTAGGTTAGGGTATGCTAGGTTAGGCTACGCTAGGTTAGGTTTTATTATAACCGGTTAGGATGCGTTAGGTTATATTATGTCCCGGTTAGGTTACGCTATGTTAGGTTATATTACGAGCGGTTAGCGGTTAGGCTGTACTAGGTTAGGTTAGGCTACGCTAAGTTAGTTTATATTATGTCCCGGTTAGGCTACGCTAGGTTAGGCTATATTACTCCCGGTTAGGCTATGCTAGGTTAGGCTACGCTAGGTTAGGTTTTATTATACCCGGTCGAAGCATTTCATAATTCTTTATTGCTGATTGTGGATTTGATATACAGTGCCTACACAGAATCTACATTAAACCTGGTTCTGTAGGTAGAAATTCAATTTTTAGCTTTTCTTTAGCCATCCCGCTACTATGAACACACTATGTCATTCTCGAAAAATCAACATCCTTATTAAGGACACTAGTACAGTTCCCGCCGCTTCGCTGACGATTAGACAGGCTAAACTACAAAAAAAGAACCCAGCCGTGAAAATTTTGAGCTTCACATTGTGTCAACATTTCTGAATCTGGTATCTCCCAAAACCTCCTCACCCCCATTCATACAACTTGGGGGCTAACCCCCTCCCCCACTACCCCCACCCCTCCCCATTACCCCACCCATCCCCCATTACCCCCACCCCCACCCTTCCCCCATTGCTAAACTACAGAAAAGAACACAGTCATGAAAATCTTGAGCTTCACATCGCCGCCCGTAATACAATTTCTGAATTTGTTTTACAATTTCTGAATTTTTTTCTCACAATTTTTTCTCACAATTTCTGAAAGTGTGACGGACAGACGGACAGACAGACGGACAGACGGACAGCTCTCTTATTATATTACATAGATTAGATGAATTAGTACATATTTAATACGCAGTCATGCTATCTAAAAAAAAGAGGCGATTCACTTATTTCGCACTGAAAAGTAGTGACTCACCTGAACCGAAAGCAGAATTCCTGAAAATGTGGCAAGATCTTATTATGAAGTTTGAGTTTGCAGAGAAAAAAAATCGAGACATTTTGGAGAAAAAGTGGATGGGGAGTATTCTTTGCTTGCTGAAGATGCAAAGAAAGTGCTGGTGCTTTTTGCGACAAGTTATCAATGTGGGGCAGGCTTTTCAGCAATGATGGTCATAAAGAAGAAACTGCGAAATCGACTGCACATTGAATGCGATTTACGCTGCACCTTCAGCGAAACTGAATCCAGAATTCAGGCGTTAGTTCAGCAGAAACAGTTGAATCCCTCGCACTAGACTAGTAGTTGATGGTGACACGTTTTGCTTGCTCACTATAATGTTTTAGCCATTCTTTGACCAATATCATGTGTTTAACTTATACATAAGGCACTGGTGTGTGTGTGTGTGTGTGTGTGTGTGTGTGTGTGTGTATATATATATGAAATGAAATGAAAATGAAATGAAATGAAATGAAAAGGTTTATTGGCAGACTATAGTCCATATGACAAATATTATTAATACAATGACAGTTCATATACTAAGGATATAAATATATACAATTGATTAGAAATAATACTGCACTGTCGAAGTTAAGTGGAGCTACAGACAGACGTTTTTCGTACCAAGAAGTCCATAGCTTAGAGGATAAATGGCAGGACTCATGGATAGCTTGGATGATCGGTTGGTTGATTTTTTAATTCTTTGCATTAGACTGTGTTGAGCACGTCTTGTTACCTCCCGGAAGCTCGGGACATTGCGGGTAGCAAACATTTGCGAAGCTGAGCATCGTGGGATAATTTATGTAAGAGTCTAAAAGACCTGTTGTACAGCAAATTTAGGGTTCTGCCAGAACCTTTTTTATAGTTCACCCAGAGTTGCTGACCGTATATATATATATATATATATATATATATATATATATATATATATATATATTATATATATATATATATATACGAGTATTACGTTTATAAAATTTTAATAATTATTCTCATGCTTAGTAAAATGAAGTTTCCTATGCTTTTTGCAGGGGATTAATTTCCATTTGGCGATTAACCAAAAGGGGTAATCACAAAAAATTTGGGAACTGCTGGTGTTGCAGCTTAATGACCATTTTCCAAACTTTTTCCGTATTCCAGCAATTCTACCTGACTTTTAACATATCACGTGACACCACATGACGTCATGACAGAGGTGTTAAGAGGTATGGTTAACAGGCTCACACTATTCCTGTATCTCATCGAAGCAACTACTCTGCAGAATGGATTATCATCACCAGAAAATTGTTGAAAGGGAAAGAATCAGTGGCATGAAGGCAGCGTGCGAAATTTCTGCTGCCCGTTGGCCTGAGGCCAGTTGTTTTCACATCGGATCAGTAATTTATTGCCCCATAACATTCATTTTTTTGCATTTACATTTCTCAAGCTCACTGGTCCTGTGGGCCATCAGAAAATTTTGGTGAGTTTCACACCCTGCATGAAGGAGAGAAAAGAAAATAGCGGGCTATCTCCAACTCAAATTGTAGGAGAACTTGGAATTTCTAGGAACACTGTTTATACAGGGTGTTTCAGGAAGAAAGGTCAATACTTCGGGAGGTGATAATATCGGTCATTGTGAGAAAAAAAAGTTCATATGAACATGAGTCTAATTCTGAATGGTTACGGAGACAGAGCTGTTTGAATCTGATGCGCGCGCAGCTCTTCCTCCCCCTTCCCTCCCCTACAACCTTGAACCATGTAAGCTGTAATGTAAGCATATAACATAAGCCAATCGACAGCTGACTGTTGTGAGTGACATTGTTTGGTGTCTGAAGCAGTGTTAAAAATGTCACACACCTTCACACATGCCGAATATGCAGATATGGTGTATGTCTACGGTTTTTGCGATGGAAGTGCAACCGCTGCTGTTGCAGAATACCGTCGACGGTTTCCGAACCGCAGAATTCCGGATCGAACAGTGTTTACAAGGGTTTTCAACACATTGCATGAAATTGGTACACTTCCCCGCGCTCATGTTTCATCTGAACGTGAAGGTTAACAAGATGTGGATGAAGTGGAAAACATTCTTCAGTTGGTAGAGCGTAGTCCTACTACTAGCTCACGAAGAATTTTTACACGTCTCGGTGTACGACACACAAGAGTATGGCGAACATTACGTGAGGAAGGCTTGCATCCATATCATGTACAGCGTGTACAACACTTTCAACCAGGAGACGCTGCTATGCGACTGCAATTTTGTCATTGGGTAAATGCTAATCGCCGATTGCTTCGATTAATACTGTTCACCGATGAAACTACTTTCACCCGTGACGGTATCAACAACACTCGTAACTCTCATCGGTGGTCAGACGAAAATCCAAATGCCACTGTGGAAACAAATTTTCAACATCGCTTCTCTGCCAATGTGTGGTGCGGTATCATCGATGATCAGCTGATTGGCCCTGTTACTTTAGAGAATCGTCTTACAGGACAAAGTTACCTAGAATTTCTGCAAAATGAATTGCCAGGACTATTGGAGGATGTTCCTTTGGCTACACGCGCTGGTATGTACTTTCAGCATGACGGAGCTCCTCCACATTCTACCCGTCTGGTGATGCAATACCTAAATCAAACTTTCCCTGGTCGATGGATCGGCCGCGGTGGTCCCATTCAATGGCCACCAAGGTCTCCAGACCTCTCTCCGTTAGATTATTGTTTGTAGGAGTGGATGAAAAGTGAAGTTTACAAAAGAAAGGTGGATACACGAGACGAATTGCTCGCGCGCATTTTGGATGCTGCTGCCCGCATAAAGGAACGCCAAGATCAACTAGGACGAACAACACGCGATCTTCGCACATGAGTTGCAAAGTGCATTGAGGTTGACGGTGGGATTTTCGAAAACGTATTGTAAACTGTAACAAATTTGTCATTTCTGTATCTGATACCATTCAAAATGCCAATGTTTAAACATTAAATGTTAGAAACAGTAATTGGTTTCTCTTTCTTGATTACCATTAACAATGCTTTTGTATTTGTAGATTCAAATAGCTCTATCTCCGTAACCATTCAGAATTAGACACATGTTCAAATGAACTTTTTTTCTCACAATGACCGATACTATCACCTCCCGAAGTATTGACCTTTTCTCCTGAAACACCCTGTATACACACTACTAGTCAAAAGTTTAAGTACACTTACTAATTTCCAATGTTTTGCTGCTTAGCTCATGACAAAATTCAAATGTAAACTTAACAGGTACTAGAGATGAATTTGCTTACCTGGCTTTTATAGTGTTTGCTTCAGTGCATCTGCCTTATGCAGTGTGTTGTAACACAGAAGCTTCTTCAAAATAGCCTTCAGAATGTGTTAATTTTCTTCTAGTATGCAACCTAAAATTAATGCCATTAGCTTTGCACAAAGGTCCAAAAACAGTTTAAAAGTCTTTACTGGGGTAGTGTGTTTCTTCACGAGTATGTTACTACATGTTGTTCAGATATTAACATGCGCTGCAGGTCTTTACCTATAAAATCCTTGCAGAGGAGCTAACTGTGTAGTTTAAGGTATATTTGTTTCAAAAAGCAAAAATGTGTGCCAAAGCTCGGTTAACAACAGAAAAAAGACAGTCGATTGTAACTTTGAGAAATGAGAGCCAATCACTGAGGAAAATTCCAAAAAAATTAAAAGTTTCTGTGAATGCGTTGCTTGTGCTATTAAACGGTACGAAGAAACTGGTCAAAATAAGGACAGAAAAAGGTCAGGGCGACCAAGAACCACAACAGACTCAGAAGACAAGTATATCCGAGTCACTAGTCTGCCCAACAGACGCCTCACAACACCTGAAATCAAAGCCCAGCTGAACAACTCCAGAAGTACAACAGTTTCAACATCAACTATTCAAAGAAGACTAAGAGAGGCAGGATTAAAAGGACAAGTCTACCCAACAGACACCTCACAACACCTGAAATCAAAGCCCAGCTGAAGAACTCCAGAAGTACAACAGTTTCAACATCAACTGTTCAAAGAAGACTAAGAGAGGCAGGATTAAAAGGACGAACTGCAGCAAAGAAACCAATGCTGAGACTCCAGAACAAAAAGAGAAGGCTAGTCTGGGCTAAAAAACACCAAAAATGGACTGTTGAGCAGTGGAAATTTGTCCTTTGGACTGACGAATCAAAGTTCGAAGTTTTTGGATCGAAACGCACAGTATTTGTGCGGCGCAGAGCGGGTGAAAGAATGACACAGCAGTGTGTTGTGCCAACACTGAAGCACGGTGGAGAAAGTGTGAAGGTCTGGGGATGTTTTGCAGGGGAGCAAGTTGGAGATCTCCACAAAGTCACTGGAATACTGCCATCCCATCTGGACTGCGAGTAGTTGGCCAATAGTTTATAATGCAGCAAGAAAACGATCCTAAACACACTTCCAAGCGGTGTCAAAATTACCTGAAGCAGAAAGAACGGCAACGTCAGCTCACAGTTATGGAATGGCCAGCACAGTCCCCGGATCTGAACCCTATCGAGCTAGTGTGGGATGAACTGGATCGACGAGTGAAAGCCAAGCAGCCATCCAGTGCTCAGAAGCTCTGGGAACTCTCGCAAGAATGCTAGCAGCAGCTTTCACGAGACTATCTTCGTTCTTTTGTTGACCGCATGCTTCAAATTTGTTCTGCTGTAATTGCTGCTAGAGGAGGCTATTTTGATGAATCTAAAATTTAGACTTTGCTTTTGGTAAATTGTCCTTATTTGTTGTTATTTAAGTTCCCATGTTTGTACTTATGAATTTGTGTCATGATAACTTGGTTAATAAATATAAAACTTTAAACAAAATGTGAAATTTATGAATATTTCAGGGTGTACTTAAGCTTTTAACTGGTAATATATATATATATATATATATATATATATATATATATATATATATATATATATATATATACACACACAGCGTTTAAAGTGTGTATTGTTATTTTGTGTGCATTTTTCTTTTATTGTTAATTAAATATACTAGCATGAAAGTACGAGTTAATTTTAATTGAAATTAGTTTGAAAATAAATGACTAAAGGATTCCTCTTCTTCATTTCGCGGAATTTCCTTTATAAAAAGAATATAGAAGATATATAGAAAAGATTGTCAAAAGTAAATAGACACTTTCGGTTTGGCTTTAGAGTAAAGCAATTAAGGAGAACTTTTTCCTGTCTCTTGCCTTTAATAAATAAGTAATTAAATTAAATGTTGCTGTCTGGTAACCCTGCATATATAAATAATTAAATAGTGGCCTATGGAAACTCATCTACAAATAAATAAATAGCGCTTTCTGGCAACTCACCCTAATAAGGTACACCTGAACATAATTAAATTATATATGGTATCTGGCAATTCATCTAAATAAAAATTAAAATAATGGTGCAATCTGGCAACTCACCCTAATAAGGTACACCTGAACATAATTAAAATATATAGGAGTATCTGGCAACTCACGAACCTCTATATAACAGATGCTTGGCCCATGGACGCTCATCATGCGTCTTGCTGGAGCCAGGTGAACACGCCTCTCTCCTTCTTTGGTTAAGGCTTAGGTTAGGTTTCCCTTTGGGGGTGAGGACATCCCATCCTCTTCCCAAAAGACCCTCCTCTTTCTCCTTTCTCTCCCTCTCTTAGGTTAAGGTTACCCCTTTGGGGGGAGGTCATCCTCCTTTCTCCCCACAAACCTCCCTCCCCTTCATTGCATCTTGTGGATACCCCCCCCCTTGTTGCATAACCCCCCTTTGCAGCATTGACTTGTTGCATAACCCCTTCCCCCCTTCATTGCAGCTTGGGTTATAACCCCTCCCCGTTGTTGCACAACTCCCTGCCCACTTTGTTGCATAATCTCTTGCAACATCTCCTTCCCCTTTGCAACATTGCAGCATTGTATTGCACTCTCCCACTTTGCGCCAATTTTGCGTCAACTGTCTGGCCGTTTTTTTTTTTTTTTAATGGTGTGCGTTATTAGGGTGTGTCGAATTTTTCAACTTTTAAATTCCAAATATGAGGGGTGCTAAAAAGTTGCAGCATGACTTACGAATTCTAAAGATATTTTTGTTAATTTAATATAATTTAGTTTTACTTGGTAAGAAGCTACATAAAAATAGTGACTTTTTTGACTTTTTTGTGGAATTATATAATAATTATTATATTAACAATTATATATGCTGTATATATAATGCACTACTGTTTTTGCTTATTTCACAGGTTGAAACATATTCATCAGTGTGCTGAAGATTACTTGTCCGTCAGTGCTACCATCCTAACCAGTGGGAATTGACCTACAATGGCTTCTAAAAGGAGGACAAGACTGGGGACATTCACACATATGAGCAACCTAATTGGAACTGGTAGAGAGTTGTTGCCCTCTAAACTCCCAACTCTGCGAGACGTTCTGAAATATGGGCTACTGCTAAGAGAACAAAGTGGTGAGGATGTGAGAAACTACCCAGCAGCCAGTCTTGCAAAGGACATTTACCCTAAAGTGCTTGAAAAGTGGGAACGAGCAAACAGTTCTTTTGTAGCCCCTGTTGTAAATTCACGAGTCACAATCTTAAACAAGATCCAAGAGAGCTGGGAGCAGGCCAAAAACATATCTCTTGGGAGAGGAAAGCTACATGTCAAAGAGGCTTTCATTGCAAAACTTGACAAGCTTTTGGACATCCTCAGTTGCAAGTGTAAAATTGTTCTCTGCTCTGAATTTGGCTGCCTTGCAGATGCTGGTTGCAAAAACGAAACTCACATTAACTGTACATTCCCTAGGGAGATGAAGATCCCTGTGAAGGAACTTGCTTTCATTAAAGGTCAGAGAGACAAGTCTGGTTCTATTGGACCACATCAGATTGGCTTGCCAGATCAACCTGAGCACAACAGACAAGTCAAAAAGCAGAAGCGGCAAGAAGACGAAAGAAGAAGGCTTGCTGAATATAAGCAGACAAGTAAGCAGGATGTTTCAATGCCATCAAATGAAATAATTTTCTCTGATGATGAAAATGAAGAACAAATAGCTGATGCTCAAGATGGAAAGGATGGAAGTTATGAAGTGACATTAGAAATACCAACCACGTCTTCAACTTCCAATAAAAAGCCAGAGTACAACACATAAGAAATACCTAATGTTGCTATGCATAGCATCAGATATGGTGTTGGCCTGCGTGCCACAGCTGCCATCACCACTGCTGCATTTATGGATGCTGGCTTGATCACTGAAGAAGACAAGAGACTTGTAGTTGATCACAATAAAGTCAAGAGGGCCCAAGAAAAAGTTATGAGATCCCTGGATCAGGAATTTGATGATCTTTGTAAGAAGGGTGAAATTGACTACATCTTCTTTGACGGCCGTCAAGATACAACTAAAGTTATGCTGAAAGCAGACAATTCAGATCGTCAGTTCCCCAGCATCATTAAAGAAGAGCATTATTCTGTGTGCAGTGAGCCAGGTGGAAGATATCTCTACCACTTCACTCCTGAGAAAGGCTCAATGAGAAAAAAACCTGCTGAAGTTATTGCTGATAATCTTGTAGATTTCATGAAGAAGAAGGGCATTGATAAAAGCCTGCAGGCCATTGGAGGTGATTCTACAAATGTTAACACTGGCTGGGAGGGTGGTTCCATGCATTGGGTAGAGGTCAAGCTTTGCCGTAAGCTGATCTGGTTGGTTTGTGCCCTCCACACTAACGAGTTACCCCTGCGACACTTGATCACAGCACTGGATGGGAAGACCTTGTCTAACAACAAGTGGACAGGTAACATTGGCAAGATGCTAGACACTGCAACCGAACTTGAAATTGATCCTTCATTCACCAAACTCTCAATTGGAGAGCCTCTTACTTCACTGAGTGACAATGTCGTAAAGGATCTCTCTACTGATCAAACGTATGGGTATAGGATCACACAGGCCATAAGGACAGGAGAACTTCCCACAGATCTGGCCCTTCTTGAAATTGGTCCAGTGAGCCATTCAAGGTGGTTGACAACAGCAAACAGGCTTTGTCGCATATGGGTTTTAAAACATGGCCTTAAAGGCAAAACCCTCAACAACTTAAGACTGATAGTGGAATACATTGTTGGTGTGTACTACCCCTGTTGGTTCAACATCAAAGTAAAACACTCTTGGGTGGAAGGCCCACGACACATCTTGTTTCAGCTGCGGCTAGTTAGGCTGCAAAAGAAGGCTGTAGTGGATGCTGTTTTGCCAACCATCAAGCGCTCAGCATGGTATGCATTCAGCGAAATGATAATCCAGACACTCTTGTGCTCAGATGACAGTGAGGAGAGGAGAGCTGGTGTCCAAAAGATTGTTGACATGAGGGGTGGAGATGATGACACACTTGGAGATCTTTCTGTACGTCCCAGGAAGACACCTTCCATCAACCCCAGTGCTTCTTCCGTGTTGGAGCTGACAGACTGGTCTGACAGGGTATTTGAACCTCCTTTGACATGTAAACTGACTACAGCGGAAGTAAAGAAGTTATTTGACAAGCCTATGCAAGTTCCACAGTGGCCCTGTCATGCTCAGTCAATAGAGAGGTGTGTGAAACAAGTCACAGAGGCAGCAGGCAGGGTGTATACACATGAGAAACGTGAGGGCTATATCAGAGGCCAAGAAGCAAGTCGGCGGCTGATGTCCAAGAACGAATCAAAGCAAGACTTGATGAAACTTGTTGTTTAAATATTTTTTTTTACTGATGTCATTACTTTCTAATGTTGTTTTATGATTACAACGATATGTTTTATGATTACTAGGATATGTTTTATGCAGAGAAACTAAAATTTTTATAGCATTACCTGACATTTTGAGAAGCTAAAATTAATAAATGTTGTTTTCCGAGAGCAATTTATATGCTTTTTAATCAAACGTAGATTTACCAAGCTAAGTGTTGAGCAATCACAAAAATAATAGCAGATTTGAATTCTTCACATCCAAAAACATATTTTTAAAACCCCTCAGTGAAGGAATTAGCAAAAATTAATTTTCACCTCCCAAATTGACACCCTAGTGCGTTATTCCGATGTCCGCCTTGAAAACCTCTATATTGAGAATTTCATAAAAATCTGACCATAAATAAAGAAATTACAAAGGGGTGCTTTTGCTTTAGGTGCGCCGTAATATTTTTGTTAGTTTTAACGTTTTATTTGATGGATTCATTTAAAAAATGTCTCCTAAAGATCTTAGTGTAGTTGACATTCCCCAACTTTGACCTAGTGTAGTTTGTGTCCCCTTTTGCGTCAGGGGGACGTAAACTACACTTGCTCCAATTTCTTTTGCGAAGCTACAATAACAAATAACAAAAATTTTAAATTTTGTTATATTTATTGAAGGGTATAATTTTTTATAAGAATGAGAGCTAGGTTTTTTTTATTTCTACAACTATGTATAGTATGATGTATAGTATGATGTCTTCTGCAGAAGAATGACTCTATAGCACGCGAGTAATAGGCACCTAATAGGCTACTAATTGAGGCAAGTTTCTAGAGCCTCATTGCGTAGGCTACCAAAATTAAGATAAGTTGTGGTGATTAATAATTAAGTAGGTTGTCGATGTGATTAAATAGTTAATTAATATTTGAGGTCACCAGTGATTTATCAGTCACCAAGGAAAAAGGCTAGACTGCACGGCTTTTTACCTCGACTAACAAATTTAATATTATAACGATTAATACAGTACGGTACATAAAACATAAAATGCAATGGTTATAGATCAACGTTACAGATGGCCTGTTATGTCATGAATTAATTGTCAATATAAATACACACTGTCAGATAGAGCAACAGATTACAAATTATATTAAATTGTACAATAATACAATAATGATTGCTAGCTCGATATATGACATAATGAGAGCTCTATGCGCGAACATAAAGAAAACGGGAGGTTTACACGGGCGTTGAATTGCTATAACGACATCTTGGCTGAGGCAGCTGAGTTAAAGTATGCAAGCGACGTATGAGATCCTGTACGCAAGAGATGCTTTTCCAGCACGATTGCAGGAAGACTTACAGTTTTGTGTAAATTAGTGTGAATAGGACAATAAAATTAGAATTTTCAATAAACAGCATATATTTTGAAGACTGGAACAAACCTTAACGATTTTTTTTATTGGGGTTGTTTAACCTCCTTCGCAACATCTAAGGTCATATGATCTACAGATCTACAGAAGCTAAGGCTAACAAAGACCCTAAGGTTCACTCTAAGGTTAGCCCGAGAGAAAGAAGAAAGTAAGGGGTTAGAAGAAGAGAATATGGGGTTAAGTAAGTAGCAAAACTCGTGGGTTAAAATTCATTCAGAAAAAGAGAAAGAAGGACACCATCATCATCCGCCGGCCACTGCCGACAAGTCGGAAAAATAGTCGAAGAGAATACTTCCAGCTGTTGCAGACGATGCAGCCCACTCTACCGGAAAGGAGTGAAAGATGAAAAGAAGTAAAATAAGAACGCATTACAAACCATGCAACACATTCTTAACTCAAACACTATCATGCCATGCAAACTACAGACATGCAATGAAGAGAGTTACAGACATGCAAATAAGGAGAGAGGAAAAAAAAAGAATAACAAAAACTGGGTTAGTTTACGCTACGAGCTACATCTAGGTTCGTGTTAGTCTAATTTTTTTTTTTTGCTGGCATATCACACGCTGGCATGTCACAAGCTGGCATTAGTCGTCAACAGACTCATCCTCGATCACCACACCCAGAGCTCCTGTTGCTAATTGTTTTATTATTATATTAAACAACGTTAATATTTTTAAAATGCCTATCTAAACGATCCTTAAACACATTAACGTTGGTAGAGTTCACGACTGACGCGGGAAGATTATTCCATTTATCAATTACTTTAAACGTAAAGAAGTTTTTAGCGATATTAGTAATGAAACGTCTGCCACGCAACTTAAATCCGTTATTACGAGTATTGCTATTATCGAAAGTGAATAGTTTATAAAAATTTACGTTATCGATTTTATTAACGATTTGGAAAACTTCAGTAAGTTCCCCCCTTAATCTCTTAGCTTCGAGTGAATGCTAGTCTAACTCTTTAATCCTATCTTCATAAGGCTTGTTGCGCAATGACGGAATTAGTTTCGTGGCGCGACGCTGAACCCTTTCTAACCTATCAATATCCTCACGCAAATACGAGCACCAAAACTGAACGGTATATTCTAAATGAGGCCTGACTAGGGACTTGTAAAGGGGCAATATAATATTCTTCGATTTAAATTCGAAATTACGCGATATGAAGCCTAACATCAAATTAGCTTTTGCGCAAGACTCCAGGCACTGGTTCCTAGCGTTTAAATCCTTAGATACGCGTACGCCTAAATCTACTTCCTCGTCAACGCTCGCCAACTCCCTATCATCCATTGTGTACGTGTAATTATTGTTACGAGAACCTACAGTATATGCAAAACTTTACATTTGTCGACGTTAAATTGCATCTGCCACTTATCCGTCCATTCCATATTCCTATTTCATCGTCTTGGAGCCTATTTCTATCGTCCTCGTTAACAACCTTACCGCCTATTTTAGTATCGTCCAGAAATTTTGACACGTTGCTAGTCAATCCTACATTTATGTCGTTAATGGAAATTACGAATAGCAATGGGCCTAACACTGAATCCTGTGGAACACCGCTACCTACATCCAACCACTCCGATTCACTACCATTAACAACGACCCTCCGTTTCCTAGCACGAAGCCATTCCTCTAACCCTGTGCTCTTCAACCTTTTTATGCTTACCGCCCACTTTTGTAACTTTTGAATCTCCGTATCGCCCACCAAAATTAAAAATGCAAAAACTCAAACTAAAAGTTATATACCCTGCATAAAACAATAAAATTAATTGCAATTACCTTTAGATTAATGAGATCCTTCGCCCACTAGTGGGCGGTACCGCCCAGGTTGAAGAGCACTGCTCTAACCAGTTAGCTACCTGACCGCGACCGTGCGCTTTAACCTTCGCAATTAATCTTCTATGCAGAACTATATCGAACGCTTTTTTAAAATCTAAATAAATAATGTCAGCCGCTCTATGCTTATCGTTTTCGCGCATTATTTCGTTATAAAATTCTAACAAATTAGTTAAACAAGATCTATGGCGTCGAAACCCATGCTGACTACTATTGATCAAATCGCGACTTTCTAAGTGACCGATGATACGATCCCTAACTACGGATTCCAAAAGTTTACCAACAATTGACGTTAAGCTAATGAGCCTATAATTGCTAGCTACTGTGCGGTCGCCTTTTTTAAAAATGGGCGTGACATTAACTAATTTGAAGTCTTCAGGAATAATTCCTGTTTCCAGTGAATGATTAAAAATCTTCGTTAAGGGGCCTACGATAACGTCTTTCAAATCTTTCAGATGTCTAGGATAAAACACGTCAGGGCCTGGAGCCTTGCTAATTTTTAGCCTATCGATATAATGAAAAATTTCACCCTCGTAAACAGTTATTTCATCCAAAATAGTCTCGCTGCTAAATGGAACGATATCGTCCGCATCGGGGACATTATTGACGTCTACGGTAAAAACTGTCGCAAAAAAGTTAATAAAAATACCCACCATCGCCTGAACGTCGGAAGCCAAAGCGGCATTAGCGTCCACGAGGGGGCCTATATTATCTTTTGTCGGCTTACGATTATTCACGTAATCGAAAAACTACTTTTTAGGGTTATATTTACTATCCGCAGCTATAAGTATCTCTAAATTACGCTTAGCATTCCTAACTGATCTTTTAACCTGACGTCGAAGCTCGATATATCTATTAACGTTAGCTACCGTGCCGCTGCGCTTATTAAGTCTATACGCTCTGTTACGCTCGTTTATGAACTCACCTATTTCCCTAGTCCACCACTTGGGCCTACGAGGAATAAACTCCCTTTCGATATTCAAGAAACTAACTTTAAACGCCTCCCAATGCAAATTTGTGTCATTACCCATAAATAAGTTATCCCAGTCCACTATTCTCATCCTATTCGCAAAACTATCAAAATTGGCCCTACGAAAATCAGGGACTTCTATTACGTTACTATCCTTAGTGTTTTCCATCAATAGCTTAAACCTAATAATTTGATGATCACTACATCCTAAACTCTCGCCTACTTCTAAACTTTCGACTATATTTTCGCCGTTCGTCATCACCACTTCTAAAATATTGTCACCGCGCGTTGGTTCGGTAACCATCTGTCGTAAAAAATCATCTTCCATGAACTCAACCAGTCTCAAACCCTCCTCATTACCAGTAAAAGTCTCGTAATTAACATTAGGACAGTTAAAGTCTCCGACAGTTATACTATTCAGATTATTAATAAAGTTACCAAGAAGTGAGTAAAATCTAGTATCGGTATCGAGGGGTTGAACGGGAGGTCTATAAACAACAAAATTAAAACTAATACTACGCGCCCTAACTTCAACGCATATCGCATTAATTGCTGCCAGAAAATCTATCTTAACCTCGATAGCCCTAAGGGAATTACGAATGTACAGCAAAACTCCGCCACCAATCCTATGTAACCTATCATTAGTAAAGAGTTTAAAACCTACAGCTTTACGTGGGATCAGAACCACGGGTCGCTACATAACCTGGGCGCGGAGGACGGTCTCCCATCCAACTACTACCCAGAACCAACGTCGCTTAACTTCGTTGATCTCCGGGAAGCGGTGTTACGATATTGGTCACAACGTAACCTAAACTATGTTACTTAAATTAGCCTAATATATCTCTCAGACATGAAATAAGTACGACGTTTGGTGTTCCTGCCTTCAATATTTTATTTATTTAATTTTCTTATTTTCTTACTATTTTCGTTAAAATACTTAATTTGTACTCTTTCCTACTACTTGAAACTGATATTCCTAGTTATATATATATATAATATTATATATATATATATATTATATATATAATATATATATATATATATATATAAAATTTAGTGATGGGACGATGCATCGCAATCGCAATCGCAATCGCGATGCAATCGCACATTTTTCACAATCGCAATCGGAATTGCAATCGCATTTAATGAGTGCGATTGTTGCGATTGTGAACAAAAGATTTAAATCTCTACAAAAGTTGCTATGAAAGCTGCTCTTTCATGCGTACTTAAAGGAAAGTTTAGCTAACAACAATACGGAATAATAAATAAATAATAAATAAGTCAAAAACAGAAATGAAAACGGCTTGCGAATTAGTTGAAAACAGAATAAAAAATTCTGAAACCTTTTGACGAGATAACAAAACAATTAAATGACTATTCTGCTTCAATATCAGAGGTTATTCCTTTGATCGCATCATTAAAACATACTCTGAAAGAAACATCACCCGAAGAAGATCATGGTGTTAGAACCATGATGGATACGATGCGTTCAGAGCTTGACAGGAGGTTTGAAGGATTAGAAGGCAATGATAATTATTCTCTTGCAACCTACCTCGATCCAAAATTCAAGAGCAAATTCTTCAGTCCAATAGATGTGATGCGAATAAAAAATCGTCTAGGCGTCCTATGTGATGAACTAACTTCACAACCAGCAGCAAAAAAACCGCGGATAGAGCTGGTGACGCCATTAATTGAAGCTGGACCTTCCTCACAGACTGAACCAGGAGCTACATCGATACATATGTCACTGACTGTTTTACTGGCATCAAGTAGTGACGACGAGAGCGAGTCAGAAATAAGCAAGACGTCTAAGGATATCATCGAGTGCTACCACAAAGAAAAGAGGATCGGGCAAGGAGATAATTCTCTGTTGTGGTGGAACGCCAATCAATCAAAATATCACCACCTTAGCATGTTAGCGAGATCCTGTCTCTCTTGTCCTCCAACAAGTGTTCCAAGTGAACGTTTATTCAGTGGAGCAGCAATCATCTACGATGAAAAACGGAATCGCTTGCATGGTGAGACGGCTGAGAAACTGCTGTTTTTAAAATATTGTCTACCATGTATACAGTTCAAATATTAAAAAAATAATAAGAAAACAGTAAAATCACTTTCTAAAAGGGAGGAGGTTGGGGAAAGTGGTTGGTGGGGTGCATAACGCGTTGGGTCCTCGTTCCCGCATCCTGGAAACGCACATTATGATCATGTGTGGCTGAAACGCGTTTAGGTATATTGTCTCTCATTTCTTAGTTGATAAAGTAATGAAGGATTCAGTACCAGTATCAAAAAAATCACGGATGGAGTTGGTGAAGCCATTGGTTGAAACTGGACTTTCCTCACAGACTGAAGCAGGAGCTACATCAATACTTAACTCCCTGACTGAGGTAGGTAACGCGTTTAGGTATATTTAAAGCATAAATGAGCGTTATGTGAGGCTAAAGCTAAAACATCGCAATCGCACGCTTTTCAAATTCTGACAATCGCAATCGCAACAGCGATTGTATGAAATATGACAATCGTCCCATCACTAATATATATACACACGAGGGTAATTCAATAAGAATCCGCAGTTTTTATTTTCACAATTTTATTTTCACATCTGATAAATTATAAACACATCACTTCTTAACATAGTCTCCCTGTTTCTTAATACACTTAGTCCAGCGATCTACAAGCTTCCTAATACCATCAGTAGTATGACTGAAAAGTGGAAGAGTGCAAATGTTGCAAGATGTTGCAAGATTGCCAACCCCACCCACCCCCTTTCTTGCAAGGCACCCCATAGTGTTAACCCCACCCCCTTTGTTGCAAGGCACCCATAGTGTCAACCCCACAGCCCACCTTTTTGGCAAGGCACCCCTAAGTGGGGGAAGGAAGGGGGAATTAGCAACAAGGGGTTATGCAACCTGGAGGCGGAGTTATCCCCAAGTTGCAATGAACCCCCCTGGGAGAGACCTCTTTGGGGATAAGGTGGGACGGCCTCTTAGGTATACCCTAACCTAAGAGAGAGGAGAGGTGTTCGCTTGACAGGAGCCAAGCGCATTTTAAGACTTCAGGCGAGCGGCCGTTGTCTTATATGGCACCTAATCAGCCAGTTCTAAGGTGGAGTGGAGGCGAGCTCGAGACCCGGCGCGTCCTTCCGCGGTTGCTAGCCAGGGTGCCCTAATGATCCGTGTTAAACCGTAGGTCTAAAGTGGAGTGTAAACATCCTTCCACGGTTCGTAGGGGCAGGATCCCGTTATTGCAACACTCGATCATGTTGTTTACCTTTTCATGTTTCTCTCATATATATATATATATATATATATATATATATATATAATATATTACTTCCCCGTTTAAAAGTAGGTCCAAAGTGGAGTGTAAAGCTTCAACAGAATGAACAATTCGTACGGAAAGCAAAGGCGAGCCTATATATGTACAATTCCAGAAAAAAGAGTTCATCTAAAATTCGTGTAAACATCTTTCCACGTTTCTCTCTCATATATATATATATATATATATATATATATATATATATCTGACCGGCAATCGGAAGATCCCGGGTTCGATTCCCGGGTGGTTACCTCATTTTTTCATTTGTTTCGTTCTCTCTCTCTCATCTTGAGCGGAATATCTCCTATACAAGCGTCGTTCTTTACGTTAATTATACTGCGTGTTTGCAGTTATATATATATATATATATATTTATATATATATATATATATATATATATATATATATACTTCCCCGTTTAAAAGTAGGTTTAAGGTGGAGCGTAAAGCTTCACCAGTTTTTTGTGGCTGTCAAGTGAGCATGGTATGTTTGGTGCACTTCTGTGTTTTTTCGTTTCTTACTTTTTATTAGTAAAGTTTTTTTAACTATTTTAAGTTTTATTTTTATCATTCGTATATTTTTGTCATTTATATAATTTTTACTTTTGATTTGTTTTTGGCTTATGCCTGTTTTATGCTATGTAATTTTAATTTTTATTCTTGAACAGTTTTAATTTTGTATTTTAAATTAGTTTTAGTTTTTGACATTCGTATATTTTTGTCATGCATTAATTTTAGCTTTTATTTATTAGGCCTTGAAAATGGGTAGAGTTGCCCGAAACGTCGGCTGCAGCCAAATATAACGAATTTTTTGCTCTACGTCTTCGTTTTTATCCTAAATGTAAAACTACGTCTCCTTAGGAGGGATCCTATTTCATATATATATATATATATACACTTCCCGTTTAAAATTATGTCTAAGGTGGAGTGTAAAGCTTCACTAGAATGAACAATTCGTACGGAAAGCAACGGCGTACCTATATATGTACAATTCCTGTAAAAAGTTCATCTAAAAATTCGTAAAAGCATCCTTGTCAAACTACATTAATTATCTCGCTCTCCGTCTGACTTAAGTCTAATATTACGGTCTTTTTCATCTGTAACAATTAAAACAGGACAAATGATGCACGTTGCATTAAAATGTGCAGCACAAATGCAAATGGCTAATTAGAAAGGAAATATGGTAAAGGCAGGAAAAAGGTGAAAGCGCTATAAACAATCGCCTTCCTAAACACCTCCTAATTAAACGATGTAATTAACTGACCAATAGAAGGACATAAATATTTATGGAAAATAATATATATATACATATATATACATATATATATAATTATATTAAACATCGTTCTGAAAATTGGCGAATTTTTGCGGAGGCGATAGATAATTTCGAATTAAAAATCCAGTAAACAAACTTCTTTCCGCAGTTTATTTCGAGATCATATCGCGAATTGCACCAATTATGTCTCTTGTGACCATAGCTTTTCTTGTCTTTCTGCAACAAAAAAAAATTAATTACGGAGTTAAAACGGACTTCCATTCTGAACTTTTCTCATATATATATATATATATATACATGCTGTTTATTTCTTTATTGGCTGTTCTCTGATTTCCAAGATTCGAGATAAGTTACGCATTTTAAATTATACTACACAGATACGGGACAATTTATTTCGCTCGAGAACATGTTTAATGAGGCAGTACATCTTTGTTTTTTAAATATATCTATTCTATCGCTCAAATATTTTTCACTTTTAGGTTTCAAGGCACCATAAACACAATTTGCGTTTCTCTGAAGCATACGCGAATTGTACCTAATATATCTTCCAATATCATGAAAACCCTTCCTTTCCCAACAAACGAGAATGTACAGGCAAACTGCTACTGCCATAAAACGTTTCACATTCCAACCTCAACTCTCTCTCTCTCTCTAAAAAAAAATAAAGCGTTTATTATTACTATTATTATTATTATTACTATTATTATTATTATTATTATTATTATTATTATTATTATTATTATTAAAGAAAAAAAAGAAAAAATGCTCCATTCTAAATAGCGCATCAGATGTTTTATGCAATATAATTAAGCCATTTTGTCGTAAGAATTTTATAAAAAATGGTAACAATAACACTTCTTTTCGTTAAAATGGACATCCACCTCTGTTCCTGGAGGTTTGGTTAAATTTTATATGAATAGCAGAAGCCCTAGCTTCAGTTTAATTAACATCACACATTCATATATATATATATATATATATATATATATATATATATATATATATATATATTCTAAATGGGGCATAACTAAATGTTTGATGGATTGAGACAAATTCATCAGTGAAATCTAAAAATTAAATTACATAAAACTGAGAATGATGGAAAATTAAGGAATGAAGAATGAAGGCCATGGATGAAATGAAGAGAAAAATGTGAAAAGGCAAATAATTATGGTTAAAAAAATTACAAAAGGAGGAGGAAGTCAGTCTCTTCAAACAAAAAACCTGCACTACGGCGGGGTACCACCATCTTTACCCGAGCAGCAAAGAGAGAAGAAGGGTCTTCCTTTCCAATGCTCCGGGGATGAAGCTTTAGATGATAACTCTCGACCTTTATTTCGGCTCTCTCCTTCTCTTTTTATTTGAGGGAGGGGCGTTTTGCGGTATTCACCCTTGGCACCTCCTTCGTGCATATAAAAAAATAATATAATTTAATGTTAATGATTTTAGTACGGTTTGACGTAAAAATTAAAATTTTCTGTAAAAATTTGAAAACGAATGATTTTCTATTTGCATTAGTTTAACAGATAACACTAGGGAACAACATTTTTGTTTCTTGAAAACTATTTGGTGTTTCTTATGGAAATTTTAATGCTGATTCCAAATATGGTTTCAGAATGTTTCTATCACCCATAGTTTTCGAGAAAATAATATTTCCATTTACTCAGAGTTTTCCCAAAATATTAGTTAAAATTAAGTGTACTAATTTAATTTTACTTTCATTTTTTTCCAGGTTAACTATATTTAATAGTATTTTTTGCATTAAAAAATATAGCTATTTAAACAAACAGATTTTTAATAAAAAGAAAAAAAAATTTCAAGTTTTGCTCAAATTTTTAAATTTTTCATAGTAGAAAAAATTGGTTTTTCATTCCAAAAAGTTTTCCGTGATTTCAATAATTTTCCGCCAGCATGAATCGAAACTGTATTAATCCCAGAGATACATTTTGCTACGTATGTGGAGAACTGACCATAATGGCAGAGAGGAAGACGATGACCCCACTCGTGAAGAAGGCTTACGAACTTTATTTTGGATGTAAGGTAGGCGACCAAGACAAATCCTGGGCACCTCATATCTCATGTATTTCCTGTGCCGTCACTCTTAGGGGTTGGATTAAAGGTACCCGCAAATCTATGCCATTTGCCATACCAATGATTTGGAGAGAGCCCAAGGATCACCTAACGGATTGCTATTTTTGTATGACTAACGTTTCAGGATTCTCTGCCAAAAATAAACATAAAATTCAATACCCAAATCTTGCATCTGCCATGAGACCAGTACTACATGACGATGATAACCCAATTCCAACTCCCCCAAAGTCATGGACACTGGATGAAGAGTCTGAAGTTGAACCAATGGAAATTGATGACACTAAAGATACAGCCTTTCAGCAACCTGAATCAAATAAACCACGTATGATAACGCAGGTTATGCTGAATGATCTCGTGAGAGATTTGGACCTTCCGAAAAAGAAAGCGGAATTATTGGGCTCCAGGTTACGTGAATGGAATTTGCTGGCAAAAGATACAAGCATATCGGCGTTCCGCACTCGCCAAAAAGATCTGATGCAGTATTTCTCCTCGTCAGGTGGTTTATGCTACTGTAATAATGTAAATGGACTGCTGTTAGCTCTCGGTCATGAGCACAAATCTGAAGTTTGGCGTTTATTTATTGACTCTTCGAAGCTAAGCCTCAAGGTTGTACTACTTCACAATGGAAATAAATACCCTTCCATTCCTGTAGGGCACGCTGTCCACATGAAGGAATCTTACGAAAATATGAAACTCATCCTTCAGCAGATTAATTATGACCAGTTTCGTTGGTATATATGTGGGGATTTAAAAGTCGTCGCGCTTCTTCTGGGAATGCAGCTCGGTTATACGAAGTTCTGCTGCTTCCTTTGTGAATGGGACAGCAGAGCTAGAGATTCGCATTATTTTGTAAAGGATTGGTCACTTCGTCAAAAATGTATCCCAGGACTGAAGAATGTGCCTCATGAACCCTTAGTTGACCCCAAGAAAATATACTTATCGCTACTTCACATCAAACTTGGCATGATGAAAAATTTTGTCAAAGCAATGAACAAGGAAGATGAGGCATTCAAATATTTGAAGAAAAAGTTTTCACGACTTAGCGATGCAAAGATAAAAGAAGAGATCTTTGTTGGTCCCCAAATCAGAGAGCTCATGAAAGATCAAAAGTTTGATGATGCCTTGAGAGGAAAAGAAAAAGTGGCATGGGAGGCCATGAAGAATGTTGTCACAAATTTTCTAGGGAACATCAAAGCCTCTAACTATGAAAAAATAGTGCAGGACATGATTGAAGCATATAGGTTATTGGGATGTAATATGTCACTAAAAATCCATTTCTTGCACTCCCATTTAGATTTCTTCCCTGAAAACCTCGGCGATGTAAGCGATAGCAATGAGCATGGAGAAAGGTTCCACCAAGATATAGCTACTATGGAGAAACGCTACCAAGGGAGGTGGGATCCGGCAATGTTAGCTAATTACTGCTGGACATTGATGCGAGAAGCTCCTAATGAAAACTACAAGAGAAAATCAGTGACAAAGAAGTTTTAAGAAGAATATTTTAAATGCCAGTCTGCCACTAATATAATTTTTATGAAGTATTTTTACTAACTTCTATACACTTTTTGAATAAATATTAAAATACACATTTCTCAGTAACCTTGGGTGATAGAGAAATTCTACGGCTATATTCGGAATCAGCGGAAAACATCCTATAAGACCGACCTGTTCACGTCCAAGAAACAAAACAAAGTTAAAATTTGTTCCCCAGTGTAATCAGTCAGGAAGTGGCACAGCGCTCACCCCAAATAATGCGGCCAATTGTTCTAACTCTTTTATTATTATTATTACCATCATCATCGGGAATGGAACCCCAGACCTCAAAGTCTTCACTTCGCTTACAGGAAGAAGGTATTCACCCACTCAACATTTTCTTTGCATTCGCATATTTAGATTAAAGATCTGCTCCCCTAACAGATAAATTATTTATAATTTTTTTTCAGAGTACCACTTCTTGAGGATTATATATATATATATATATATATATATGCAATCAAGAATAATATTAGTATAAGAAATACTCAAGCTGATCCAGTCTCTCTCTCTCTCTCTCTCTCTCTCTCTCTCTCTCTGTACCTCCTCGGTATGGGCCGCAAGGCCTTTTGAGGTACTTCTTTTCCTTGTAACTCCTTGTAACTCTCTCTTTCTTTTGCACGGCCAATTCATTGAAGTTTTCACGCTCTTACACGGATTCAACGATATCGATTTTAGAAGCATGTTTAGTTTAAGTGATAACTCACAACAATGGCTGGAAGTTAGATTTGAAATGGTTGTTGTTGTTTAGCCGATCAGCCCACCCTGATCGAGCAAGCCGGCGGCACGCAGGTAACCGATCGCCATCTCCGGAGTGGACCAGAGGTTCAGCGCACTAGTGATGTTGTGTTGTGTTCGTTGTTGTACTAGAGCGATACAGTCTGTCATAAAGTGTTCAATTGTTTGTGGTGTGTCCTGGCACAGGTGGCAGGTGTCGTCTATGGAGTTGTCTAGTCTGTGTTTATATGTCCGTAAGTTGGGGTGATGTCCACATCGGAATCGTGCTAAGTTAACTCGATCCGATCTGCTCAGGCTGATCTCTGACCTGTTAATGGGTGGCGGCTTCGCTCCTAGGACCGCATTCGGACCGAGTCGTGTCAGTGCTTTGTGGGTTAGGTGTGTGTGTATGTGTTTTCTGTACTGTGTGATGTCTGTGGGGCGTGGTATGGAATGGAGTATTTGGTTATAATGTCTCTCTGGTGTTACCTTAATGGTGCGAGGTGTTGGTGCATGATTGTACATGTAGTGGCAAGGGTGTTGTGGGTTAGTTGTCGCTGCTGCCATGAATTGTGTTCCCCTCATGTCTAAATGTTCCCTAACTTTCAGTATTTTTGTTTCTGTGTGCAGGTGTTCTATTGGTGTTGTTTGAGTGCATCCTGTAATGATACGAAGTGCGTTGTTTTGTATTGTCTGTAAGGTGTTTATGTGTGTATTTGAGATAATGGGTGCCAAGCATGGGCTAGCATAGTCCATAACTGAGCGAATATATGGTTTGTATATTAGTGATGTTGTTTCCTGCTGGTGTCCAAAGTTTGTGCCTGTTAGTACCCTAAGCGTGTTAAGTCTTGACGTACATTTGTTTTTAATGTCCTGAATGTGGTTTGCAAAAGATAATGATGTGTTGTATGTGACCCCAAGTATTTTGGTCCTGTGAGTGTGTGGAATGTTGATGTTGTTTAGTGTAAGCTGTGGAATTACCTGGTGTTCTTTTGTGTTGCTTGTAAGCAAGGTGATGGTTGATTTTGTGGCCGCTACTTTGAGTCTATTGTGTGTGAGCCAGTCTTGTATACTGTTTATGTATGTTTGTAGGTTATTTGTAGCGGTGTCGATGTTATTGTGGGTGGATGTTAGAGTGATGTCATCTGCATATGATGATAAGGTAAGCTTGTTATCTATGGGTGTTGGAATGTCATGCATGTATAAGTTGAAGAGTGTTGGTGAGAGAACAGAGCCTTGAGGGACCCCGTTCGGAAAAAGTTTGTTTTTGGATGACTTGCCATTAAATGTGACATGTGAGTATCTTCCTGAGAGATAGTTGCTCAGCCACCTTTTGGTGTTATTGTGCATGTTTGTGTTGAGTATTTTGTTTATGAGAGGGAAGCGTGGGATAGCATCAAATGCTTTACTAATGTCTATTGTTGCTAATAGTGTACGTTGAGCTGGTCGTCTGGAGTTGATGCCATCCATGATGTGCTGCGTGAGGTTAGTGAGTAATGTCGTGGTTGAGTGGTGAGGTCTGAATCCATGTTGAGTTGGCGATAGTGGAATGTGTGGGTTGGTGATTTGTAAGATTAGTCTTTCTGTTACTTTGGAAGGTGTGCATAGTAAAGTAATAGGTCTATAGGAAGCTGGTTCTGTTGGATTTTTGTTTGGTTTGAGTAGTGTAATAATTTTACCTTGTTTCCATATGTCAGGAATAATACAGCGTTGGAATGAATATGTGCTGATATTTGTGAGAGCTAGTATTCCTCAGTGGTGGGCACGCGCAACGATTTTTGTAGCGCCGCAGCCGCAACCGCAACTCTGCTGAAATAGTTGCGCCGCACGCGCAAGCGCAACCCTTTTCAAAAAGTTGCGCCGCAAGCGCAACCGCAACGCGCAACTTTTGAAAAATAAATAAAATAATATTAAAATAAAAATCCTTTTTACGAGTTAAACAAAATATATCTGATACAGAAAAAGATAATATCAATATTTTA
The DNA here is from genome assembly GCA_023014485.1 of Bathynomus jamesi. Classification (NCBI taxonomy): domain Eukaryota; kingdom Metazoa; phylum Arthropoda; class Malacostraca; order Isopoda; family Cirolanidae; genus Bathynomus; species Bathynomus jamesi. The sequence goes on from JAJOZX010002521.1 coordinate 478,189, forward strand.
TTACAATATATAATAAATGCAAAAAAATCACTACATAAGAGCCAGGTTCCCCTTCATGAACACCAGCATCTCAAAGTGTGGATCGGAGAGTCCAGCCCGTTTTGGCTTCAGAACATCCTTCCCCAAAGAGAACAGGCGTTCCACAGCCGCACTTGAGGGAATGGGTGTGTTATACTGCACAAAGAGGTATGTCAGTTCCTTGCAAGTGAACACGTTCCTCGCGATATTTTTCTCCGGCCTCTTGTCCAGGAAACTGTTCACCAGCATTGTGCTCTCCTTCTTCTGTTTGCTGATTACTCCTGTGTCGTACAGCTGCTCGAGGAAGTTCCCTTTGTCTGCCGCTTCCGCATCACTGCTGCTGCTGCTGAACTCTTCATCCTTCCTGGCCCTGTCCACCAACGACACAACTTTCCTGGTGACCGTCCTCCTCAACTCCTCCGGGTCTCCTCCGGCAGCTTCGTGCAAGGATGCACGGCGTTTCTTGGCTTCTTTTGTCCGGTCCATACAGCAGTCCAAAAACTTCTGAAGGCAGTAGCCGTGCTTACTCTCCATATGCTTCCGGAGGCTGTATCTTGACTTCTTGTTGGCTGAGAAGTCCTTCTTATTGGGCCTGCAGCGGACACACTCGTAAAGGAAGTTGTCCGTGTGGCCCTGTGCCTGGGCCTGACCCTTGAACTCAAAAAAGTCGGCCAAGTAAGGCCAGGGGTTAACGGTAGGGGCCCCCGATCCTGAAGCGGAAACCTCACTGACACTTGCTTCAGTCTCAGGGGAACGGCTGTCAACATTCTCAGTCACTTCAACCTCTCTGTCCATGTCCTGGTCGGCAGAATCAGTGCTGTCGGCCACAGACACCACAAAACGATCCATAATACTAGTACTAAAAAGTAAAAAGAAACGAAAACAACAGAAAGTCAGACAGTGATACTGGCGCATTGAGAATGTGACTGAATGTAAACAATTGAAGTGCAGTGTTGCCAGATAAAAATATTTAAGTTACATTCGCTTGGATTATTTTTACAGAGAAGTAATATTAAATGTTGCGCGTTGCGCGCTAATCTTGAAACTGCATATATAAGTTGCGCCGCAAACAATTCCGCAACTCTCTGTAAAAATGTGCGGCGCAACTGCCCACCTTTGGTATTCCTTGTGGGCCCAAGTGTTTAAGGTGTATGTTAGATATGTTGTCTGGTCCAGAAGCCTTCGAATTCTTAATGTTTTTGATGATCTTGGTGGTCTGATCTGTATTGAAGGGTGTAATGGTCTTGTCGAGTCTGTAGGTTTTCTTGTGTCTGGCTGTTTGTCTGTCTGCGTGTTTCTGGTTGTTGTCTCTGTTTAAGTGAGAGAGGCAAGATTGTGTAACTGTGGATTGTAATTGGTTGGCACCTGAGGTGAACTATCTGGTGGGATGTAAATGTTGATTAGTGTGGTGTTGTGTTTTGAAACGGTTTAGCACTAGTGTGTGTGGGATTTACGTTACCTATAAGATCTGTGAGACGTGGAAAAGGCTACCTTCAGAAGTTGTGAGCAGTTCCTCTGTGCGTCAGTTCAAGAAAAGGCTAGACCGAATCTTGCATACTATTTGAGGGTGTAGGAATTTTTCCCTGGCACCCGTGGCCATTGGTACATCCTCGGTATGGTGCGCAAGGCCTTTCGAGGTAGTTCTTATCCTTGTAACTCTCTCTCTCTCTCTCTCTTATTTTTTTTCTCTCTCTCTCCTGTATACATTCCACACTGTAACCCGTAAATATATACTGTAATAAGAGAGCCGTCCGTCTGTCTGTCCGTCTGTCTTCTCTGTCCGTCCGTCACACTTTCAGCGTGTGTGCGTGCGTGTGTACGTGCGTGCGTTTGTGTGTTTCAGCGTGCGTGCGTGCGTTTGTGTGTTTCAGCGTGTGTGCGTGCGTGTGTGCGTGTGTGCGTGCGTGCGTCTGTGTGTTTCAGCGTGTGTGCGTGCGTGCGTGTGTGTGTGTGTGTGTGTGTGTGTGTGTGTCTGTAACAGCCATAGCTCCAAAGTGAAAGCAGTCATAAACATAAAACTTCACACACATATTGATTAGGTCCCGAGGTTGTGCACCTGGGTGTTGAATGCCCAGTTAGGTCAACTGTACGCCCTTGACGATTGGTTAGGTTAAGTTAGGTTAGGTTAAGTTAGGTTAGGTTAAGCTTTAACGAAAATATCACGACTCAACCTAACCAACCTAACCAACTAACCTAACCTAACCTAACCGTTGTGCACCTGGGTGTTGAATGCCCGGTTAGGTCAACTGTACGCCCTTGACGATTGGTTAGGTTAAGTTAGGTTAGGTTAAGTTAGGTTAGGTTAAGCTTTAACGAAAATATCACGACTCAACCTAACCAACCTAACCAACCTAGCCAACTAACCTAACCAACCTAACCTAACCAACCTAACCAACCTAACCAACTAACCTAACCTAACCTAACCAACCTAACCTAACCAACCTAACCAACCTAACCTAACCTAACCTAACCAACCTAACCTAACCTAACCTAACCTAACCAACCTAACCAACCTAACCTAACCTAACCAACCAAACCAACCTAACCTAACCTAACCTAACCATTCAATTAACCTAGCTAATAACAGCTAATAACAGCCTTCGAACTACAAAAAATATTCCGGCCCTCTACTTGGATATGTTTTACTACCCGCACGTAGGGCGGGTCTTTAGCTAACCGTCAGCGAAGCGACGGGTATTGTACTAGTAAAAATAAAAAGTGCCAGTTTGATTACATCATTAAGCTTTATTAAGTTTAACTCTAAATAATGCACTAGAGTGATCAAGGAAATCGCCATCAGATAAATAACCTTATTGCTCTTTTTGGATGACAAAGATACCGTTTTATACGTTGTTAGTGGAGTTTCCCATACAAGGGTGCGCTACGTTATATAAGGAAGAGCAAGATTATGATAAATAGTCAATAAAACCTGTTTAGAGACGACATTTCTGAGTTTAAACATTATAGCATCGCTCTTTGAATTCTGTTTCGCGACGTAATTTACATGATCACTCCATTGCAAATTCTTATCTAGCATTACATCACGAAATTCTGTCAAGTACACTTCTTTATAGCGATTTCATTAGCATTAAGTTCATCAAGATATACATTTCTTTTGTTAATAAAATCATGAAATTTGTTTTACTGGTATTCAGTAAGAGTTTATTGGTGGTCAACCATTTTATTACACTGATGAATTCTGAATTAAATATATTCTTAGCTGAATTAACATCTTTGCAAGAAAAAGACACAGTTGTATCACCTGCAAACATTATGAAGTTCAGTTTACAATATGAGTAGAAGGCGTAATTGGATTGTTTATATATATATACATATATATATATATATACATATATATATATATATATATATATATATATATATATATATATATATATATATATATATATATAAGCACACCGGACAAAAAATTAGTCACCCCTAATAGCACCGATAGTAGGAAGTTCAAGGTCACACAGAGGGCGCTGATGTAGCATTGGTAAGTGACAAGTAGCGGTGACGTAGCACACAGGATCAGATCTGTTTCGTGAGGTGGTGAAGAACAAAGTGTAACTGTGGCCGGAAAACAATTCTCGACAATAGGGACCGCCGCCATGTTTCTCGTCTAGTAACTGCAAATCGTTTTCAAACCAGAGAACAATTGCTCCAAGAAACCATTGAGGTTCTCCAGCGACCAATTTCCGAACGGACATTGCGACGAGAACTGCATGCGATGGACATCTAGAGCAGGGTACCACGGAAGAGGCCGCTGTTAACAGCAAGTCACAAATTGGCACGTTATAAATGGGCTCAGAGCACAAAAACTGGACTGCGGCAGATTGGAAACGTGTAATTTGGTCCGATGAGTCCCGTTTTTGTTTGTTCTCCAATGATGGGAGGCGACGAGTACATCGCAGGTCCAATGAAGCCTTTAATCCTGAATGCGTCGAAGGTGTTGTTCAGGCTGGAGGTGGTTCCGTGATGTTCTGGGGATGTTTTTCGTACCACGAAATGGGCCCTCTCGTTCCAGTGACGATGAATTTGAACCAGCAGGCGTACCTCCGCATACTAAACTCGCCGGATTCGTGCGGTTATCAAGGCCAGAGGCGCCGTCACACGTTATTAGGTACATTCTGAGAGGGGTGACTAATTTTTTGTCCGGTGTGCTTATATATATATATATATATATATATATTAATGATACTTGTTCCACAAAGAAAAAAAATTTCCACCACAAATTTTACTGCGAAGATGACTCAGTAGGAAAAAAGAGACATGGCAATAAGAATGGTTATTTGAGCAACTAATCTCGATGTGTATCATAACTTAAGAAAGTATTAAATTTGCTTTTGGGAATATCATTATACGTATCAATAATTTTATTATGTTGATAATTCACGACTGTGCTAAATTCACGTTACTTAAACTTGAAAATAGGAACAAATGACCACAAATTTGTGAAATAATAATTCACCATACCACCAAGCTAAGAAATTAGTACATAAATACTGCCTAATTTAATCAAATATAAAAAACAGGATGGAAACTAGCCTATTGTTTCACAGGACAGCGTTATCATAGTCTCATAACCACAAGTATAATTAAACTTCCATCGAAGGACTTTCAATTTTGGAATAGTTTTTATATAGTTATTTAAGGGAAGGCTTTATACTGCCCCAAACTTCAAAGATACTCGTCTCTAAATTCTATTAAAAACTCACGCAGTCCCTTAGCCACATCCTCACTACAAACCTCGTCATGATATATATTAATGTAGTGGTAAAAATACTTTAGCGCGTCCATGATGACAAGGTTTACATTCTCAACCGCAGGGTACGAGTACCCGGTATAATGCAGCATGACATAATACCGCTTGTCACATCCACTCAACAACAAGACTCATTAACCATAACCGTTGTTTCTCTTCTGCACGTGTTGTTTCTTCCACTTCACGGTATATGTAGGCTTTTATACATTTAGTCCTACAACATAGTCCATTACATCATTTGTACCACGAAATCCTGCAATGCTCTCGCCAGAATATGCATAGAGTATTTGAACCTCTTCTTTCTCAAGCTTCGCACGGTTCAATGTAGCCTTAAAAGTATCAAAGGAGGGTGGAATAGGGAGTCTTTCAGTGTTCACCACATCTTCATATTTTACCGAATACCGCTTCATAAAACACGAGCACGCAATATTAAGGTAGCCATCACTATTCTTTGTCTACGTGAGAAAATACACGTCTACGATCCAGGGCTTGCAGCGGTCAACTGAGCTCGCAGGGGTAGAGATATGCCCAGTTAGTAACAGGAGTAACGTGACCGATCAGACAGGGGGCGGAGCTTAGGACAGATAATTCAAATGATTGAATTTATTAATATCTTACTATTTGTTAATTTCTGAGAGAAAGAATAAGCGCGAGATAACCCATTATAAAAGTTACGGTAGGAAATCCTGGGGTACTGGGTCACAATAGTACCCCGGGTAGAGTTTAAGGGTTAAACTTACAAAAAACTCATAATAATTCTGATACTACGATTTCAAGGTTTTACACACTTCTCTGTTCATAGTTAAATATAGGCGTAAGTTTTCTTCAAATCTGATATTAAGTCAGTTTAAAAATTATGCTTACATAATGTTTAATTAAATTTAAACTTGCTTTTTGTTTTGTATTAAAACCAATTACTTATTTGAGATTTGATAGTTCTTCCTCTTTCGAGCTCTGTTATCTGAAAGCTCTTCACTCTGTAGTCTTAAGGTTTTCAGTCCTATTTATTAATGTTGTCTTTTAAAGGATAGGACGTAGAAATGAATTCTTACTGTAATAACTATTCTCAAATGAAAGGAGTTACGTTTCTTTAGAGGAGTATTGAGTTGGTGAAGGAGAGAGTAGGTCTTCTCTTACAAATCCCACTTTTATAATATTCAATTCTTGAGTGAAATCCTATCACTGATGGCAATTTCCTTGATCACTCTAGTGCATTATTTAAAGAGTTAAACTTAATAAAGCTTAATGATGTAATCAAACTGGCACTTTTTATTTTTATTTACGCGTTACAATGTGGAATGTATATATGAGAGAGAGAGAAAAAAAAAGAGAGAGAGAGTTACAAGGATAAGAACTACCTCAAAAGGCCTTGCGCACCATACCGAGGATGTACCAATGGCCACGAGTGCCAGGGAAAAACTCCTACACCCTCAAATAGTATGCAAGATTCGGTCTAGCCTTTTCTTGAACTGACCCACAGAGGAACTGCTCACAACTTCTGAAGGTAGCCTTTTCCACATCTCACAGATCTTACAGGTAAAGTAAATCCCACACACAGTAGTGCTAAACCGTTTCAAATCCAACTTCCAGCCTTGTTGCGAGTTATCACTTAAACTAAACATGCTTCTAAAATTGATATCGTTGAACCCGTGTAAGAGCGTGAAAACCTCAATGAATTGGCCGTGCAAAAGAGAGAGAGAGAGAGACTGGATCAGCTTGATTATTTCTTATACTAATATTATTCTTGATTGCATATATATATATTATATATATATATATATATATATATATATATATAATATATATATATATAATCCTCAAGAAGTGCTACTCTGAAAAAAAAATTATAAATAATTTATCTGTGAGGGGAGCAGATCTTTAATCTAAATATGCGAATTCAAAGAAAATGTTGAGTGGGTGGATACCTTCTTCCTGTAAGCGAAGTGAAGGCTTTGAGGTCTGGGGTTCCATTCCCGATGATGATGGTAATAATCATAATAATAAAAGAGTTAAAACAATTGGCCGCATTATTTGGGGTGAGCGCTGTGCCAGTTCCTGAAAATTTTAATTTTTACCAGTCAAACCGTACTAAAATCATTAACATTAAATTATATTATTTTTTTATGCACGAAGGAGGTGCCAAGAGTGAATACCGCAAAACGCCCCTTCCTCAAATAAAAAGAGAAGGAGAGAGCCGAAATAAAGGTCGAGAGTTATCATCTAAAGCTTCATCCCCGGAGCATTGGAAAGAAAGACCCTTCTTTTCTCTTTGGTGCTCGGGTAAAGATGGTGGTACCCCGCCGTAGTGCAGGTTTTTTGTTTGTTTGAAGAGACTGACTTCCTCCTTCTTTTGTAATTTTTTTAACCGTCATTGTTTGCCTTTTCACATTTTCTCTTCATTTCATCCTTGGCCTTCATTCTTCATTCCTTAATTTTCCATCATTCTCAGTTTTATGTAATTTCATTTTTAGATTTCACTGATGAATTTGTCTCAATCCATCAAACACTTAGTTGTGCCCCATTTGGAATATAAATATATATATATATATATATATATATATATATATGAATGTTAATTGAAACGAAGCTAGGGCTTCTGCTATTTACATAAAATTTAACCAAACCTCCAGAACAGAGAGTGGATGTCCATTACAACGAAAAGAAGTGTTATTGTTACAATTTTTTATAAAACTCTTACGGAAAAATGGCTGAATTATATTGCATAAAACATCGGATGCGCTATTTAGAATAGAACATTTTTCTTTTTTTCTTTAATAATAATAATAATAATTATATTAATAATAATAATAATAATAACAATAATAATAATAACAGTAATAATAATAAACACTTTGTTTTTTGATCTTGTATTCGACCGAGAGAGAGAGAGAGAGAGAGAGAGAGAGCTAAGGTTGGAATGTGAAACGTTTTATGGCAGTAGCAGTTTGCCTGTACATTCTCGTTTGTTGGGAAAAGAAGGGTTTTCGTGATAATGAAAGATATATTAGATACAATTCGCGTATGCTTGAGAGAAACGCAAACTATGTTTATGGTGCCTTGAAACCTAAAAGTGAAATATATTTGAGCGATAGAATAGATAAATTTAAAAAACAAAGATGTACTGCCTCATTAAACATGCTCTCCAGCGAACTAATTTGACCCGCATCTGTGTAGTATAATTTAAAATGCGTACCTTATCTCGAATCTTGGAAATCAGAGAACAGCCAATAAAGAAATAAACAGCATATATATATATATATATATATATATATATATATATATATATATATATATATATATACACACTCGTTTATAGGTCGAGTTTTTAAGACTGAATTCTTAGGCAAAAATTAGGGGGTCGACCTATATAAGGGTAACATTTTCTTGGGGTTGAAATCCGTGCACGATGGGGAGGGCTAGGAGCTACTGTTAGCTTCAGACATGAAAAATATTGACCATTTAGTACCAGTAAACAATGAAAACAAAAAATATGTACCAATTATTAAAATTACAGAATGGTAGCACAGGATGATATAAAACATAAAATGAATACATTTTTAAAAGTTTATTTAAAAGTTTATTTTTATGCCATAAAATATGGTGCTTTATTACCCTAATTTGTTGTTTCACTACCCTCAACAACTGGGGTCGACCTATACACGAGGCATATGATAAATTAATGATTTCTTGGCCAAAAATCAAGGGTCGACCTACACACGAGATCGACCTATACTCGGGTATATACAGTGTGTGTATATATATATGAGAAAAGTTCAGAATGGAAGGCCGTTTATATCCCCGCAATTAATTTTTTTTTTGTTGTAGAAAGACAAGAAAAGCTATGGTCACAAGAGACATAATTGGGGCAATTCGCGATAAGATCTCGAAATAAACTCCTGCGGAAAGTTTATTTACTGGATTTTTAGTTCGAAATTATCTATCGCTTCCGCAAAACTTCGCAATTTTCAGAACGATGTTTAATATAATTATATTATATATATACTGTATATATGCGATGAATTTCACAATAAAACACGTGAAATGAATGAATGCTGCAAACCCACAAGGAAAAAGAAAAACGATTCCAAGGCTTTTCGTGTATTCAAAGCTACACCTCGTCAGGGAATGAAGATAAAAGGCGAGATGCCCATAAATATATACAACGTACAGGAAAATCAAAACAATTAGCACATACTTAACAAGGGTTAATGAGAGGCAAAAGAAATTTTAACATGATATCGTCAATTTTATACGTCCCCGCACTGTTATTGAAATTGTTTTTAAAATGAATAAATTCACATTCTAGAATATTTCTTTCTATTATATCTCTGTTTTTAACAAGCGCTTTAGAACTCTCCCACTTGATGCTATGGTTACATCTATACATATGGTTAAATAAAGCATTGGAAGTATTAACTGTTCTACAAGCATATTTATGCTGTTTTACCCTCATATCTAACGTTTTACCGGTTTGGCCTATATATACTGAGTTACATTGTGTACATCCGATCGAATACACACAACCAACAACATTATCAGGGCTATTCTTTATTAGGCGTGATTTAACAGTATTATTATACTTAAAGATTACATTAATGCCAATTGCTTTAAGTACAGTTGGAAGGTATTGAAAATTAACATGGTAAGGTAGGCTAAGGATATTTTTACGCTGAAATTCCTTTACAATTACATTATTATAATACCTATTCTTGGCTTTCTTAAGACAGTTATCTAAAAATGAAATAGGAAGGACCGGGTCTCGAGCCCGCCTCCACTCCACCTTAAACTTACAGTTTAACGCGGTCGGCCGACGCATATAAACGTAATGGGCATATATACGTGTGTGTATGTGCCGTGTACACTGTGCCAACTGGCTGATGATGCCTGGAGGCACTGGCTGATTAAGCCAACTGGCTAGTTAGGTGCCATATAAGACAACGGCCGCTCGGCCGAAGTCTTAATATGTGCTTGGCTCTGTCAAGCGAACACCTCTCCTCTCTCTCCTCTCTCTTAAGTTAGGTATACCCCTTTGGGGGGTGAGGCCGTCCCAGCTTATCCCCCAAGGGGGTTCTTTGCAACTTGGGGGATAACTCCGCCTCCGAGTTGCATAACCCCTTGTTGCTCATTCCCCCTCCTCCATTTAGGGGGTGCCTTGCAAAAAAGGGGGCGGAGGGTTGGCACTATGCGTGCCTTGGAACAAATGGGGGTGGGAGTTGGCAGTATGGTGTGCCTTGCAACAAATGAGTGTGTGGTGGGGGTTGGCACTCTTGCAATATCTTGCAACATTTGCAATTGCATTACACGCTCCCATTTTGCAGTCATTCTACTCCATCACAAAATAATGTCTTTGGCTGCGTGCGTATCCAGTCATGCACCGCCTCCTTCAGGTCATCATCGCCTTGGAATCGTTGACCTCTCAAAGCGTCTTTTAGTGGTCCAAATAGGTAAAAATTCGAAGGTGCCAGGTCTCGACTGTAGGCTGGATGGTCGAGAACTTCAAATTTAAGTTCTTGAAGGCATTTTCTAGTCGGTGCAGCGGTATGAGGGCGCGCATTGTCGTGTAACAGAATAACACCTTCCGACAATCTCCCTCCGTTTTGTGCGAATTGCTTGCTTTAACTCATTCCGAAGCATGTCAGAATACGATGCACTTGTTACTGTAGTTCCACTCTAGATAATGTTCAAGGATAGGGCCTCGTGTATCCCAAAACAGTGTTAGCATAACTTTACCTGCTGACGGCTGCGCTTTGAACTTCCTTGCAACGGGAGATGTTGGATGCTTCCATTGCACACTCTATCGTTTGCTTTCAGATTCATAGTGATGGATCCAGGTTTCATCTCCAATGATAATGCGCTCCAAGAAGTTTTCACTTTCATTATGATACTGCGCCAAAGGACGAGAGCATACGTCAGTAGCATGGTGGCAAAATGGGAGAATGCAAATGCAATTGCATAATGTTGCAAGAGTGCCACCCCACCCCTTGTTGCACGGCACCCCACCCCCTTGTTGCACGACACCCCACCCCTTTGTTGCACGGCACCCCCACCCCCTTGTTGCAAGGGGTATGCAACTTGGAGTTATCCCCCAAGCTGAACCCCCCCAAAGGGGAGTGCCAACCCTTTGTTGCCAACCCCAAAATGAGGTTGCAAGGGGTATGCAACTTGGAGACGGAGTTATCCCCCAAGCTGAACCCCCGAAAGGGGCAGAGAGAAAGGAAGAAAGAAAGGAAGAGGAGGTGTTCGCCTGACAGCCGTCAGACGCATATGACTTCTTCAGCCACCCCGCAGCTCTCTTCTAGGCCCCTAATCAGCCAGTTGGCTTAATCAGCCAGTGGGCTGAGCTGCCAGTTATCGCCATGCATTTAATTTATTCCATATATTAATCATCCAGTTGGCTTAGAAGGCACAGTTGCCAGCTTGCGCCATGTATTTATTTAAAGTATATATTAATGTTGGCTTAGAAGGTTGAGTTGCTAGATTCTTTATATTTAAATTATTCATATATTAATGTTGACTTAGAAGGCTGGGTTGCCAGCTTGCGCCATGTATTTATTTAAAGTATATATTAACGTTGGTTTAGGTTGCTGAGTTGCCAGTTTGCGCTATAAATTTATTTAAAGTATATTTATTTAAACCATATAATAATGTTGGCTTAGAAGGCTGAGTTGCCAGATTGCGTTAATTATTTAATTATTCATATATTATTCAGCCAGTTGGCTTAGAAGGCTGAGTTGCCAGTTTGCGCCTTGTATTTAATTATTACTTATATTCTTCTGTCATCTCTCTTAAAAAGCCGAAGATTGCGTTATGCATTTAATTTATTCCTCCATCAGTTGGCTTAGAAGACCGGTTTAACAAATAACAATTAACTACTTATTCAGAAATCCAAAACCATGCAAGTGATATAATTGTGTTCAAGGAATAAATAAAACACCAATACAACGTTCTGTTTATTTTAGCTGAATTAATGGATATACAATGGGACATATATATGGTCAAATAACACTGGTATGCATCAATTTTGCTGTCAAGGGTTTTGTAAGTGATTCTTATAGAGTTTTTCCTGCTGATTTCGAATCTGCAATCCGTTTTTCTCAATCAGCTCAGGTTATCCGGCTATGGCCTCATAAGTAAAATAGAATTTTTCGTGATTTTGTCAAAGCGGAATTGGAACAGTAACATCTATCATCACTTGTTTCACTTATATAATATCTTTTTTTACTTTTCAGGCATATAGATAAAATATTTAATAATGAATAAAGCGTGTAAAAATGATCCCAATAGATTCTGCTACATATGTGGGACGGTTACCATGCCAAATAACCAGTCCCAAATCACTAAATTTGTGAAGACAATGTATAGAGCATACTTTGGAATTAAGCTAGGGGACCAGGACAAAAATTTCGCCCCTCATATGTGCTGCAAGACGTGCATTGAAAATTTAAGATGGAGCAAAGGCAGAGCGAAATCTTTGCCTTTTAGAATTCCCATGATTTGGAGAGAAGGAAAGGATCACGTGACAGATTGCTATTTCTGCATGACAAACCTCCAAGGTGGGCTTATAAATTTATTTTGAAACTTGACATAATATTCACCATAATGTAATATTCACCATATATAGCATAATATTCACCATAATGGTAATCATACATTTACATATACATATTGTTATAGAAAATACATTTACACATACATATTGTTATACAAGTTACATTTACATATACAATGATTGTATATTTTCTTTCTTTTTCATTCATATTGTCCCCGAAGGGACAATATGAATGAAAAAGAAAGAAAATATACAGACTCCATCGACCTATTTCATATCTTACAGACCGCAGCCTTCCCTCAGGAGCCGCCACTGTCTGTCTGAATGCTTCTTCTATTTCATATGCAAGTTTTATATCCATGTTTCTGTGTTTCTATTTTCAGGAGTTAACAAGAAGAATAAACACATTGTTGTATACCCTGAAATTCCTTCTGCTATGAGACCTGTACCCCATGGTCCTGGAATTCCAATACCCGACCCACCTCAAACCCTGGACTTCGATGATTCTGATGATGAATCAATGACCAATGCCAATGACCAGTCCCAGTCGTATATACACCTCAAAATACCGCTTCAAATCAGCCGAGGCCTCTCAACCAGGCCAAACTTAATGATCTTACCAGGGATTTAGGACTTTCCAAATTAGCTGCCGAGATCTTGGGCTCACGACTTCGAGAGGACAACTTGCTGGATCCGGGAACAACATTCTCCTGGTATAGGAAACGAGAGGAAGAATTCCGTAAGTTTTTTGTAGTGCACGAAAATACCTCTTCCTTAGTGTACTGCTGCAATGTTGAGGGGCTAATCGAATCCTTGGGCCTGCCATATAACGCATCAGAATGGAGGCTATTTATAGACTCGTCTAAACGAAGTTTGAAAGCAGTACTTCTCAACATTGGGAATAGGGTTGCATCAGTCCCTGTAGCACATTCCGTACAACTTACTGAGAGCTACGATAACATGAAAATTTTACTGGATGCTCTCGTATACGACCAACATAACTGGAGGATCTGTGGAGATTTGAAGGTAATACTAATATCATAAGTAAACTATTGCTATTGACTATGTTGTTTTTCCAAAGGTTATTTGAGAGCGTATAAGAACACTTAACTTCCCCAGAGAAGTGATACAGTCCAATGCATAGATTTTTTTATCTGATAGAACAAATTCTCTAAATTCTTTAAATATTTTCATTTTTTTTTCAGATTGTGGCATTTGTATTGGGAATGCAAGGGGGATACACGAAATACCCATGTTTCCTCTGCAAATGGGATAGCCGAGCGGATGAGAAGCACTATGCACAGCGTGAATGGGCATCCAGAGAGAATTTTGAACCTGGGTCGCATAATGTCGTTTCAGTGCCCCTTGTACCACCAACAAAGATTTTGCTCCCACCACTTCATATTAAGCTGGGCTTGATGAAAAATTTCATCAAATCAATGAATAAGGAGGGTTCAGCATTCCGATATCTCGAGAGTAAATTTCCTCATATATCTGATGCTAAACTAAATGCTGGGGTTTTTGATGGTCCTCAAATTCGAACTTTGATCAAGGATACTCAGTTCGAAAACGCAATGACTCCAACCGAGAAGAATGCCTGGCAGGCATTCAAATCAGTTGTCACTGATTTTCTTGGCAAGCGTAGAAGTCCAGAATACGAGTCCGTTGTCGAAAACTTGATGGAAGCTTTCAAAGCTCATGGGTCGCGCATGTCTATAAAAATGCACTTTTTGTGGTCCCACTTGGACTATTTTCCTGAAAATTGCGGGGATTATAGTGAGGAACAGGGTGAACGATTTCACCAAGATATCAAAATAATGGAAGAGAGGTACCAGGGAAACTGGGATATCAATATGCTGGCGGACTATTGCTGGTGTTTGAAGCGAGACGTGCCCGAAGAAAAACACAGACGGAAAGCCAAAAAACTTCATTCCTTCCTCAATAAACTTTTTTCCATATTCATTGTATGAATAAAAGTATTTATTCACACAATGCTTTCATTTTTCACGAGTGTTCTTATAATATTACTCGTATCTACAGTGTTTAAGCTAAAAAAATCAATAAATTTGGGGATAAAATTGGACTTATAATAAATGGCCAATAGAGAAAAAACTTGACCTGATTGAGGAAAACCAATGTCATTTTCGAATTCAGCATGGTCGAATTATATAATATGAGTTGAGAAAACCCTCACAGCAGACAAAAAAATTTCATATACATAACAGTGTAATAGAACGGAAAATATATAATCACACAAAGCATAGTATTAACAAAATATTAGTACAGGAAAATATATAGTTATATTAATTATATATAATCATACAAAACATAGTATTAACAAAATATTAGTACAGGAAAATATATAGTTATATTATCAAAAGTTATACAGGGTGTTTCTAAAGTAACCATCTATTTTGCGAAATAATATGAATTATAAAAAAAACACCTTTAAAACATGAAAATATATATATATATTTGTAAGCTCGGCACACTTTGTTGCTCTTCGTGGATAATCTTCTTCTTGTAAGTTGTGGAACACTTGAATGTGGTATGGCTTTTTCTTTAAATCATAACGTAGAATTCTGTAAACCGTTGTTTGTGGAATTTCTAATCTGTGGGATGCCCTCCGAATCGGTAATTGTGGATCCTCTTCGAATGCTTCTTGAACAGATTCGATTCTTTCGTGAGATCTTCTTGGCCGTCCAGATCTACGCTCGTCATGCACAGATCCAGTCCTCATAAATTTGTTTACTAATTCGCGAATATCCTGGTTTCTAGGGCCTGTTTTACGAAACCTTCTCTCAAACTTTTCTCTAATTTCATTGCACTTCATGCCTTTTATCCTGCATGTTACTACATAAACCCGTTCTTGCACATTCCTCATCAATGATATGGGTCTGAAAATAAAATAAAATAATTAACAAAAAATCGTGTAAAGCAATTGAAATATTATAAATACATGAATTTTGTATAACAATGCACATACCATTATGCCAATATAACAATTGTTTAAAATCCCCCTATTTCACCAAAATAGATGGTTACTTTAGAAACACCCTGTATTATCAAATATTAGTACAGGAAAAATATAGTCATATTATCAAAAGTTATATTATCAAATATTAGTACAGGAAAAAATATACAAAACGTATAATCATATTATTACAGGAAAAATATATATTGTCTTTACATTCTACGATGCAAAACACTAAACTCACATTTGATAGAGTCTATATCAACATCGCCATTACTTTGTACGATGTGGTAAAACCGTTTAACTGATACGCAGGCCTATACTCAATATAAATGGCTTTCATATCGTTCAATACTATTTTTGTCCCCACTTTGCACTCGGCGGGAAAGTTATCTTTAAACACAGCTAGAACACAATCAAAAACACACACAAAAATGTCATCGTTAACCACAACATTAAATAGAAGTTTATAATCATGCCTTTCCAATCGGGGATTTTTTCTTAACGTTCCGAACTTTTCAATCGTGAACTCTTCTTCACTCGGCATAGCGGCAATTGAAATATTCTACCAAATCGTAACGACACCTATCCACTATATAGAGGTACAGCTCTTCAGGGTGAACAGTGTAGGCGAGCTCAGCTCTGTACCTCTCAAGTGCTTTGTACCAAAGCTCAGGATATTTCGAAGAATCTAAACCTTTTAAATATGTATCCAGATCTAGACCGTTCTCCCCCTGTTCATTCCTACATTCAACAAATCCGTCGAGCAGAGCGGTGTAAGCGTATTCAAGTACCGTGTCAAAATAAATCATGTCTGTAACACGTGCATCTAATATAGGCTTCAGCTTACGGAATCCGACGATCTCAAACATTCTGTCGAGGATGAAACAGATTCGTGTAGGAACAAGAACGTCATTATCAGATGTGTTCTTCCACATCAGTCGTATATCAATGCGTGGTTGTTCGTTATTTACACTCAATGTACAAACAATGGTATATGAGGAGGCGTCATTAATCACCTCTCTTATTGTATCTACGTCAGCTGGTATTTTATAGCGGTCCTCAGCCCACATCTCATCTACCACGAAGATTTTATGCATCTCCTCAAGACTTAAATAAATAACGTTACCTTTGCTTGCATGCCTGCAAATCGTTTCAAGCACACAGTTAATGGTGCCGGTTTCTCGACTGAATACACGCAATGACTTCGTCATGGAGACGTCGTACGAGGCGGTGAGAATGCTTCTCAAAGGGAGTTCAATCGTATTCGCACGTTCACACGGTTCGAGATGATTATGACACAACCACTCGGTGCAAGCTCTGAGATGACTATGAGCCACAGGAGGCATGCAGGCAGGAAGGGCTCGACGGGCGGGGTGAAACACCCTGATGGAACGTGAATGGGTTTGTTCGAACTCGTATGCTCCGGGAGGAGTGAGTCATACCATAATCTAATGAAACGTGTACGGCGCTGATCGAGTCGTTGTTTCCATTATATTGTAGGGTGTGTCAATTTGGGAGGTGAAAATTAATTTTTGCCAATTCCTTCACTGAGGGGTTTTAAAAATATGTTTTTTGGATGTGAAGAATTCAAATCTGCTATTATTTTTGTGATTGCTCAACACTTAGCTTGGTAAATCTACGTTTGATTAAAAAGCATATAAATTGCTCTCGGAAAACAACATTTATTAATTTTAGCTTCTCAAAATGTCAGGTAATGCTATAAAAATTTTAGTTTCTCTGCATAAAACATATCCTAGTAATCATAAAACATATCCTTGTAATCATAAAACAACATTAGAAAGTAATGACATCCGTAAAAAAAAATATTTAAACAACAAGTTTCATCAAGTCTTGCTTTGATTCGTTCTTGGACATCAGCCGCCGACTTGCTTCTTGGCCTCTGATATAGCCCTCACGTTTCTCATGTGTATACACCCTGCCTGCTGCCTCTGTGACTTGTTTCACACACCTCTCTATTGACTGAGCATGACAGGGCCACTGTGGAACTTGCATAGGCTTGTCAAATAACTTCTTTACTTCCGCTGTAGTCAGTTTACATGTCAAAGGAGGTTCAAATACCCTGTCAGACCAGTCTGTCAGCTCCAACACGGAAGAAGCACTGGGGTTGATGGAAGGTGTCTTCCTGGGACGTACAGAAAGATCTCCAAGTGTGTCATCATCTCCACCCCTCATGTCAACAATCTTTTGGACACCAGCTCTCCTCTCCTCACTGTCATCTGAGCACAAGAGTGTCTGGATTATCATTTCGCTGAATGCATACCATGCTGAGCGCTTGATGGTTGGCAAAACAGCATCCACTACAGCCTTCTTTTGCAGCCTAACTAGCCGCAGCTGAAACAAGATGTGTCGTGGGCCTTCCACCCAAGAGTGTTTTACTTTGATGTTGAACCAACAGGGTAGTACACACCAACAATGTATTCCACTATCAGTCTTAAGTTGTTGAGGGTTTTGCCTTTAAGGCCATGTTTTGAAACCCATATGCGACAAAGCCTGTTTGCTGTTGTCAACCACCTTGAATGGCTCACTGGACCAATTTCAAGAAGGGCCAGATCTGTGGGAAGTTCTCCTGTCCTTATGGCCTGTGTGATCCTATACCCGTACGCTTGATCAGTAGAGAGATCCTTTACGACATTGTCACTCAGTGAAGTAAGAGGCTCTCCAATTGAGAGTTTGGTGAATGAAGGATCAATTTCAAGTTCGGTTGCAGTGTCTAGCATCTTGCCAATGTTACCTGTCCACTTGTTGTTAGACAAGGTCTTCCCATCCAGTGCTGTGATCAAGTGTCGCAGGGGTAACTCGTTAGTGTGGAGGGCACAAACCAACCAGATCAGCTTACGGCAAAGCTTGACCTCTACCCAATGCATGGAACCACCCTCCCAGCCAGTGTTAACATTTGTAGAATCACCTCCAATGGCCTGCAGGCTTTTATCAATGCCCTTCTTCTTCATGAAATCTACAAGATTATCAGCAATAACTTCAGCAGGTTTTTTTCTCATTGAGCCTTTCTCAGGAGTGAAGTGGTAGAGATATCTTCCACCTGGCTTAATGGACACAGAATAATGCTCTTCTTTGATGATGCTGGGGAACTGACGATCTGAATTGTCTGCTTTCAGCATAACTTTAGTTGTATCTTGACGGCCGTCAAAGAAGATGTAGTCAATTTCACCCTTCTTACAAAGATCATCAAATTCCTGATCCAGGGATCTCATAACTTTTTCTTGGGCCCTCTTGACTTTATTGTGATCAACTACAAGTCTCTTGTCTTCTTCAGTGATCAAGCCAGCATCCATAAAGGCAGCAGTGGTGATGGCAGCTGTGGCACGCAGGCCATCACCATATCTGATGCTATGCATAGCAACATTAGGTATTTCTAATGTGTTGTACTCTGGCTTTTTATTGGAAGTTGAAGACGTGGTTGGTATTTCTAATGTCACTTCATAACTTCCATCCTTTCCATCTTGAGCATCAGCTATTTGTTCTTCATTTTCATCATCAGAGAAAATTATTTCATTTGATGGCATTGAAACATCCTGCTTACTTGTCTGCTTATATTCAGCAAGCCTTCTTCTTTCGTCTTCTTGCCGCTTCTACTTTTTGACTTGTCTGTTGTGCTCAGGTTGATCTGGCAAGCAATCTGATGTGGTCCAATAGAACCAGACTTGTCTCTCTGACCTTTAATGAAAGCAAGTTCCTTCACAGGGATCTTCATCTCCCTAGGGAATGTACAGTTAATGTGAGTTTCGTTTTTGCAACCAGCATCTGCAAGGCAGCCAAATTCAGAGCAGAGAACAATTTTACACTTGCAACTGAGGATGTCAAAAGCTTGTCAAGTTTTGCAATGAAAGCCTCTTTGACATGTAGCTTTCCTCTCCCAAGAGATATGTTTTTGGCCTGCTCCCAGCTCTCTTGGATCTTGTTTAAGATTGTGACTCGTGAATTTACAACGGGGGCTACAAAAGAACTGTTTGCTCGTTCCCACTTTTCAAGCACTTTAGGGTAAATGTCCTTTGCAAGACTGGCTGCTGGGTAGTTTCTCACATCCTCACCACTTTGTTCTCTTAGCAGTAGCCCATATTTCAGAACGTCTCGCAGAGTTGGGAGTTCAGAGGGCAACAACTCTCTACCAGTTCCAATTAGGTTGCTCATATGTGTGAATGTCCCCAGTCTTGTCCTCCTTTTAGAAGCCATTGTAGGTCAATTCCCACTGGTTAGGATGGTAGCACTGACGGACAAGTAATCTTCAGCACACTGATGAATATGTTTCAACCTGTGAAATAAGCAAAAACAGCAGTGCATTATATATACAGCATATATAATTATTAATATAATAATTATTATAAAGGGTGATCCAGAGAAATGGGACCCAAAAGAAACCCCTGTAACTCTTAAAGTATAAGTCCTTTTATAAAATCATACGCATCATTCGAAAGAGGATAGTTACAAGTTTGTACAGGATTGTATAGGTTTTGACAATACAAGACAAAATAAGATACAAAACAAAATAAAAGTGTTAGTTAAAACTAATCCTTCAAGATGACTGCATGGACTGTGGAACAGCTGCGTTTCATAACTGAGCAATATTATGAGCATGGAAGAAGTGTAGTTTCAGCTCAAAGATCTTTCAAGACAAATTTTCAGATGTCAAAATCACCTTCTAAGAAAGTAATCCGTCGGTGTGTCAGAAATTTTTCCCTAACTGGCAGCATTGGAAAAAGAAAACCAACTAAGAGTGCGCACAGCAAGGATAGACGAGATCATTAACAGAACTCATGAAATTGTACAGGATAATCCTAACATAAGCATCAGACGTGCTTCTCAGCTGTTAGGAGTTGGATATGGAACAACACACCGTATATTCAAGCAAAATTTAATGCTCTTTCCATATAAAATTCAAACAGTGCAACAACTAAACGATGGAGATTTCGCACGAAGACGACAATTCTGTCAATGGATCCAACAGAAGGTAAATGACACCACCAATTTTCTAGCAACTTTGATTATGTCAGACGAAGCCCATTTTCACTTGAATGGAACTGTAAACAAACAAAATTGTCGTTTCTGGGCAACAGAAAATCCATTGAATATTACCGAAGTCCCGTTGCATAGTCAGCGTGTAACTGTTTGGTGTGGTCTTACTGCATCTCAGATCATAGGGCCGTACTTTTTCGAGGATTCCACCGGAAACACGGTCACTGTAAATGGTGATCGCTACGAAAAAATGTTGACCGATTTCCTTATTCCTAAATTAAGAGATCTTTGTCTAGAAAACCACTGGTTCCAACAAGACGGAGCTACCTGCCATACCACGAGGAACTGCATGGCAGTTTTGCGTCAAACGTTTCCAGGCGAGTTAATCTCAAGATTTGGAGACTGAATGGCCCGCAAGGTCTCCGGATTTTTCTCCCTTAGATTATTATCTCTGGGGATATTTAAAGAGTAGGGTCTATAGAAATAACCCAACGACCTTGCAAGAATTGAAGGCCGCCATCACAAATGAGATACAGGCCATACCACCGCACACTCTTGCAAAAGTGATGCAGAACTTACAAGCGAGAACACTGGAATGCTTGGCAACTAATGGAGCACATTTGAAAGGAGTCATTTTAAAAAAATAAATATTTCATAATAAACTTGTAATTCTACTCTTTCGAATGATATATAGTTTTTATGAAAGAAATTAAATATTAAGAATATTTGGCTTTTTTTTATGGGTCCCATTTATCTGGATCACCCTTTATAATTCCACCAAAAAGTAAAAAAAGTCACTATTTTTATGTAGCTTCTTACCAAGCAAAACTAAATTATATTAAATTAACAAAATTATCTTTAGAATTCCTAAGTCATGCTGCAACTTTTTAGCACCCCTCATATTTGGAATTTGAAAGTTGAAAAATTCGACATACCCTATTATATTGGGCAGGTGTTTTTTTTCAGGAACAAGAATTAATTTCGGTTTTAATGCTTTATCACTCCCACGAATATGTACCAGACACTTTTGCAAAGGGGGATTTTCACGAACTAAACATTTTTTAAATGTTTTATCACTCCTAAACATCTTCACAAACCGGGGCGCTATTAGAGAGAAACATATGTTCATATTTATCCTTTAAAACCTGTTAAAAACTCACACAACCCATTCGCCACAACCTCACTACAAACCTCATCATGATATATATTAATGTAGTGGTAAAAATACTTAAGATTGTCCATGATGACAAGATTTACATTTTCAGCCGTAGGGTACGAGTAATCGGTATGGTGTAACATGATATAATACCGCTTATCACACCACTCAAACAACAGTTATGGGTAGTGTCTTGTGGATATCTTCTGATCGTGTTGCTTCTTCTACCACGCGGTGCACGTGAGCCTTTATAATACTTAGTTCTATAACATACTTCAGTACATCGTCTGTACTGCGAAATCCTACAACCCCTTCGCCAGAATATCCGTAGAGTATTTGAATAGCCTGACCCTTCGCACGATTCAATGCAGCCTTAAAAGAGGCAAAGGAGGCGGGTATAGGAAGTTTTTCAGTATCTACTACATCTACGCACTTGGCAGAATACCACTTCATAAATGTTGAACACGCGATATTAAAGGTGGCCATTACTATTTTTCTTCTATGCGAGAGAATACGCGTCTGAGCTCAAGTGTATACAGAGGTCAACTGAGTACGGAAAGGTAGATGCCTGCTCAGGTTGCGGAGTGATTCACGTCGCCGGTCTTACAGTGAGCGGGACTTAACTTTTTACTGTACACACGCACACACGCAAAGTAAAACGCTAGTTGAAACATGATATATTTAATGAACGAAATAATCAAGATGTATATATTTACAAATACGTGTAATAATTAAGCTAGCAATAGACATATCAAAGATTATGGTATCCAAAGGGTACGGTGTCATAGGTACCAGGCACCTGGTAGCGTTTCCTATATGTGTTACGGCACACCTTTGTACCCCTAAGTTCCTTCACGCCTCCCAGCTACTGCGCCCGAAAATTGTGGGTGCCTACAATCAGTTGGGGCGGCCGACCACCCTCATCATCATCCAAGCACACTAACTCCTTCAGCGAATCAAAGTTGACGACCCGCCGATTCGCTTGGTTAAGCGTGATACCCTTAGCCTTCACGATATACTTCGTTTCATCCCCTATCCTCACCCGTACCTCATAGGTCTTTGGCCCTGTTGACACAAACGAGTCGGCGTATGCGTTGTCCCCATACTCATCCTTGATCTCGTCAGTTAGCTCACCGAGGAACTCCCCAATAGCAAGCATGTATTCACCCCTCCTCGCTGTGAATATCACGATATCTGTATCGGCGTACAATACTCTCCGCCGAAGAGAATGCAATAGGCCCCAAAGTTTAATGCGGGCGTAGGCTGTTGTGAAGCTGGCTACAGGAATGTTTGTAATCCGTGATGTATCTGTGGCCAATTTAGTATTGTTGTACTTTATTATGTAAGTATTACCTACATTCACAATCTCCATGACTTCTTTATCGGTATTCTGCGCAAATTTTCCCCAAAGGCTGTTTAGGCACAATTTTGCACTAAAGCGCTTGACAGGATTCTTTACAATTTGGGTACGATCAAGTTGTATACGTTCGTGGTCGCGGTAACGCTGAATATAAGACGCTTTTCATCTTCGGTTTCAACCCCTCCTGGATATCCTGACGCCTCAACCTTGTCCTTCAAAAACGCGTTTATATATGGTGTGAAAAGTTTGGGTAGCTTTGTAAACCTCCACACCTCATGTATCTTCATTATTCTATACCCATGGTGAACGGCTAGGGCCAGCTCAGGGCTTGTGTATACACCTCTGATCTTACGCTGGTGGGGTGTTCTCTTCTGCATACTTCACGCACAAGGGAAACATGAGTTTGTGATCTATAACGACGGGTAAGATCGGCATCCATAAATCGCGAGGGGGGAGCACGTCTACGAAAGAAAGGCCGAAATAGTATCCGTTCAAATTTCTTGAAAATTCGTTGATGGAGGGTAGGTTAGGGCCCACTATTTTTTCAGGCGCACCCATGGTGTACAGATTGTTCTTCATCGCGTCGGGGTATAAAGAACAGAAATCGTAGTAGTGGAGCTTCACACCCTCCGTAGGGGGGAAAGTATAGCTTGAAGGGATTTGTACGCCCACCGAACAAGCTATCGCCGCATTTGAGAGGATCCAGCACCATTGAACGCTTGATCATGTTTATTTCTTCACGGTCTGTCTCCATCCGTGCATCATATTCAGGCTCCCACAAGACTTTGTGAGTGAACTGGGTGCTTATAAGTTGATCGCGGGTACGCGTCCACGCAAGACAGTCGGCAGGAGATCTACCGTGGATATCTCCTACGATTCCACACTCAGGACGGGGACATCCATGCCACCAGCAACATTAAAGGAGTACACAGTCTTCTCGCCAGTGACACAGTTTTCACTTAGACCATCAACCCAAAAAACATGACCATTAACCTTAATGGGTACTTCACCCGAGTTGCGGGCATGCTTTATGTATACGCCTGTCTGCTGTTGTAGTGTTGTAGGTGTATGAGCCAGTAAACAGCCTTGTGCCCATAACTGCGGGGATTGTTTCTGTGGATAATGGCCAAGGTGCCTTTGGGCATGAAATTATTCTTGAACACCGTAAAATATAATGATGCGATGGTGGTTGCTACTTGCAGCGGATCGCATTTGAAACGACATATGTACATCCTTCTAAAGGCCAGGAAATATACTCTAAGCACGCGCACATCATTCACGCAATAGCGTTCACATTCATCAGCTATATTATAAGGATTACGTTCATTAAAGCTGTTGTAGTATCGATCAAAATCTTCACTTTCATCTGTACTCATACAATCATAGTTAAAGTAATGTTTGAGTGGCGGTAGTCCTACGTAATTTAAAGTATCGCTAGTGAGGAATGTGTAAGGGAAGTATCTTTTTGAAACTTCAGCTGCTACGCCCATCACCTTGGGTAGCTTTGCTAATTTACAAGGTGTGAATAATAACGTGTCTTTAAATTGTACATTACCTCTTATTTGCATCTGTATTAATTTGTTGCCTCTTTTCAATGGAACACCTGTAAATATCTCAGAAGACTCGTGTTCAAGCAACTCCTTATAAAGGAACTGTGTGTAAAATTTTGCCCCTTTATGGGCGAGAATATACACAGTCATTTTTTTTAACTTGTCCGCTAACTTGACAATATAGGACACAACTATTTTCACAGGACTATCGTGGATATTCGTTTTAAAAACGTTTGTCCGTTTACCACATTTGTGACACTCATCACAGTCGATCTCCATACACTCATCACAAATAGTCTGGCTTACATGTAAATGTGGAATAACCTCTTTGGTTTCAGCATTTGTGTATGTTTCTATATCGTAGTACACAGTTTTACAAGGGTTGTTTTTAGGCTTGGCGTCTTTCATATAACATACATGCTTTACACCATCCACCTTATATTTATCATGGCATGTAGAGCAGTGAATTTCGTCACATTTGTGCTTGAACTCGCCGCTACCATTCAAGGTGTGAAATATACCACATTCATAGATTCTCTTTTTCCTGACTCAAAACAGTTATTATTGAAAAATGTGCGTCTACACACATTACAATTCCTCTTCTCAGCTTCAACTACACAGCTTTCACATTTGGGTCTTTACACTGCTCACATACCATGTGACATTCTTTACAATGTTTCACTATATCATCCGCAAACTCGAGACACCCCTTACACAAATCATGATGTCGTCCATATTTTCGACTTTTATCATAACTCGCGTAAAGACTCCTTACATTACGGATGGGTAGATATGTTGAACCTAATAGTTCTAAAATAAGTAGGGGTCTTTCTTGTACGATCTCTCACACAGCTTTTAAAAACATACACAGTTCTACGACGTTCATCCAGTCCAAATACAACTATACGGGCATTCATTTCCTGTTCTACCATTCTCAGCTCTTCAGGACCCATATTACAGTCAAACTCAAGTTCACAGTCTACAGCTAGTTTACAGGCACGCTCCACTACCATAGGCAACCAAATTTTTTGGGTCCGTGTATTTAGTACGGCAAACATACGTGCCAAGACTACTGCTATAAAGCCGCAACCACGGTCGACGTTTATATGCCGTCTAAAAATAGCCTGAGAATTGAAGTTAAGAGTATACGCTGTGGCACAATGACCCGCAACACGGAATACACGGTCAATATTTACCGTGAAGTTGTCCAGATTGAAGGCTATACTACTTTGGGAGACCTACATTATACGACCTAATATATACTCTACATCTTCAGCAGCCAAACGCCTGAATGGCACTACTACCCAAAAATTATCTACATCATCTGACCCGAATCCGAAGGACAGCATCGTCCTGACTTCACGATCGTCACGGTTCTGAAGGGCAAACTCTACAATACGCTCTACAACGCGCCGTAGTCCGTATTCAATACCGTTGCTATACATGGATCTAGGATCAACCCTGACTATATGCCGATTTCTAATCAAGGCTGGGGTTGGGGTTGCTGTGCGCACCAACTCGAATGTTATACCCTCCTCAACAGAACGGGGAGCAGCTGTGGAGGATGAATAAGGGGGTATATTTGGGGAAGACGCTGTTGTGGGGTTGGTTGCGTAAGACGTTGAGGGTTGGGGCTCTATTATTGCAGCATCACAGAACGGGGAGATGCTGTGGAGGAAGAACAAGGGGGTATATTAGCAGAATGCTCTACTGTGGGGGTTGTTGCGTAAGACGTTCATGGCTGGGGTTCTATTACCGGTATTCCAACAACCCTGGATCGCTTTATACCTGACGTGGAGGACTCGCCATCACACCTCCGCTTTGAACGTGCAACAGGTATCGCTGGTGAGGGCTCATCGGCAGGGGTGGGTACTGTAGATGCACGGTCAACGGGTTCACCCGTGATATCGATGATAGGAGGGGCTGTACATCGTCGTCATTCACGGTTCTGTGGAAGAAGAAAACAAAATATAAGGAGCAACACTCGTTATTTGTAATATTTTGTAAATGAGCCACTTAGGGGTGTGACGTGTTAGAAATGGATGCTGTAGAAACATTCAGGTTCACGACCCCATCCACATGAATTATATCTGGACGTACAGGTTGTGGTAACACGGTGTTTATGCTTAATATCATTAAAGAAAAGGGGGAAATGTTCTTAAAATTTGTGCATAAAGTTATATGGTGCTATTCGACATACCAATCAGTGTTCAACGAATACCAAGATGAGGTTTTGTTCCACAAGGTGGTCTATGACGTTAATTCGTTAAAGGGAAATGAACATACAGTCATCGTAATTGACGATCTCATGTTGGAGATGGATAAAACGTTTGCCGAGACATTTACAGTATTCTCACACACCTTAACATAAGCGTGTTCTTCATCAATCAGAATCTATTTTCCAAAAATAGATACATGCGCGATGTGTCACTAAATACACAATATCAAGTCTTATTCGCGCAACGTAGAGATGTGTCACAAATTGGGGTATTAGCAGTGTTGGGCACTAAAGCGTTAATCCGATAACAGTTAATTAACGAAGTTAACTTTTTTTAACCGACTATTAACGGAAGTTAATTTCTATTTATCGTTATCGGACCAGTTAACTTCCGATAACTCAATATTTAGTCTGTTAAAGTCCGTTAACACGTTAACTGCGAGGAGTCATTCACGGAAGATCACCGCTCCGCGAATGAATTCAAACCGCCATAACTTCAGTCTGCCAATTCCGTCCTCTACCGCAGTGGAACGGCTCTTCTCTCTCGGCAAGGACATCCTGAGGCCCAAGAGGTCAAGACTGGCAGTTGGGCCTAACTTTGAGAAGTTGGTCTTTCTGAAGGGCAACCAGCACATTGTGTCATAGTCTTTAATAAATGTGCCTAAAATTTAATTTTACCTTTCAGTTCCCGCCATAATAATTCTCTTGTAAATTAAAATTTAGTTAATGGTTAGTGGTTACAAGGGTTTCAAAACATGTAATCAGTACATTTTTTATTAAAAATAAAAAAAAAAGTTATTAAGCAAAAAAGTTGCAAAACTTGATAAAAATACAGTTAAATACCTATTTATTGTTGGATTTTGCATAAATAAACATTTTCTATCGGTTTTAAAGCTTTTTCCTTGATTTTTTAAAATGTTAGTAAAGAAATAGTTATCGTTAACGGATTATCGTTAACTTCCGTTAACTTTGTAGTAAAATTATCGGATTATCGTTATCGGAGTTAAAAATTGGGGTTAACGGATTATCGTTATCGAAGTTAACTTTTTGGTTAACGGTGCCCACCACTGGGTATTAGCCAGTCAAATGTTTCCAAATCAGAGTAAGGAGTTTTTGGATGTTTAAAAAGAGTTCACAAACCAACGTTATGGATATTTGCTTTGTGACCTTCACCCGCGAGACACGTTTAGGGTGCTTCTAAGAACGAATATATTTCCAAGCGAACCTGAAACCGTGTATATTCCAGAATGACGAATAGGCTAAAGAAATACCGCGAATTAATAAAAATCTATCAACACCTGCCTCCAGCATTACAACAGATGTTTGTTAAAAATATCGACTCTGACTTTTTAAAATGCATCTGTGAAATCTGCCTTAATGTTATAAAATGTAATGTTCCAATGAAATCCTCTCATAAGACTCGCTTACGTCGTTACAAGAACATAATACGGACGCTCGCCCATTAAAGGCAGACTGTGGGTAAGAAAAGGCGTATTATTGTACCAAGAAGTGGTTCGTTCCTGCCCATCTTATTTTCAATTTTGGGGCCTTTACTGACTGGATAAATATAATGAAGAAGGTGGTTGTGATCCCGCTCGAGGTGTGTGCTTCATTACAAAGGAGTCCAGATGCGGTTCTAGAGCCCCGTAAAAGTAGACGTAAAAGAATGGAAAGTGAGTTGCTAACCCTATTAAACAGTGAAAAGGCACCTGATGAGAAAAGAATCTTGTACCAAGAGGCTTTGCAGAGATTTCTTCATGAGTACGAAGATTATAAGCATCCTACAGAGCTCCCAGTGAGGCACAGCTCGAGTAGCGCTGAGCATAGTGACACAGGACCTGAGCGACCAAAGAGTTGCGGAACACAGCACATCGAACATGTGCTAAAAAACAGCCTCCCCCATACATTGAGGAATAAAGGGCTAAGTCTTCATAATCTATTGAGTGAGGACCCCATCATACAGTGGACCGATACAGGCGAGGTCATTGTTGAAAGAACTAGGGTAAAAGGATCCAACATCGTTGATATTGTTCATGATCTGGTGAGAAAGTGGGTTAGGCCCTCACCAACAGGATGGAGGCATATTAAAGCAAGACTACAACAAATAGATGTCCCCAAAACATTGATAGGTAATCTGAATAGGTTATAAGACTTGGAATATGCACCGCACGTGTCACAACTGAGTACACCTTCGCCCCCAGCAGCTTCAGTGTCTCTGAAGAGGAGAAAGAAGAGAGTAGACGGCCAACCTTATCCACGTGCCTCTAAAATACGCAAATGGTTAACGTATTAAGTATGCACTATTATGACATTTCTAACCCAGCATCCTATGGTGACGTTAATAGATTGTACAGAGGTGTTTATGGTGTAAGGAAAAAAGATGTTGAGATATTTTTGCGGGGCCAGGATGCTTATACACTTCATAAACCGGTGAGAAAAAGGTTTAAAACAGCCAAGACAACAGCCGCCTCGATTGACTCTATTTGGCAGGCAGATTTAACAGACATGCAAAGATATTCACTGTATAACGATGGCTACCGTTACATCCTGTTCATAATAGATGTATTCTCTAGATACCTGTGGCTAATTCCCCTGAAAAATAAATCGCCTGAAACAGTTGCTAAAGCGGCCAAAACGCTGATGTTGAAAGAAAACAGGATTCCTGGCTATTTTTGTACGGATATGGGAAAAGAATTTATAGGACGAGCTTTTCAGAACATGCTCTCAGAATTTAATATCAGTTATTACACATCCAATTCTATACATAAGGCTTCTTTAGCTGAAAGAGTTCAACGCACCATAAAGGAACGGATGCACTGATATTTTACACATAAAAACACATACAGATATATATAAACATTCTCGATTCATTCTCATTCGTTCTCATTCATGTTTTAGAAAGAGGCAAGCGCCCGAGAAGAGATGGAGTGCCGCTACCACCACCAGCCTCTGTGCGTTTCAAAATCAATGACTATGTAAGGCTGTAACGTTCGGGAAATAAATTCGCGAAGGGTTTTGAGCAAGGATGGACACGCGAAATTTTTAAAGTTAGAGCTATGATGCCTAAAAGTGAGATAATGATGTATTATGTTGAAGATTTGAATGGAGAAAAGATCTCGGGAGGTTTTTACCGCGAGGAATTGCAGAAAGTGGTATTTAATTTAGGAAAAAATGTGTTTAAAATTGAGAAAATTTTAGGAAGCAAAGGTACAGGAAAGAGAAAAATGTACCTGGTGAAGTGGCTAGGTTACCCAGAAAGCTTCAATACCTATATAAAAGCTGATGCAGTAATGAAGCTTAATTAGTATGCAGCATGACTCCTAACCATTTCTACGTCACACTCCCGTCCTCCTCGTCCCTGTCTGTACACCCTAACAACACACTAGCCAACTTTGTAACAGAACTCCATGGGCCCATTGAGTTGGGCCGTGATTCGTATGAGGTGGGGATATGTGAAATTCAGCTGGATACCGTCTTTTTAAATATTGATTATAAAGATGCCGTTTTTACGATTCTTAGAAACTGTGATGAGTGTGCAAAAGCCGGGTTAACTCGGGATGAAACTATACGTATCGCCCGGACTAAGGTTGCACAGTTTTTCAGTACAACAGTGACACTAGGACCGGTCGTTATGGTTCGGTTGAGGATGTTGTGAGAGACTTAAACGTGTTTAAAAAACTCAAGTCTTACGAATGATTTATTATACGAAATCGTAAACAAAGGAAACCCTGCACATACTCTAATCCTAAAATCAAAGGTTAACAGAAATCTTAAAGACGGAAGAGTGTTCAAAATTATAACCGAGGGGCGATATCGATCAGCCTTCCAAAGAGACACCTTTCACGAGGCACCGGATGACTTGTCCACCTTAGTCTATCAATTGAAGATGGAGAAATTGGATGTAAGCTCTCAGCCTCCAGACATGTGCTATATTTACAGCAATATAGCGGAACACCAGTTTGTTGGGGATACCCAGGCACGCCTGCTACGCATAGCACACATCCCCAACCATAGAGGAAGGAGCTTGAGTATTACATATGACATGCCCCATTATGTGAATGTCGCAACTAATCTAATAATATCTCAATATATATAAGAACGATTGAGGGCAAAAATTTCCCATTCGGTGACGGGAGCTTAACAGTGAAGCTACTTTCGACGCACTGAGTTATAATGGACAGAAAGCCTTTCACAGTATACCGAGGGGAGATACCAGCGGGTAGTGGACTTGGGTCCATTTTTTCATCCATACTACGCACCGCTGTCCCTGTTGAAGAGGGGGCCAGGTACCTAGGGAGGAAGGCGTTACAAACAGGTTTTAACGCGACAGAGGACATATTGGCGGGCACTAAGCCTAAAGAAGCTCTAAAAACACATTTAAAGCGCACACGGGATGAAATCATCGACGCGAAGAGAAAAATGCGTGGTGGCGGAAAGAAGAGAACTGCTAGGAAGAAGGGGTTACGAACACGTGGTGGAAAGAAGAAGAGATCTGGTAGGAAGAAGAGTTTACCATCACGAGGCATTAAACTTAAAAGGAAACCAAAAACGAAGTGCTCTAAGCGTATGAAACCTATGGCTGACCATTTTTTTATCTGATATAAGCTGAGGACGCTACTCTCACAAATCATAGATTGACTAATACTCGTGGTTGAAGGTGGCACTATTTCTGTCTCGTCATGGCACGTTTTATCCATCCGTGTAGTTCACAGTGCTGTAAATCGGAACTGTCCCTCTTTGATATACCACCTACTCAGGTCTCTATTAAACATAGTGACTTTATTACAATTAATCCGTTAAACAGAATTAGTTCACCCAGTGCCCCTACAGAATTCGTGATACCCAGCTCATGCCCTTACTTTTTTGACCCAAGTTGCATGCACATGTATGCTAAACTACGCATACCTCATTCTCACGGAACGGATTGCGATAATAGTTACGCAGCCTACCCTGAAACCAACTTTATGCACTCCATATTCAGTCAGTGTGACGTATATTTGAATCAGACTAACATCTCGGCAGGCACGGGGTACTATCACCTACGATCGTATCTGGAAAATGTACTCAACTTTTCAAAAGAAGCGAAAGACACCTTTTTATCGGCCGAGGGGTATTACCACACTAAAGATGAAAATGGAATAAAGGATAAATTTAAAAATTCTAAAAAGAAGATATGTGAATGTTTTGGACGCCTGCATACATACTTTACTTTCCAGGAGAAGTTGCTTATGAACGGCGTGGATATGAAATTGAAGCTTACCCGCACGAACCCTGAGATCTGCATAAATCTTGGGGCTGACCAAGAAGAAGGCGCGAAACCTGTTGTGATACACATCATGGAAACGTATTTGCGTATACGCCGAGTGAAATTAAGCTCACCGAAGCAATTAGAAATTGAGAAAGATTTGATACATGCAACAGTGAAATATCCAATTAACAGGGTACAGATCAAACTGTACACGATTCCCGCAGGGCTGGCGTCGAAACAGCTAGAAAACATTGCTCTTGGAGTCCTACCTAAAAGGATTTTAATTGGAATGCAAGACCACGCCTCGACGAATGGAAATTATAAAAAGAGTGCCTTAAAATTCGAGAATTTCGGACTTAAAAATATTACTCTATACGTAAATGGCATCGCTCTGGATGGGGTAATGGATATGGATTACTCAGCAGATGGGGTATTCCCACTCTGCGCGAGAGCTTATAGTAGTTTGGCTCATAATACAGGTGCGTGTGATGAACTTGGATTCGGCATAACTCAGAAAGAATTTGTGGAACAGTTTAATATTTACTCATTTGACGTTACGCCTGACTTAACTGCTGGCGTAAATACGCATTTAAACCCCCAACAGACCGGCACCATTTCAGTGAGGTTGGAGTTTGCCAAACCTATAGACGCTCCTATTAGTGTACTAGTATATCTCGAGTCGCAAGTCCTAAAAGAAGTAGATAGATTTAGGAACGTGACCACAGATTTTTAAAATGGACGCGAATACACTCCAGAGAGTGATGAAAAGTGACTGTTTCGCGCATTCCAAATTTGTCGGAGTGTTCGCGAAGAATGAAATATTGAAGCTGGATACTTCGAGAAACTGGTACGGGGCTATCGTTAACACCGACATTGTGGGGGGTGGGTGAGGGGATTCATTGGTTTGCAATCTATTTTAAAACTAAGGAAAGAATGTACTATTTCGATTCACTCGGGCTTCCACCATGGTATGACTCGACAATTGTGAAGTTCATAGCGCAACTAGATGTGCCACAGATTATTTGGAATCCATATCGTTTCCAAGGATATTATACTGAAACATGTGGATTGTATTGTATTTTGTTTCTCATGCATTTGTCACGTGGGATGGGTTTTATGAATTTTTAAAAATTATTCGATTTATGCGACACAAATATGAATGATAAAACTGTATGCAGACAGATAATAAAAAGGTTCCCATATGTTAGTACTCCCTGTAATGTGTAAGATGTATATTGTGTAAATCTGTGTATACATTTGTAGCCATTAAGAATTGGGCACTGACCCTTTTTGTATATGATTTCTACTATTTAATAAATGGTAATATATCACGTTCGGTAACTTTTTGAACACACCTCGTGTTTGTTGACGTAGCAGAGTTTGAACGGAAAATGGATTTCGAAATGATAAGTTTTACTGTTTTTAACTGATTTACTTAATAAACCAAAAGTACAATGAAAGCGAGAGAGAATGCATGTTCTTACAAAATATCGTAGCTAGAGACACGTAATACTAATCGTAAACCATTCAATTAAGAGCCTACATTTCTAAACACTATTCTCCTTGTTAAAACTCCAGTAAGAAACTGAGAAGCTGGCATTTCAATTTTTTAATTACACCTGCGCTCTGGAATGAAGTCTACAAAACCGTCTTTAGTCAATTTTTTCCACTGGCAAGATGTGTCCTTTAATTTTTTTTTACTTTTCTTTTATCTGCGTTATTTTCACTCTTAATACTTACAGTATTTTACACTGATTTCTAAATTCTAGAAGGCGGCAGAAGGGTAGACATATTCAGTCTTCAACTAAGACATGAAGCCTGCAACCGACATTTTTTTTAACAATCGTCGTTATTTGCATTCCCTCACATTATCACTATTTACCGGTTTATTTTAATTAAAACAATAATATTAAGGGGGAAAGCAAGCGTGAATTCATAATTTTCACACCAGATTGTGGAGATAAATTTAAGTTAAATAAATTTTTTAATCACAAATTATGTATATACTTTTTAACACAAACAGTGACCTTCTATTAAGGACCCCAGAAATGAGGCTGGTGAACAAAGACCTTTTAAAAATCTCGAAGACCTACACTTAATTGGTTGCCTTCTTCACAGCACATGATGTTTGGTTCCGCTTTAAAATATTCTTTGAAATTTTTATTTTAACATTCAGATAATTTTGTTCCCTTTAAAATAATCAGTAACAATCATTATAAACTGTGCAACTCCATTTTAACATAATCACTAATAATCATTGTAGAATTCGAATATGAAATTTATACACAAGAAAGAGCAAATATAATAATTTTGTTCCATTTAAAATAATCATTATTAAATTCACATTAATATTCACCACATAACACTACTTCCATTTAAAATAATCATTAATAAACTAATCATTATTAAAATTAATATTAAAAATCAACACATGACATCTGATTGCAACTTCTTTCAGGACAAATTGTTGCCCTCGCGTACCTCCATAGACGTGATCGCCCTCTCCACCAGAGAACAATGTTTTATGTGTTGGTGGCGACACTCATTTGGAAAGATTTAATTGGTAAAATAATCACTACACCGCTGCCTGTTTTATCCTACATTTATGGCCACTGGATCGGAGGGGTGAGTTACGGAAATCTTTAAATATCTTTTTACTTGATTATGTATTTTCTTTTTAAATTGACATATCATGTATGTAATAATACAGGGGTTAAAATTCTTGTCTGATGCTTTATTGGCAGGCAGATTTCCGACAAGCACGCTGGTGGTTTTAGATATGTTTAAACCAGTGTTATTGATATAAGAAATAACGATTTCATCATTGAATCTACTTTTATTCTTTACAGCACAAACAGATAAAACTCCAATTTAAATCATCCACAACTTTTTTGTTGATTGGTCAAAAGTTACAAATTATATACCATTCTAAACCTTAAACATGGGAATTTTGACACAACACAAACAATGTGGAAAGGCACAGGAAGGAAGGCGCAGTATGATTACGCAATACGCATGGCGATGCTCAATATATGATCCTCGGAGTACGATGATATTATGCAGTCTCGCCTCAACATTTCACATGACTTTGGGAAATGCTTCTGGTGGAAGAGGTTTCAGTATATCTGAAATTTTCTGCTTTAGTTCTGGAATGTCTCTAGGAGCTGGCAGAAGGAATATTCTGTCCTTAAGGTACCCCAACAGAAAGAAACCTTGGGGTGTTATGTGGGGAGAGTGAGGTGGCCTGGAAAAATCTTCATGCAGAGAGATAAGCTTGTTTCCACAGGTTCTCCTCATTAGATCCCTACTTGTCCTAGCAGTATGTGGTGGGGTACCATACTGTTGAATCCATATTTGACTCATACGGTATTGAGACTTTCAGTTTTGTCTCCTAATGGCAGGTGAAAAGCGATTTTTAATCATAGCCTGATGCGTCTGCTGGTTGACCGTAACGATTTCCCCTCTTTCATCCTCAAAAAAAATGAAAGTCCAAATAAAAGTGCCAAGACACATCACACCAGATTGTAACCTTCTTCACAGACCTTCGGAAATATCTACATTTCCATTCCAGGTTTTTTAACCACCATAATCTCATGTTCTGTTTGTTAACCCAGCGAGTGTCACATGAC
This sequence comes from Bathynomus jamesi, assembly GCA_023014485.1. NCBI lineage: Eukaryota > Metazoa > Arthropoda > Malacostraca > Isopoda > Cirolanidae > Bathynomus > Bathynomus jamesi. Next base: position 513,651 of record JAJOZX010002521.1, read on the forward strand.
GTACATCTTTGGAAAAGATACATTTTACAAACTGACCATCATCTAACTATTCTGACATCCAAATGGCAAAGTTTACTCTCTGCTGTTTCTGCTCAGGAGTAAACTGAGTTTCCACTTGTATTTTGTAGGGAAATTCATTTAAATCCATTTTCAAGATTCTGTGGGTTGAAGTGCGAGATATTTCGAGATTTACTGACAAGCGATGAACAAATTTTCTCGGACTTCTTACCACAACGCTCATAACTAGTACAATATTATGTTGCGAACGGGCACTTGTGCGATGACCACTATGTCCTTCGTGCATATTTTGTACTGTCCCATATTTTCTAAATTTGTGCACAATATCCCGAATGGGGGATCTTGATGGAGCATCTCTTACACCAAACTCGTGCCTGAAAATTGTTTGTATCTTTGTTGGACTTTTAGTCTGGTGCCACCATTCCAAAATTTTCTATCGCTGTGGAAGTGGGAAACGTGGCATCATCTTATGCTTTATCATTCAAGAAATTCCAACATATGCTTGAAACAATAAAAAAAAAAATGTTAAAAATATATATAGTTTCTTTGATTTTACAAACAATTACAATCGGAGTGTTTTATATTGGACACCATTATATATATATATATATATATATATATATATTATATACCATCGCCCGTATCTCAGTGGGTAGCACCTTTACGCTACGAGCGAAGTGAAGACACTGATTTCAGGGTTCGACTCCCGACGGTGCTAGTTAATAATAATCCGGCAGTTAGCGCAATTACAGTTAATGTATTTTTATATTATTGATGGGGTTGCTTAACTTCTTCGCAACATCTAAGGTCATATGACGTGGAATCCGAACCACGGCTCACTACATAATCTGGATGCAGAGGACGGTTTCCCATCCAATCCAGACCCAACGTCGTTTAACTTTGCTGATCGAGGGGAAGCGATGTTACAACATTGGCCACAACGTAGCACTCGTATGAAGTGAACACTAGGCTTTACACAAGGGTGTACTCGCATAATTAGAAGTAGTAGTATGCCTGAAAAAATGTGGAGTGCAAATCAATTAAATGCAACATGATCAAGTTTTTCATCAACGCCATGTAGCACCGCAAGAAGGGGGAGAGGGGGTAATGCAGGAAAAGGGGTCGGGGGAAGACCGTCCAAGGGGTGAGTATAGGGTAACCTAACCTAACATATATGTATGTTTGTGTCTAAGTATATGATTGCTTGTGTGTTTGCATGTTTGTTTGTGTATGTATGTTATTGTCCTTTTAAACATACATACACACTAAGATACGTGGTTTTATTAAGGCATAAGTGGAGAGAAGGACTTCTTACTGCTGAAGTATCTTGGAGCATAATGGAGCGTTCCCTAGCCATCCTGGCTGACCTCGGAGCACTACCAGTCGGCATAGCCGGTCGTATGGCTTTTGGAATACAGCAAGTCGTGTTAGTTTGTATTAAAATTCTATACAATAACCTCCTTTAGCTTGTTCAATTTTGAAGTTGGTAATGCACCGTACCCTTATTAACCACAACAACTTTAATCCAGAACTGCGCGGGGGTGCGAGAGATTCCGCGTAGTTTTATTTATTCAGTCTTTAGCTTGACGAGAGATAAGAAGTGTTTCTTTGAGATTGTCATACAAACTCCATTTTTCAAATTCAGGTAGCTATTGCTTTAGTTAGGCTAGTCATTTTTCTTTTTAGATTTCTTATTTATTATTTACTCATAATTCTTGAGAATTTTCTTAAATATTAAACGTCTAATCTAAATTAATTTAAGGTAAGAACTATTTATTCTTCTAATAAGGTGAATAAACTTTCAACTGAGTTAAGCCCGTTGATGGCTAAAGTTTCTATCAGCAGAAATATTTAACGTGTTTAAATATAGATTGGTTTAATAAGTCTCTAATATTCCTGTATTGTAAGGACATTTAATATAAGTTAGTTTATCTTTTTAAATTTAAATTATACTTTAAATAATTTCGCAAGAGAAAAAACGTAGGGTTTATACAACATTTAAATTCCAACAATATATATATATATATATATATATATATATATATATAATATATTATATAATATATAAACAAGAGCGGAACATCCTTCCACAGCAGGTTCTTAGTGAAAAATGCCGACTTCCCTTGACCTCTTGACAGGCTTTGAAATACAGCCATGGGTGTTGTCTGGACATATATGTCATATCATATATGTATATATGCACTGTTATTTACTCTAAATGGATTGATTTTTTTATTTTTTATTTTTCTGGCTAAAATGGCTTTTATCTGAACACACACACACACACACACACACACACACACACACACACACACAGTGAAAAGGCTGAAATAAAACGCAGCTACATTGCTCTCTTTATCTAATATATATCTGTATCATTCATAAATAGAAATAACTATGGAAAAACCACAACATGGTATCGTATTTGATACCTTTATTTCATAATTAAATATAAATTATTAATTAATTGAATTAAATATCTATACAAGATTGGCTCGGGATTGGCGACATAGTCTAATGGGAATGAAATGATTGCCATACATACATAGAAACCGTATGTAGGCGTCAGGTCTGTACAACCACGAGAAACCTTCATTTATATCACGTGAACCAAATTTTCCATTTGCTAACCCATGCAAAATACAAGGGAGAAAGAGTCAACAACCTTTGCAAAATCAGCAATTTATACGAAAATATGAAGATATATTAAAGGAACGGCTCTCAGGGCTGTTTATGTTACAGCGAACGCTTTAAACAGGGAAGATGTGTTTTAAGTCTTCCCTCAAGTTCTGAGTGAATTCCTTATAATAAAATTAATACATAAAATAGGATAGGCCTATCCCCAGAAGTGTCTATATTGTGACAGCTCATATTTATTACAAGACGTTAACTCATTGCGTAACTCCATCGTGGCGGCCCTACACCGAAAAAGATCGTAATGCCCTGCATCGAAGCAAACTAAGATTCATCAAAATTAAGGTGACGCAATTTCATTTTCATTTTAATATTAGGCGTCTAAAATCCCGACGCTAAAATTACCATAAACAATTAAATATAAAGAGGTCCTTTAAAGACCTACATATTCATAACTCTCTAACGAAAAAATATAGGGCTTTTGTCGTTCACTCTCCACTGAAATCTGCTGGACATTTCCAACGGATGAGGGTAACAGGCAATCAACCCATAGCTCTATATAGTTTTTCATATAACAATGCAGTCATTTTTTTCATTTACGGGGAGCAATTGCGTGCTCCCCGGACTACTCTTACTCTCCGGCGACATTAAGACTAATCTAGGCCCCACTACAACTTACACATGTCACCATATACAAATACATAGACACAATAGGATCATGAGACACACACAGAAGCATAATATTAACATATTACAGTACAATATAGATGGCCTCACAAACAAAATCATGCAACTTAGGGAATTCGTACACAAACAAAACATTCACATAGCACTTATACAAGAAACAAAACTAAAACGCACACACAAAACATCCACCATCCCTGACTTCACGGCGATCCGTCAAGATCGTACTGGGGGTCACGGGGGTTGACTCATCACTTACATACGTAAAAGCATTAGCTACACTGATGCCACCCAAAACATTACAAACACAATCCAAGCAGATAACACGATAGAAATACAGGCAGTTAAGTGTGGTATTGTGTTTTGCGCTTGTTTTAATGTTATCATCATTTACATCCCACCAGATAGTTCACCTCAGGTGCCAGCCAATTACAATCCACAGTTACACAATCTGGCCTCTCTCACTAATGTCATCTTAGGAGGAGACTTCAACGCTAAAGACACTAGTTGGCACCTGCACAACCAAAGCAACACCAGAGGCGCCAACATAGCCATACAACTAAACAGCCTCTTCATTCTTAACAACATAGAAGAACATACACACATTCCTTCCCAGACATAACGTTCTGTTCTCCCTCACTAGCAACACATACACACTGGACAACAGAAAAACGAGTGTCCTCAGACCACCTGCCCATAATCATCACAACACGTTCTACACTCTGCCCCAACAGCCTTAAGCACACTTACAGAAATTACAAGAAATCTGATTGTATTTTTTAATGTTCCCAGACTGAAGAACAATTCACCACATTAAACAGCACACCCATCATCAACATCAATACTTTGGGGATAAGCAATATTCATCACTAAATTCTATTAAAAATTCGCACAATCCTTTAGTTATAATTTCACTGCCCACCTTGTTGTGGTATACATGGATGTAGTGGTAGAAATATTTTAAACTATCAATAATCACAATATTTGCGTTTACCACCACATGTGTGTACTCGGTGAAGTTTAACATGACGTAATGCTTTGTCATGCGCTTTATCAGTGAGGGTCATGATTAGTGATGTAGGTCACATCCGCATCCGCATCCGCGGAACATCCGCACATTTTCTCGCATCCGCATCCGCATCCGCACTTTGGACTGTGGATGTCGTGCGGATGTGGACCGTTGTGATAAAATGTCATTAATAAGCGGAAATTATCAAATTCTACTATATTAATAGAACTAGTTCATTGTGCGCAAAAGTGATGCAAGCGACAAGACGAGAGGCTGTTCTTGTATGAAGTTACTCTCTTGCAACCTACTTAGATCCACGTTACAAAGCTAAGTTATTTTCACCTAGTACATTAGAACGAGTTAAATCATCACTTGGCAAAGCAGTTGAAGAGCTTCAATCCCTTGAATCTGTCGCTTCGCCACCCACCAAAAGAATAAAAGTTTCAGTGACAGAACCAACACCTTCAACAAGCAAATCTATCACAGAATCTGTCTCTCAGTTTCTTGAGACAAGCAGCAATGACGAGACCTACGCGATGTCAAAAGATGTAGTAAAAATGATCGAGAGCTATCACCAAGAAAAACGCCTGGCTGCATGTGACAATCCTATTAGTAGGTGGAAAAATACGCAGAATATCTATCCATACTTGAGTAAACTTGCAAGGAAACATTTAGCCTGTCCTCCAACAAACGTACCAAGCGAGAGATTATTTAGCAGTGCTGGATTAATATATGATGAAAAGAGAAACAGACTGGCAGCAGAAAAGGCAGAAAAATTAATGTTCCTTAAGCATAACCTTCCTATAATTAAGTTTGAACATTAAACGATGAACATCTTAGTTTACTTTATTTTGATTACTCATTTATAAATATGCCTAATAAAACTTTAAACTTAATATAAATAGTTATCAAGCTAATTAAAGATCTCTTTCTATAAGGGTGGAGGTTGGGGAAAGAGGTCGGTGGGGTGCATTTGAGTTGGGTTCACGTCCCGCATCCTGGTAACAAAATTATGGTTTCTAATTGTGGCTGAAACTCAACAAAATATAACGAATTTATTTGCAGACGAATTCACTAATTGATTTCATATTAGTTAGGTGCTTGATATTATTTTATATGTTCAGAGAAAAGTACAGCAATTATTGTACAATTAATCAATTATACTACATTATAGCTACAGCTCTCTCTATATAATAACTTATTATATACGTTAAACACAACAAATCTCGAATATATCCTAAAAAATAACGAAAATGTAGACATCCGCATCCGCATCTGCGGATGTTGAAATCAAACATCCTCATCCGCATCCGCATCCGCGGATGTGAAAAAAATGACATCCGCTACATCACTAGTCATGAACCACAATCTCTGCAACACGTCTTTTGCATTACGGAAGCTTGTAATGCTCTCGTCAGAAAATCCATAAAGTATTTGAGCATCCTGCTAACACATTTAAGGCCAGTCTAAACCGTGTGAAACTGTCTCAAAAGTAAGTTGACTAGAAGTTCTTTCAGTGTCCACTATGTCTGTAGACTTTACAGAGTACTAATTCAGAAATGTAGAACACCACATACAGAAGCCATAAAACAGCAGATACAATAGCTCAAGACAGAAATAAACAACAAACTTAAAGAAAAACAAACAGAAACATTTAAGGAATTCATAACAACACTAAACCACTCCACAGCTACATCCAGGCTATACAAGACTATAAACAGCATTACTCACTCTAACAACGGCATTCACACCTCGCACGCGGCTATCTGTCGCAGCCAAAATAATATCCCAACATATACTCAACAAGCTAACATTCTAGTTAATCACTCCGCAAAGATAAGTCACTTAAACTGAGACAACAACCAGAAACACGCAGACAGACAAACAGCCAGACACAAGAAAACCCACAGACTCGACACGACCATTACACCCTTCAATACAGACCAGACCATCAAGATCATCAAAAACATTAAGAATTCGAAGGCTACTCGACCAGACAATATATCTAACATACACTTTAAACAATTGGGCCCACAGTGAATACTAGCTCTCACAAACATCAGCACATATTCATACCAACACTGCATATGTTAGGAATAATACAAACAAGGTAAAATTATTACATTACTGAAACCAAACAAAAATCCAACAAAACCAGCTTCCCATTGACCCATTACTTTAGTCTTTCTGTTACTTTGGAAGGTGTGCATAGTAATCTTACAAATTACCAACCTACACATAACACCACTCAACTACGACATTACTGACTAACCTCACGCAGCATATCATGGATGGCATCAACTCCAGACGACCAGCTCAACGTACACTATTAGCAACAATAGACATTAGTAAAGCATTTGATGCTATCCCACGCTTCCCTCTCATAAACAAAATACTCAACACAAACATGCACAATAACACCAAAAGGTGGCTGAGCAACTATCTCTCAGGAAGATACTCACATGTCACATTTAATGGCAAGTCATCCAAAAACAAGCTTTTTCCGAACGGGGTCCCTCAAGGCTCTGTTCTCTCACCAACACTCTTCAACTTATACATGCATGACATTCCAACACCCATAGATAACAAGCTTACCTTATCATCATATGCAGATGACATCACTCTAACATCCACCCACAACAACATCGACACTGCTACAAATAACCTACAAACATACATAATAGTATATAAGACTGGTTCACACACAATAGGCTCAAAGTAGCGCCCACAAAATCAACCATCACCTTGCTAACAAGCAATACAAAAGAACACCAGATAACTCCACAGCTTATACTAGACAACATCAACATTCCACACACTCACAAGACCAAAATACTTGGGGTCAAATACAACACATCATTATCGTTTGCAAACCACATTCAGGACATTAAAAACAAATGCACGTCAAGACTTAACACGCTTAGGGTACTAAACAGGCACAAACTTTGGGCACAGCAGGAAACAACATCACTCATATACAAACAATATATTCGCTCAGTTATGGACTATGCTAGCCCATGCTGGGCAGCCATTATCTCAAACACACTCATAAACACTTTACAGACAATACAAAACAACGCACTTCGTATCATTACAGGATGAACTCAGACAACACCAATAGAACACCTGCACACAGAAACAAAAATACTGAAAGTTAGAGAACATTTAGACATGAGGGGAACACAATTCATGGCGGCAGCGACAACTAACTCACAACACCCTTGCCACTACATGTACAATCATGCACCAACACCTCGCATCATTAAGGTAACACCAGAGAGACATTATAACCAAATGCTCCATTCCATACCACGCCCCACAGACATCACACAGTACAGAAAACACACACACACACCTAACCCACACAAGCACTGACAAGACTCGGTCCGAATGCGGTCCTAGATGCGAAGCCACCACTCACTGACAGGTCAGAGACCAGCTTGAGCAGATCGGATCGAGTTAATTTAGCACGATTCCGATGTGGACATCACTCCAACTTACAGACATATGAACACAGACTAGACAACTCCACAGACGACACCTGCCACTTGTGCCAGGACACACCACAAACAATTGAACACATTATGACAGACTGTACCGCTTTAACACAACATAGAACACAACACAACATCAATAGTGCGCTGAACCTCTGGTCCACTCTGGAGAGGGCGATCGGTTACCTGCGTGCCGCCGGCTTGCTCGATCAGGGTGGGCTGATCAGCTAATCAACAACAATAACAACAACAGCAACAATTCAGTCAGTAAAGATGAATTAAAATATGTATATACAATAGTTGTAAAAACAAAACTAATACGAGAGCCACTCAATATATGTTGCCCCACTTTTTTATTTCTATAAAATTTCTGGAACTTACAAGGAAACTTGGAAAGACAAGTAGTTCCATACCTTTTTTACAAGTTTTTATTTTTCCACATAGTCTCCATCCTTTTCTACGGCTTTCCTCCACCTCGAAACAATGGCCGTTATTCCTTGCTGGTAAAAGTCCGCTGGGTTCCGCTGGAGCCACCTCTTAACCTCCTGAACAACTCTGAAGATCACAAAGCCCAAAGAAAAGAAATTGCTTCTGTCAGTTCGCGAGGACCAAACCGTGAACACACTTTTGAGTATCCCACTTGCTGAATTATCATATTCACACTTCCTTCACTAATTCCTAGCTCTAGTGATCGCACCTTGTATGTGACGCGCCGATTTGATCGAATAATGCTGTTAGCACGTTGCACAGTATGAGATGTCACAGCCGATGCCGGGCGATCGCTGCGTGTCTCATCATCGAGGCTGGCTCTCCCTCTCTTCAATGATCCCACACGTTTAGACCAGCGTCCAACTATGTTTCGATCAACAACAGCATCTCCTAAACGTTTGTGAATATTTCCAATTGTTTCCTTCTCTGCGGTTAAGAACTCGATAACAGCTCTCTGATTACGATGCACATCACTGTCAGACGCCATTTTCGAAACTGGGTTAACCATCGGTTTTATACAAGGCGTTTAAAAGCGGTTTTATACAAGGAGGGGAGGCTCAAACTGGAAAAATTCGGTTATGTGAAGCGCAGAAAGTTCAAACTTACGTCCCAAAAGACATTTCAGCCCCATGGGCTGTAAACTCTTCACAACTACACCGATGATTGAAGAATTCTTCTAAGTCGTGCCGACAACTGCGCCTTATATGAAGATATAATTCTTCAGGGTGAACGGTTAAAGAGAGATCAGGCTCGTACCGTTCTAATCCGTTGTACTAAGGCTTATGATACTTCAAGGGGTTTGTACCTTCTAAAGACGTCTTCAGCTCTAAACCGTTCTAATTTTTTTCATTTAGCTAAGAAAAAAGGGTGGAGCAAAATATATTGAGTGCCCCTGGTATATACTGCACCGGTTCCTGACGATTGGTCTAATGACGATTGGTCTAATGACGATTGGTCTAATACCGATTGTTCATTTGGTATAATTGGTCTAAAGGACGATTGGTCCAATACCGATTGGTATAATTTGGTATAATTGGTCTAAAAACGATTCGTCTAATACACCCGTTAACGTATATAAAATATAACTTGGTAATATATATAAACGAGAACGTATGACACTATTGTTAGGTTAGGTTAGGTTAGGTTAGGTTAGGTGAACCAAAAGTTGCGACTACTAACGAGTCAGCCAAAGCACAGGCGATGCATAGCCTACATGAATACCACATGACGTCACATAGATGGTTGGTTGTTTGGATGTTAATGAGTCAATTGGCTTTCAAGTGGGAGCTGTATGTGAATGCCATTTTCCAAACCATATATAAACAGAAATATTTTGTCATTTTTTTCATATATTTTTAGATACTATACATACATTTATAGATGCATAATATATACATATATATTATACATAATATAATAAATACATACGGTATATAATTATTAGACTAATTATAGTATTTAGACCAAACGTCCTTCGACGAATCGTCCTTTAGACCAATTATACTAATTGGTATTGGACCAATCGTCATTAGACCAATCGTCCTTTAGACCAATTATACCAAATGGACTAATCGGTATTGGACTAATTGGTATTGGACCAATCGTCATTAGACCAATCGTACCCAACCCATACTGCACATGGCTTATTTATTATATATATCGAGGTTCGCGTAGAATGGTATTAATAATAATACTAAGTTTAAGCTCAGTTTCTACTATTCTTAAATAAAGTAGTAAACTCGCACGTAATCGTTTCCACATTTATATCTTCATTACTTTGTACTACGCAATAAATGCGGTTTAACATGAATTCACCACTTAAAGTATTGGGGGTCTGTATTCAACATAAAGACCTTTTATGGTTTTTAAGATTAATTTTGTCCCAGCTTTACAATTGGGGTTGAAACTGTCTCGCTCTTTAAACAAGGATAGAATATAATCAAAAGCATGCTCAAAGATGTCGTCGCTTACTACAACATCATTACTAAATTCAAGTTTATAGACAACTCTCTACAAAGCTCCCACTTAATCTTTTTTTCACTAATCTTTTCAGCTGTAAACTCTTCACAACTTATACCGATGGTTGAAGAATTCTTCTAAGTCGCGCCGACAACTGCGCCTTATATGAAGATATATTTCTTCAAGGTGAACGGTCAAAGCGAGATCAGGCTTGTACCGTTCTAATCCATTGTACTAAAGCTCATGATACTTCAAGGGGTTTGTACCTTCTAAATACGTCTTCAGCTCTAAACCGTTCTCATCTTTTTCGTCCTGACACTTGGGAAAATCATCGATCAGCACAGTGTACGCGTATTCAAGTACCGTATCAAAATAACGCATATCGGCAACAAGGACGTCTAATATAGGTTTTAGTTAATTTAGTTAGTATTTTATACCTATCCTCACCCCACTTCTTAACCACCATGAAGATTTTGTCCATCTCTTCAACACTTAAATAAATAACATTGCGTTTACCAGAGCTTGATTGTCTACATTTCGTCTCAAGTAAATAATTAATAGCACCAGTATTACGCTTGAATACACGCACAGACTTCAACACGGACACCTCGTATACAGCAGTGAGGATACTGCTTAACGAAAGCTCCACCTTTTTATAGTTTTCTTTCGAGTCTGTGAAGAGAGCACGTCCAGTCGGTTCAATCTCTGAGGCGATTGTGGGTCAACGAGCGGTGTGGGGCGGCGCGCGAATCAAATCAGTTAACGAGTCGTGCGGGATGGAACATGTATTCCGTCTGTTGCTATAAGGTGACAAATTCGTGTACGGTAATGTTCCAACATGAAAACTTCGACACGCCTAGGTCGCACAGATGGATGTTTAAAACCTATTCCCATTATACCTGGTAAATGCTTAGAGAAATTTTCCACCTGCGATTCAAGAAGCAATACGGATTTCAAAGTTTTATCATACTCGTTGCTGGGAATGCGTATTAAGGACTTTCTTACATGTTCAGGAATAACAGGATTCACCATATTTCTTTCACGAGTAACAGTTATGTACACATAAAACGGTAAGAGAAGATAAAACTTATTGACACTGAGGGGCCCTATTCGAGAAAAATGTGTGCGCATACTATTCAACTTTGGAAATAAACAATATTCATCACTAAATTCTATTAAAAATTCGCACAATCCTTTAGTTATAATTTCACTGCCCACCTTGTTGTGGTATACATGGATGTAGTGGTAGAAATATTTTAAACTATCAATAATCACAATATTTGCGTTTACCACCACATGTGTGTACTCGGTGAAGTTTAACATGACGTAATGCTTTGCCATGCGCTTTATCAGTGAATGTCATGATCCACAATCTCTGATTCTCGTCAGATGTTGACTCCTTCACACCACATTGGACATATTCTTCAATACACCACAAACTCAACATATTCCAACACGTCTTTTGCATTACGGAAGCTTGTAATGCTCTCGTCAGAAAATCCATAAAGTATTTGAGCATCCTGCTAACACAGTTTCACACGGTTTAGACTGGCCTTAAATGTCTCAAAAGTAAGTTGACTAGAAGTTCTTTCAGTGTCCACTATATCTGTAGACTTTACAGAGTACTAATTCAGGAATGTAGAGCATGCAATATCAGCGGCAGCCATTATTATTTATTCGTCTACGCGAGAATTCTTCAACAGGTAAAAGATGCATCTGAGCACCAAAGCTTGTTGCGGCCAACTGAACATGTCGGGAAGGAGGTGTGTCCCTCCAATTAGTTTAGTAGCCGGAGTCACGTGACGCTCTTTTTACTGGCGCGTACCACACAATGGGCGGTGCTTGGATTTTCTGCCACAAACACCACACACACACACACACACACACACACAGTCAAAGAAAAATGAAACTTAATTGGAATATAAATTTATTTAGACCACAAGTAATAAATAAATAAATAAATAAACTGTAAAATGTTGTCAACACGTAAACTCTAAAACAAATGTTATATATATATATATATATATATATATATATATATATATATATATATAACAACTATTCATGCCCGACGGTATCCAAAGGGTACAGTATCTTAGGTGCCAGGCATCTGGTACCATTTCCTGTAGGTGTTACGACACACCTTTATACCCCTAAGTTCCTTCACACCACTCAATTTCTGTGCACGGAAATTGAGTTCCTACATCCAAATGCGGTGGTTGGTCACCCTCATTTCCAGCATCTTCTAAGCTCACTAGATCTTTGAGCGAATTAAAGTTAATGATCTGACGGCTTGCCTGGTTAAGAGTGATGCCTTTAGCCTTCACGACGTATTTGAACTCATCCCCAACCCTCTCGCGTATCCCGAAAGTGTTTGGTCCAGTGGAGACAAAATTATCAGCGTAGGCTTTGTCTCCAAACTAATCCTTAATCTCGTCAGTTAGCTCCCCAAGTAATTCGCGAATAGGAGGCATATATTCGCCTTCTCTCTCCATGAATATCACGCTATCTGTATCTGCGTACAGAACCCTGCGTCCAAGAGAGTGCATCAGAAGCCAAAGTTTGATACGGGCGTAAGCTGTTGTGAAGCTTGCTACAGGTATGTTTGTGACACGTGACGTATCCGTAGGCATCTCTGTTCTGCTGTACCTTATAATGAAAGTGTTACCCACATTCACGATCTCCATGACTTCTTTATCGTTGGCGTTTGCCTAATCCCATTCCTCGTTATAACGTTTTTGCTAGATGGACGTTTCCCTTGTCTGTATTCTGTGTAAATTTCCCCCAAAGACTATTTAAGCATAATTTTGCACTAAAGCGTTTGCTTGGGTTTCGTACAATCTGGCTCCGTTCAAGCTGTATACCTTCACGATCATGGTAAAGTGGATACGGGGCTCCAATAAACCTTAGCCCCCCCCCCCCACCCATGGCCTAAACCATTAGAGGTACAGTAAAAATAAACATACCTTACAAAAGAGAATTTAATCCTGCATTTAATGAGAAACAATTAAAACTTGGTGTTCCCGCCATTGGCTTCCAAGACAGCCTGAATTCGCTTTGGGTAGCTTGCCAAAAGTGACGTGAATAGATCTTGATCGTTACGCAAATTTGATAAAACAGTTTCAATGTGTTACGTCATTGTATCCTTCGAAAATCGATTTGCTGCAGGTTCTTGAAACAAGAGACATTCAACCTTGTCCTTTATAACTGATCCAATGTGTTCACAGACGTTCAGGTCAGGAGAATTTCCTGGCCATTCTTCATTTCCAAAGAAATCGATCTCATGGTTCCGCAACAACTGTTGAGTGGTTAATGCCTTAAAGCAGGAGGCCTTATCGGGCAGAAGTGTGACCTGATCGACATCCATAACATTGTTTGGGTTTCTTAGAAAAGGAATGACATGCTGGGATAGAATAATATCACGAAAATACTGTCCACACCAACTCTGACCATTTGGCTTCAGCACCCACATGAGCTTCTTTGCAGTGAACAAAACAAACACACCAACACAGTCTGGAGTTTTTAATAATTCGCGATAATGTTCATTGTCATCGATTTCATCTGGTGTTGTGGCCCACATTCGACCATTTTGGTAGTTAGGCCGACGTGTTACGTAAACAAAAAATTCATCGGAGACAGCTAAATGCATGAAATCATCCACATCCCAATCTTCAAGATAATGGGCAAACCACATTCTGTCATCGATGTTAAGTTGAGTTTTTCTTGGCTTTGGAAGTTCATGCCAAGGCTTTAAACCTTGCCTATGACGGTACAGTCGAATGATCTCACCACTAACGATCTTTCCTCTCAACACTTCGATCTCTCTAGAAAGTTTAGCACAGCTGTTTTTCCGCTTACGCGTACCGCTTTCAATGATGTCCTTTGTTTCCTGAGAGAGTAGCAAATTTGGGCGCCCAGATTTGGTTGTATCCATTTCACATTCATCCAAAGTTTTATTCCAATTTCTTTTGACGAAGTCCTCACTTCTTCGCAACTTTTTAGCAACCCATGAACGTGTTATAAAGGTGGCTCCAGCATCACGAGCTTCCCGAAATGTTATTGCTCGTATGCGATCTTTCACACGTTGCCTCTCCGAATCACCAATTAATTGAGAAGCCATTATATTTTCACTTTATCAGTAGAGTAATTTTAATACCTGCAATAAATAAAGAATTTTATATATTTTTATAATCACTAAAAACTATTTCAATATAAGTAAACATGTAAGCTGCAAATGGGGGGCTAAGGTTGTTTGGAACCCCTTATATGTTGTTTTTTCGTCTTCGGTCTGAACGCCGTGGGAGTAACCTGATGCCTTAAATTTACCCTTCAAGAAGGTATTAATGTTGGGGGTGAAGAGGTTGGGGAGCTTCTGAAACATCCACACTTCATAAATCTTCAGTATTCTGTTTCCGTGGCGAATAGCTAGGGACAGCTCAAGACTTGTATAAACACCTCTGACCTTCCTATGGTTGGATGTATGATTAGTCCCCATTGTTCCCCTCTGCACACTTCACACACAGAGGGAACATGAGCTTGTGACCTATAACGATGGGTAAATTGGCATCCATAAATCGGTAGGTGGGGGTATATCAACAAAGGAGAGTCCAAAATAGTTCTCGTTCAAATTAGCTGAGAATTGTTCGATGGAAAGTAGCGCGGAACCCACCTGTTTCAGATGCTCATACGGGGTATGCGTTGTTCTTCATCACGTAGGGGTATAAAGAGCAGAAATCATAGTAATTGGAGTTTCACGCCCTCCGTAGTTGGAAAGTATAGCGTCAAGGGGTTTGTGCGTCCGCCAAACAAGCTATATCCGCATTTTAGAGGGTCAACTACCATTGAACACTTGATGCCCCTTATTTCCTTGCTATACTGGCCATCACCCTCCAACCACGCATCATATTCATGCTCACACGTCACCTTCTAAGTGAACTGAGAGTTTATAAGTTGGTCTCCGGTACGGGTCCAAGCAAGACTATCAGCTGGTGATCTCCCATGGATATCTTCTTTAACTCCACAATCAGTACGTGGACACCCATGCCACCAACACCCATTAAATGAGTACACCTCTTCACACCAGTCCTCACTTACCCCATCGGCCAAAAAAACCCGACCGCTTATCTTCATAGCTACTTCACCCGAGTTGAGTTGTGTGCGTGTTTTATAAGCACTCCTGTCTGCTTATAAAACCAAAAGCCAGTAAATGGCCTTATAGCCATAACTACGCGGAACGTTACGGGGGATGACAACCAGGCATAAAGTTAATTTTGAATACACTGAAGCACAATGAAGCGAATGTGGTTGCGGTTTGTAGCGGATCACAGTTGAATCGGGTTATGTACATCCTTATGATGGTCTGGAAACACATATTCACACAATAACGCATGCATTCATCCGCTATATTGTAAGGATTGGTCTCATTAAAAGTGTTGTAGTACCTCTCAAAATCTTCTTGCTCACTAACGCTCATACTGTCATACTTAAAGTAATGTTTAGGGAGGGGGGTCGTACGTAATTTAAAGTGTCTCCAGTAAGGAAAGTATAAGGGAAATACCCTTTTGAAACTTCAGCATTCACGCCCATTACTTTTGGTAACTTAGCTAATTCACAAGGCATGAATAATAATGTGTCTTCACAATGAACATTATTCCTTATTTACATTTGTATAAGTTTACCTCTTTTTAAAGGTTTGTTTTGTGAATATTTCTGAGGACTCGTGTTCAAACAGCTCCTTATAAAGAAACTGTGTAACAAATTTTGGGGCGTTATGCACAAGAATGTACACAGCCATTTTTTTTAATTGATCTGACAGTTGACAGTATGATTTCCTATAACTCGACGTAAAAGAGCCTTTGCAACTACTTCCGCAGTCCGATCGGGGATAGCTACCAGCTCGTTGTAACGCGAGAAATGATCACTGAACACCAAGATCCGTGTGTTTCCCGAGGCGGTCTTTGGTAAAGGTCAGGGTGTGATAGGTACGGATATTGGTGCATGTGGGCCGTTTGGTTAAGTGTACCTTTGTGCTCTAAACAGGACGGGCAGACGCTGCAATAGTCTGAAACCCTTTTTGTCAAACTTGAGAAATGGACCCTCTCCTGGACTCGCTTTTGCGTGCGTTCTGGACCAAAATGGCCAGAAACTGGAGAGTCGTGGCATAATCGCAGAGCAAGGTCGACGAGCTCGGCTGGGACCTCAATGACGTCCTTCCCTTGTGAGTCTCTGTAATACAAAATGCCGTCCTTTACGACGTGGTGAGAAGAGGACGGACCCGACGGCGTTGCCGTTCCGCTCAGTTCCCTGAGCAATTTCCTGGTGTAGGCATTTTTGTCCTGGGCACGGCGAAGCATTTGTTCCTCCATAAAGGGTAGAACTTGCGTCCGGCGTATTTCGGCCTCAGAATCTGCCCGGAGTCGGGATAGATAGTTCGGCAGAACGTGCGATTTTCCTGGATGGTAGACTATACAAGGGGAAAATGTTTGGACTGATAGTGCCCATCGGCTGAGACGTCCCTCCAGGAGCTTGTTCTTGAATAGAGAGGCTGATGGCCAGTCTTGACTGTGATGTCGTACCCGTAGATCATGTTCTTGAACTTCTTCAGACCCCATACTACTCCAAGGGCCTCCTTTTCGGTGGCTGAATAGTTGCATTCAGGCTTTGACAACAAACGACTAGCATAAGTTATGGGCAATTCGACACCATTTACTTCTTGAAGCAGGACAGCGCCTAGACCATACTGTGATGCATCAGTCGCTAGTTTGTCCCGAAGGGTCTCGAAAGTGACCTGTTGAGTTTTTGTCCATTCGAACCCCACATTCTTCTTGAATAGATTGGTGAGGGGAGTAGCGATTTTGGAGAAATCAGGAATCATGTTCCTGTAGAACCCACAGAATCCACTGAAAGATCTTACTTCATCCGTAGGGCTGGGATTCTGGGCTAACCTCCAGTTGCCAGTAACCTGAGGCGAGGTCGAAGGTAGTGAAGTATTTAGATCCTCCAACATTTTGGATCACGTCTTGCATGTTGGGTATAGGGAATCGATCAGGAATAGTTATCGCGTTTAATCGACGATAGTCTATACATGGACGGAAGGTGTTATCCTTTTTGGTGACCAAAATCATAAGAGCAGACCAAGGGCTTGTTGATGGTCTTATTAGGTCTTGCTCAAGCATCTCCTGCACATGCTGTTCAACGATGACTTGTTGCGAATGAGGGATGCGATACGGCGGAACGTATACCGGCCGAGTATGAGGTTCTAATTTAATGTGGAAAGAAGCTAATTTGGTTCGTCCTAAGGGATTACCCTTTAGCGCAATCACGTCCTGATTAGCGACTAAAAATCCTAAAAGCTGATGGTACAGTTTAGAGTTTCGAAGCAAGGAGGAATCTGGAGAATTTTGTTCGATCCGCTGGTCTAAGATTTCCCGATATTCCGCGTGAAGCTCGTCCGTAGGCAGTTCAGCTGAATCAAAAATTTTGCGAATATCTATCTGGATGTGGTCGGGGTCGAGAATTTCCTCATACGCCAGTAAGGCTTACCCAATTCGTTGGCCGGTTTCTAACCTGATCGGTTTCATTCCTCGGTTGATGCAAAGTACCGGAAGCTCAGAATTTCGGCCAGTTCCCAGCGTTTATGCCACAAGCAAGTTTGCTCATGGACAGGTTTTTTCGGTGACTAGATTGGTTCCGTCCGGAAGAGGGTTTCCTTGCCCGGACGCGACCCGAGCGGCAAAACAAACTCTCTCAAACGGTTGAATAACGACTGGATCTCTAGACGACAAAAGTAATTGCTCCTGGTCGGAAAAATTCGCGCTGTCGGAGATTAGAAAAAGTGTCAAAATCGGAGTCTGAGTCAGGGAAGGCACAAACATCATGACTATACTCGGTAGGATGGTCTTCCATATCTCGTATGAAATCCGATCCAAGCTCGACGGCCATGTTGGTTATGGTTTCTGACGCATCATCGGCCTGTGTCGATGATGGTGACGCGTCTTGATCCTCAGGAACATCACCAATGGCAAAATTCGGATCGAGTTCGGTGGTACCGACGAAATCAGGTCCGGCAGTTGCTGGAAGATTGGGACTTCCTATTTTACGCGTCGAGTGTGTACCAAGGTAACTAGGTGGAAACGTTACCGTCTTCACACTCAGTGAGGGTCTCTTGCTCCGACAAGAGTCCTCCGAAATTTCACAAGAAGATAGAACTTTTCGTTTGGAAAAGGAAGACCCGTTTTCCGCTAGAACCGAGTCTCTCGGGTCATCCTTATGTTTCTTAGCCCCTTGGCGACTTCCCTCGTCGGCGCGTGGACATGGTTGCCCGTCAGCAATGAACCTCTGGACACATTTCCACAAGTGCGAGAGTGGACGGTCCTTAGTGGTGAAAGGCCAAAGCTTCATCACTAACCCACGTGGGTCTGCGAGTTGGTTCTGCTTTGTTAGAACCGGTCTGGGAGCGCATGAGCTCTTTCCAACGAACGCGTGGACCTCATGTACTAATTTCTCCAATGAAACGTCTTTCGACACGAGTTGTATGAGCATCTTTTCCCCCTTGACATCATCTAGCCGAGCTGTTCTGGGGGCAAGGGCTGCCTCCCCCACGAAGGTATGGACTTCGTCCACTAATTTCGGTAGTAGCAAGTCCTTCGTCGCAAAAGGAAGAAGCTCTTTATACAAATTGGACCCTTCTTCCGGTCTGGGGTTCCTACCCCTTACGTCTTCCACAGGGGGTCCCTATAGAAACTGGGCGGCGGCACACAGCTGCCGAAACGACATACGATCCTCGGGACCGTAATTCATCGAACTGGCGTCTAATTTAAAGACGCCGGACTCGTGGGACAACCACGTGAGCTATAAATAGGATATAAGCTATTCTCAAATTCGACGTACTGGAATCTGATCACATTCCATGCGCTGGACGCCAAGAAATCCATTCCCAGCAAAATATCGGCCGGAAACTTGGTTGCTCCCGGCACAATGATGCCTGAAATCTTGAAACACGTGGGTCCGAGGCAAAATGGTAACTTAACAACGCCCAATGAAGGGATACGGTTGCCAGTAACTCCACGTAGGGTAACGCGGGCAGGCCTTATCCCCAATTGTTTGCGGTTTATTGACGTTTCCCCGCAAATCCGCTCCAAACTGGGCAGTTTAATGAGAGTTGCTTGGCTTCCGGTGTCTAGCAGTACATTTCCAGACTTCCCAAAAACTGTGATATCGACAAGCAGGTCCTTGTTCGTGGCTCGGATGTGCCGAACAGGCAAAGAGTGATCATCCAATGTGGATGAAGGGTATAATGGCAAAGGCCAGGAGCCCTCATCATTTGTTTTCTTAGTCCTAATACTTCGTACGAACGAAACTTTACCATCTAATTCTCTACTCTTTACAGAGTCACAATCGCATGACCGTTTCGGGAGGGGGTTCACCCCCGCTCCCCTAAATGCTGTTCTAAAAAAGGGTCGAAACCGGGATCCATTTCTAGTGGGTCTAGTATATTCTCCCCTTCAGTCGAAGTGGCGAGCGAGAGCTGTGCGATAACAACCCCTGCTTCCTCTTCGGGGTCCTCGCACTCTGCTAGGTAGACCCGTTTATTCCCGACTCTGGTCAGGAACTTACTCCGTGTTGATCGTTGGGTTTGGTCGTCCCTAAACTGCGGCCGTTGTTGCTGGCTCGTGAACGACCCTTTAGATCGGGCTGACTGCTGACAGTTCGTGGGGCCTGACGGATTTTTCGGTAGCGCATTCTTACATGATTCCCGCTCCCCTCGTCGATGCCCCTGCTTGCCACAGTTCCCACAGTACGCGGCGCTCAGGCACCGCCTCGCAAAATGCCCCGATTTCTTACAATTGTAACACGTGGGCGGCGTGTCCTGCTGCCTTGCCTGGGGTTGCTGTGATCTTCTGGGAGAAAAAAGAGGGTCCCGCACCGTTTGGATCCCCCTCACTTTCGCCTTTGCCTTCGACTGGTGTGGAGGCCCTGCCAAAGAAGGGAACACTTTCCTGACCTTCTTTAGCTGGTCAATGGCAGTCTCTGAGGTCGTGACGTCGCATACCTCTTGAAGTTTTGCCCGCTGAGGAGCTCCCATATTTGCGTACCAAACACTCAGTGTGAGTACGATTTGCATTTCTAGTGGTACCCGGTACCCCCATGCATCCCGGGGCACTTTTGTAAACATTTGCACCCCCTTTGTTGGTTCGATTTATAAAGTCTATGAAATCTTCTCCCGAATCGGGGTTCCACTTGAGTTGAAAAAGATTATTTATTGTCTCCAGTAGCTGCGAGTCCTGGCATTCTCAATAAAAAGCCAAAAAATTGGCCCGAAATTGGGTCCAGGTGGTCGCATCGCAAAGCCCTTGGGACGTTTGCACAGATTTAAGGGCGTTCCCCAGCAGTTTCTCCACATTATATATATATATATATATATATATATATATATATATATATATATATATATATATATATATATATAACCTTTGGTTAGCTTTCGCCCGAATTGTTCATTCTAACGAAGGTCAAACTTTTCACTCCACCTTAGACCTACAGTTTAACGTGGAATCCGAACCACGCCCCATCAGCAGCACAGCGTCTTAACCACTAGACCACCTAGGGTGCCCATTTATCTACCAACCACTCTCTTTTATTGTGTGGAAGGATGAACAACTGGGTTTTGCTGCGCGCCGGCTGCCGTCGGTTCTCGAACCCGGGGCCGATGGATTCGTAGTCAGCGACGCTAATTACTACACCACCATTTATATATATATATACACACATGTATATTATATGTATACATATATACACATATATATACATATATATATATATACATATATATATTTATATATTTATAGATATATTTATAGATATATTTTTATATATATTTACGCATTTACTTGTGTTTCTACCTCGTGGTGTACGGACGTTTTTGTTTCCGCTCTGTGTAATATCGAAATAACTACTGTTTATAAGTTCAGCGATAAATTCTATGTTATCCCAGTGGGTGTATTAAATACCAGTGAATTCGCGATAATAAATTATTAAGTGAAAGCCGGTGGCATATAGCTTGCACAAAGAAAAAAAACATCAAACTGAAAGATAAATTTAAAACACTTCGAACAGAGAAACAGCTCTGAGATTGTACACTAGGCCTAAGATGGAAAAAGGTCAGTGCCATAAAACGAAGGTCGAGTTATCGAGAGAAAGTTGAGAAGCGAGAAGAGGAAAATAAAGGAGAATATGGCAAAACATACGAAGAAATGTGTAAATTGCGGGAAAGTTAGAAAATTAAATAAAGCCGGATTATGTGTAATGGAATGTGCGGCATATCAGCTCTGCGATTGCAGAAATGAAGTAGACCAGACCTCGGACATAAACTGCATTCTGTGCAATACCTTTAAGCACTACGAATGCATGAACTTAGATAGAAAAGACAGAAAAATGGTAAATAGAATAAATAACAAAATCATAAGCCTTTGTGGTTTCTTGTGCGTCAAATGCATAGAAAACAATAGAAAATTAGTACAGAGGGGAACACAAAATGTTGAAATAGAAGAATCAAGTACAGCAGTTTTACCGACAGAAAAACAGGAAACAGAAAACGCCTGCACAACCGAGAAGGAAAAAGAAAACACACGGAGGGGCGACAGCAGCCTCAGATAAAGAGGTACCCACGGCAGAAGAGGGAGATAAGAAATACACGCCAAAGAAAATAACCCTACTGAGTAGGGAAGAAGTGGTGGCGGAGAAGAAGGAAATCGAATCACATAAGATTGAGAGGAAATTTAAACGACGGGCCATATGCGAATATTATAAAATAGGTGCGTACAAATATGGCTCAAACTGCGTATACAATCACCCTACAAAATGCTTCTATATGATGAGGAATGGGAAGTGCAGGTACGGACCAAACTGGAACTTTTTTCACGCTCGTATGTGCAGACAGTCAATTACTGATAAAAATGCCTGAACATAGAGTGGCCGCATTTTCACATAAAGGGTACGCAAAGAAGAGAACGGGAAAGAACAGATCATATTCGACATAGAAGTAATAGCAAGAGTAATGAAACATATTTTTTAGAAGAAATGAGGATAATAAAAGCTCAACTTGCCCTTCTAACAAGGGGAGAGAGAACGCCGCAAACATATGCACCACAACATTACGCACATCACCTTCCTATTCAACACCACCCACCAATAATAAAACAACCACAGTGGTATCAAGGACCGCAACCCCAATACTCCCAAATGCAGCAGCCCAACCAATAACACCAAACAGGAACCGACATCGACCAGGAAACGACCATCATTTAGGAAAATCGAACACGAAGATTAGAAACCCGGTAAATGTATTATACACAAATATACAAGGCCTCTATACGGACCATGCAGACTGCAAATTACAATACTTGCAAAATTTAGCTGCGGAAACCAGCATAGATGTCATATGCCTAACGGAAACATGCTTGCGTAAGTGCGAAAAAGCCTGTGAAAACCGCATCGAGAATACTGAAATAGCATTGCTGGACTACAACATATAGAGAGCAGAAAGAGTGGCTAGACGAGGAGGAGGGTGTTGTATCTACGTGAAAAACACACACATGTGAAGTGATGGTAAAGAAATCAAACAGCACAGTTGAAGTTATTATATTAGAAGTAAAAGAACTGAACCTAACCATTATGAACATCTACAGACCAACAAACACCACAAAAAGTTAATTCCAATTTGCAACAAATGAAATAGAAAACATTAACATTAAACATTAACTCTAGCAAAAAATATTCTAATTTTCGGAGATTTTAATTTCCAATTCATATCATGGAAGAAAACTGACGAAGTTATATATGTTGAGAAGTTTCATGGCAACATTAGTAAAGATGATAGAACCCAAGCAACAATGCTATTAGATATTATGGAACATTACACCCTTCCCAGGAAATCGGTGAAGCCGCGAGAAAGAAGAACGTTTTGGATTTAATGTGGACAAATAACAACGAGATAATAATAAATAAAAAAGTAATGCACACAAAGTTCTCCGACCATAACCTCATCGATATACAATTGAAGTTAGCACCCAGAGGTCCGAAAACGTATCCTAGAGAGGCAGATGAAATATTTGAAGGCTTAAACATAAATTCAAAGAAAGTAAATTGGGAAAACGTACAATAAATAAAGATTTAAAGGAGGTAAATTGGGAATTGCTACTTCACGAAAAGACTCCACAAGAAATACTATGTATAATAGAGACGGAAACCAAACCTATAATACTGAAACATATTCCAGAGAGACAGGAAAGAAAACGTAGCAAGCTCGAGAGGAAAATCAGGACTTTATTCAGGCAACGAAGACAAACTGTAAAACATTTCCACAGATGCAGAACTGATGCAAAGAAACTCAAACTAGAAAGGAAACTTGGCGAAATAGAATTGGACCTAAAGCAAACATTCATACATAAGACAAAGGAGGAGGAAAACAAAGTAGCAGAAAACATAAAAATAACCCAAAATACTTCTACACGTTTGCGAAAAGGAAAATGCAGTGTAGAGAGAGTATTGGACCATTGATAGACGGGAAGACCGAATACACAAATGACCCGAAAGAAATAAGTGAACTGCTTAGGGAACAATTTAAATCTGTGTTTAGTACCCCAAAGTCCGAGATGGAAGTGGAAAACCCAGACGAATTTTTCGACATTGTGCTGGAATTTGTTCTTGGTTGATCTGTATCAAACTTATTAATGGACTTCGAGTTCACGGAAGGAGATGTTATTACGGCCTTATCACGGATGCGAAACAATTCAGCGCCATGGCTAGACACATGGAGTGCCACATTTCTGAAGAAATGCAAAGAGAGTATTGCAAAACCGCTATACTTAATATGGAGGAAATCACTTGACACAGGACAAATTCCACTCCCCTTAATGAACGCGAACATTGCCCCCCTATTTAAAGGTGGTAACAGAGCAATGCCCAAAAATTATCGGCCAGTGGCTCTCACCTCACACCTTATAAAGTGTTTTGAACGCATAATTAGAGGCAAAACTACCAACTACCTGCAAGAAAAAGACTTATACAATCCAAATTAACATGACTTCAGGGCGGGAAGATCATGCCTGTCACAGCTACAAGACCACCAGGAGAAAATATTAGGAACATTGTGTCGAAGACAGAACATTGATGTAATATATACAGACTTTGCTAAAGCCTTCGATAAATGTGACCATGGAATCATAGCACACAAACTTAAGGATACAGGAATTACTGGAAAGCTAGGAAGGTGGATATTTAATTTATTGACGCAAAGAACGCAAAGATTGATGATAAACGGAGTTAAATCGGAAGTCTCGGAAGTCGTGAGCTCTGTTCCACAAGGGACAGTATTAGCTCCCTTGCTGTTCATAATAATGACTGCAGATATTGATGCAGATATTAAGGACAGTATTGTATCTTGCTTCGCAGGTGACACAACGATATGTAAGGAAATATTGAACGAAGATGACATAAGAAAATTACAAAACGACATTGAAACATTATTCCAGTGGGCAGAAGACAACAATATGAAGTTCAACGAAGAAAAAATTCAACTTCTAAGATATGGTAATAACAAAGAGCTACAGAAAAAAGGGTACAAAACTCCGCAAGCCAAACAGATAACACCAAATCCACAAGTCAGAGATCTTGGAGTAATAATGTCGTGGATGCAGAATTCAGAGAGCACTATAAAATCAAAATCACAACGGCTAGAAAAATAATGGCAATCATCTGGAGGAGCTTCCGCAGCAGAAAAGCAAACATCATGCTCAAATTATGGAAGAGTCTAGTCCTACCAATAATTGAGTATTGCTTAATACTCACAAGCCCACACAGAAAAAGAGATTGCGAGCATTGAAGCTATGCAAAGGACTTTTACGTCTAAGATAGAGGAAACGGAAGGTGAAGACTACTGGTCTCGACTACAATCCCTGGAACTCTACTCTCTTGAAAGAAGAAAGAAGGCGCGAGCGGTACACAATAATATACATATGGAAAATACTTGAGGGCTATGTCCCTAACCTTAGAAATGAAATAGAAACAAACTGGAATGAGAGAAGAGGCAGATTTTCTACGGTCCCAGCTGTGGTCGGACAAGGAGCCATGAAAACGAGGATGGAAAATACCCTCAGAACCAGCTGGACAGATTCTTGTGCAAAGTCCCTGGCCAGCCATGCGTGGCTGGCTACGAGGGCAGGAGGAGATCAGAGAGAAATTCCATCCTTCACCAAGTCCCGCAAATGAGGCGGGATGCTGCAGAGTGGTCGACCGCAGGTTAGTCCTGAACCGTCGTTCAAACATATATATATATATATATATATATATATATGAGTTATCCCATTGTATTGATTGGAATAATGCTTCAGTTTTGTTTCACTCTAGCAACATTGTTAATAGAAATATTCTTGAGTCTGCTGTTATTCAGCTTACAAATAACTTTAACATGAGCAAAGGTCTTTTTCAACTCGATCCCGTTGTTTTCAATTCGTTCAGAACGGATTTAGACAAGAAGGGCAGAGTGCTGAACCTTTGGTAATTTTCCTTACAAATTTGTATGCTCCTCTTACAAATTTTATTTTTCAATTTATTTTTATTTTTTATTTATTTATGTTTTTGTGACCTATATATCATTCAGGCATTATCTATAAAATTGTTTGTAAACAATCCATTTGATCTTGTGTTGAATTCGGGCAAAGTGCTAAAATTGGTAGTTTTCCTTACAAATTTGTATGCTCCTCCCAAAATTTATATATATATATATATATATATAATAAATATATATATATATAATATATTTATTTATTTCTTGTAAACTATATATAGTCTTGAACTCTTTATTTACTTCAGTGTTCCTAAGGATGTCATTACACGAAAGCGCTTGAGCACCACTCTGTGTTTCCTTTCCTTCGTGGTTTTATTCATTATATATATATATATATATAATTTAGTGGTGGACCGGATACCCGCATAATTTTTAACACCCGCATCTGCACTTCTGACTGCGGATGTTATGCGGATATTACCTCTAATAAATTATGCAATTTACAATTAAATTAGCTTATAAAGTAACTTATAAGCCCCAGTCATGCACATTTCATGTAAAATATTAATTATCAATGAACGAACAAATATATATATGTGATCAGTCTTTCTTTGTGAACAGACGTGTTTTATCGAGTGTCAAGTGTTATCAATTGAATAAGTGGTTTTCGTTGAAGTGTTTTAAAAAAAAAAGTGTTCCGTGCATTCTTAACTAAATTACTTCGTGCTACTAATCATTCATTAACGAATATATTTCATTTATTGACGTTATTCAGTATTATATTATTTGATCAAACCAAGGCTACTGCATGTGGCTTGCCTTGTTTTTCAAATCAATCAGAAAACGTGCAGTCATAAGGTTCATTTTTCCGTGCTTCGAGAGGTCAGGTAGTGTGTCGTCAGAAATCGTGTGAAAAAAAGGAAAAAAATCGGGTCGAATCGCGGACAGATAAGTGTTATAAATACTCTTCTTTTACAGATCTTTTGTCGGTAGCTTAATTCTATATTAATTTAGTATAAATTTGTGTTACAAGAACCTGTTTTTGCGTTTCAAGAACGGGGTAGACCTACGTTGTAATTTATTAATTTCCAAACGCTCGTTTTTTTTTTGTTTTTTTTTGGTTGTTCCACTAATTAAAAGCATGGCACCCCCGTCAAGTACTTGCAGTCGCTGTGAAGGGAAATTTGCTGCTTACGCGTTTACAATGGCTAATAATAATGAACAGTTAGTTTGCAGGTGGTGCTCAAGCATGGAAGTGCCGAGGAACGAGTTAGAACGTGAGAGGGAGGCCAGGGTGAGAATTGAAGAAAGCGTGATGCTCCTGACGGCAAAATTAGAATCCCTTGAGACTCCAGTTACGACCCCTCCTGCCTCAGTTTCTACTAAAAATATAAATAGTACTAATAGCCCTCTCTCTTCCGCTAGTTCCCAACCCTTCGTTCGAGTGCGAAATGGAGCCCCATTGAGAAAAGCAAAGACCTGTCTACCAGTAATAACAAGCAATAGGTTTTCTGTTTTAGGTTTCGAAGATGCCGATGAACCGGAAATACGACTCGTTGGCGATTCCATTGTTCGAGGGCAGCTCGAGGAATTCTGTGGGAGAAACCCTCGTCGTAGGCGCCGTTACTGCTACCCTGGTGCAAGGGTGGAGGATATAACTAATGGTGTTGACCATTTTACAGACGGTACCACCGAGGACACAACGTATGTTATTCATGTTGGTACTAATAACGTTTTAAATTCTAGATCGGAAGAACTGCTGGCTACGTATAGGGACTTATTAGAGCGACTAAAGGAGAAAACTAATAAGATTGTTTTAACAGGTATACTTCCTCGAATTATCCAACGAAGCGATTTCTACAGCAAGGCGACCTATATTAACAATAACCTAAAGTCTCTATGTCAACAGGAAGGAGTGCATTTTGGAATTTTTTGGAACAGTTTCTACGGCAGGAGGGACTTGTTTCTCGAAGATGGACTTCATCTTAATGACGTTGGAGCTGCGCGTTTAGGAAGACTATTTCATAATACTGTATCTTCTTTTCAGGCTGCCGCAACCCGAACGGTCCCAGCGTAAATTCCACAAATTTCCCCTGCGCTCGCGAAGGTGTCGCAACTACAAACAATTTGAAGGTTCTATCCTTAAATGCTCGAAGCCTACGAAATAAAATAAACGAATTTTTTTCTTTAATTGCTTGTAAAGACTATGATTTAATTGCGATAAATGAATCGTGGCTTAGCACTGAAACACGTGACTTTGTAGGGGAGTATCAAATTAAAGGTTATAGACTTTTTGTTAAAAACAGAATAGGTAGGCGAGGAGGCGGTGTTATGTTGTATATCAAAGATAATATTGCGAACGTTATAGAAGTAAAGCACTCAATTCCAGAACCGATAGATTCGACTATAGCAGAACTTAAATTGAACGATTTCAAACTTCTTGTTGCGGTTATATATAGGCCCCCTAATCAAACAGCTGATACGGACGAAGCGTTATATCGTGAACTAAAGAGAATAATCGGTAGTGAGCAGGCTTTAGTTATGGGTGACTTTAATTGCGCCAACGTGAATTACGATACAATGCAGGGAGACGCGGAAGGTAATCGTTTAGTTAATTTTCTCGAGGATAGCTTTCTTATTCAAAAGGTTGGGGAACCTACGAGGTTGGACAGTATTTTAGATTTAGTAATAACTACGGATGATAGGCTAATTACTGATCTTCAAGTAATAGAACCGTTAAGCAATAGCGATCACAATATGGTAGAGTTTGTCTCTCAGTAAGTCACTCGAAACCAACTAACTCGACTAAAATTCCTAACTTCCAGCACGCAGACTTTAGTAAATTTCGAAATAAATTTTCACACGTCAATTGGGAAAACGTAATGGGGAACTCCAACGCAAAACTAATGTGGGAATCGTTCGAAACGGTATTTAGGACTATAAATGAGGAATGTGTACCGTACAAAATTAAGCGTGCGAAAGTAAACAACAAGCCCTTGTGGTTACTTCTAGAGTAGGAGACATTATAAAGAGTAGAGATAGGGCTTATAGGCTATATAGTGCGATAAAGTAATCTGTTGTTACGAAACAACTACATATCTCTAAGGCGTGAAGCGAAAAGTGTAATAAAAAAGTCCAGCGCGAATTTGAAATCTCCATAGCTCGTGACGGTAAAGAAAACCCCAAGCGATTCTTTCAATACGTCAATAATAGAAATCCAGTAAAAAGTGTCTTGGGCCGATGAAAAATGTAAACGGAGATCTAGTTTCTGAAAACAAGGAAATGGCTACCTTGCTAAACGAATTTTTTACGTCAGTTTTTACTATAGAAGATGTAACGAATATCCCTACGGTCATAGACATAATACCTTTTGATAATGGTAATATTTTGGATAATATCGTGGTTAGTGAAGGGGGTAATGCGCTATATTGATAAAATGAAAACGCGTAAATCACCGGGGCCGGATTCCATATATCCCATACAACTAAAAGAATTAAAAGATAGCATTGTTGTGCCGCTAACAAAGATTTTTAATGCGTCTATTTCTGAGGGGTGCGTACCAGATAATTTCAAGTTAGCAAACGTAACACCTATCTTTAAGAAAGGCGATAAAGGTGCGGGAAATTATAGGCCAATCAGTTTAACGTCTGTTGTAGGTAAGCTACTGGAATCAATAATTAGGGATCGTATAGTCGAACACTTAGAAGTGCATAAACTAGTTAGAAATACGCAGCACGGTTTTAGGCGAAACAAATCTTGCTTAACTAATCTTTTAGAATTTTTCCAAAGCGTGGTTGACGTTTACGATAGACATCGGGCGGTTGATGTAGTGTATTTAGATTTTCAAAAAGCGTTTGACACCGTGCCGCACAAAAGACTCATTGAAAAAACTAAGGCTCATGGAATCAGGGGTGTAGTAATAAATTGGCTAGAAGAGTGGTTGCGAGGTAGGAAACAGAGGGTGGTCGTTGATGGAGCGGAGTCGTGTTGGGCTAATGTAGCGAGTGGCGTTCCTCAGGGTTCTGTATTGGGCCCCTTGCTTTTTCTTATATATATTAACGATTTAGATGTCGGCCTAGTCAGTACAGTTTCAAAGTTTGCGGATGACACGAAGCTGGGTGGTAGGGCGATTAATGACGAAGATAGAGGTAAAATCCAGGAAGATCTGAATAAAATCGTTGATTGGTCAGTCACATGGCAAATGAGATTTAACGTTGATAAGTGCAAAATTTTGCATATAGGTTCGCGTAACGGTAATTTTGCGTATAGTATGTCAGGGAAAGATTTAAAAGCGTAGAGCAGGAAAAAGATTTAGGAGTTATAGTCACTGGTGATTTAAAAGTAGCGAAACAAAGTACAGCAGCGGTCAATAAGGCGAACAAAGTGTTAGTTTTATAGCTCGAAATTTGAGTACAAATCGCGCGATATTATAGTTCCTTTATAAATCATTAGTTAGACCCCATTTGGAGTACGCGATCCAATTTTGGAATCCATATGCGCAAAGATATAGACAAAATCGAAAGAGTTCAAAGACGAGCAACTAAGATGATTCCGTCGCTTAGGTCAAAGAAGTACGAGGATAGGCTTAAGAGTTAAAATTGACAACACTCGAGACTAGGAGGCTAAGGGGTGATCTAATCCAGGTTTTCAAAATTATGAATGGGTTCGATAACGTAGATAGAGATAGCTTTTTCGAAATATCTCAAATAATAGGACTAGAAATAACGGGTGTAAGTTGACAAGTAGAAGGTTCGAGACAGCAGTTGCCAAAAACTTTTTACGCATAGAATAGTAAATAGCTGGAATAGTTTGCCGGTAGAAGTAATTAGTAGCACGTCTATAAACATGTTTAAAAATCGATTAGACAAATATGTTGATAGATTGGGTATAGTTTAAGGTAGTAAAAGTAAGGCTTTGTGGTGATCGATCCCACAGCTCAACACAAGTGTTGTGCGATATAGGGAGGCAGCATCTTGGGTTAGGGGATACTCTCTGTCCTTACACACCCCATTTAAAGAGATTCCTCTGCCGAGCGGTGCCCCCCATAGTACTGTGAGGTATTGAAAAACTCATGATCTTCAGTTTCCCCACAAACACCTTGAAATGGGAGACCCAAAATGGGTGCACACACATTTCTACATTACTGTACAGTCTTTACTGCCACACCTATACTTATCCTCCTAAGAATATATATAGTAATGTATATGGTGGTAAATTTTGACTTGGTCCGCAATCGATATGGACCGTGACTTATTTTTGATTGGCAAGGTACTAGTATTGATAGATACCGTAATGAAATTGACTGGATTCTTTGTATCTGATATATTTGCATGTCGGTTATAAATAGATATAGAGTGTAACATATTTGTGGATAATAGTCTATTATGACTTGATCCTCTGGATCCAGAGATTCTATCTTTAGTTTTAAATCGATAATTAATTAGTTTTAAATTGAAAATTATTTAGTTTTGTAAAAATTGGTCGTTTCCAATGTACAGGCAGTTCTTACATAAATTTCTTATGTTCTTGTGGTTTGGAACCCACGTAAAATTGTAGGTCCCCTCCGCCACCACGGAGGACATTCACAATGCACAATTACGAACACAGTTAGGTAGACCAGCCATGAGTGGATCCTAGGGTCTTTGTTGGTCTGAAACATTATAACATTATAACATATATACAGTATATAGGCGTCCCAAAAAAATGTATACACACTTTAACAGCTGATAGCTCAATTGATGTTTCTTTCTTTCCAAGTTAAACCCATTAGAATTAATAATGGCAGTCAGACTAAGCTTTGAACAAAGGAAATTCATTCTAAAATGCTACTGGAAGTGTGAAAACGCAGTTGAAGTGCAAAGACAGTTTAGGAGGGAGTTTCAAACAGATCCACCAACGCGACTTACCATCACTCGAATTAGAAATAAGTTTGAAGCCGATGGAGCTGTTCAGAATGTCCACAAGAAGCGTTCCGGAAGACCACGGACATCGACAAGCCCCACAAAGCAAGAAAGAGTACTGGAAACGTATCACCAAAGTCCAAGAAAATCTGTGCGGCAAGCGAGTCGTGAGGTAGGAATTTCAGAATCGTCTGTCCAACGCATTTTGAAGCGCTGTCAATGGAAAAGTTACATTCCAAGATTAGTCCATGCTATTAATGAAGATGATCCGGACCGAAGAGTGGAGTATTGCGAGTGGTACTTGGCACGATGTGGATGTGGATTGGACGAAGGGTTTCGTAGAATACCCTCCGCGTTCACCAGACCTCACACCACTAGACTTTTTTTTATGGGGATACTTAAAAGACAAAGTCTACGCTATAAAACCTGCAACAGTCGCTGAATTGAGAGCAGCCATTGAACGAGAATGCACACAAATACCAAACGAAATGTTTCGTGATGTTTGCGATTCCATTGCTTCGCGTTATCAGCAGTGCCTGGACCAGAACGGACGTCAGTTTGAAAACAGGCGTTGACAAAACAATTAAATAATGTCTGTAGATTCTATTACATTTTGAAAATGAAATGTATTTTAATAAACACTGCCTTTATAAGTATTTAAATTGTGTATACATTTTTTGGGACGCCCTGTATATATATATATATATATATATTATAATATATATATATATATATATATTATATATATATATATTTTATATATATATATATATATTTATATATATTTATATATACACATTATATATATATTTATATTTATATATATATTTTTTTAATAATTTTGATGGTGTGACGGTTACACGTGTTTCGATCGAAGTCCGAATAAAAGCGGTATTACGGTAAAAATCCTGCAGTTAATCATTTTTAAACGGTACCGATATTGAGTTAATTGATAGTGCATAGCGGTATTTCTTTTTAAAAAAGTAAAAATCGCGGCGTATACCAAAAAAGTAAATAAAAACAAAGTGAATTAATATATACAGCATTTGTTTTTTTTTGTTTTTTCCGAGTCTCTGTGAGGAAAGTTTTGTTTTTGAAGTGCCCGCAAATATCCCCCCATTATCCCCCGCAGCCACAGTTGAGAGGACCAATCAGTGAGAAGTATACAGCGTGCCACATCCCCTACCCTGGAGTAACGGAAAATTCTTTCCCTCACACAGCTTGAGTCATCCCCCACCCAATACCTCATAAATACCCCTTTTTTGAGTCACTTCAACATGGAAATTAATGCATACCTGCAACTCTGGTATCTGTAAAGCTGCAACGGATGAGACAGCGGCGATGAGGTGCCATTTTTGTCACCTACTTTTTCATTTTAAATGCCTAGAATGGGAAGATGGAAAAACCTCCCTTATAACGAACGCAAAGCAGTTTAATGGGATAAAAAATTTCTGCGAGAACTGCTTGACCGAATTAAACTCTTTTACAGTATTTAAAGCAGAAAGAGACTACGAGAAGAGAATGAAAGAGGAATGTGGAAACAAGGAACAGTGGAAAACGAAAGAAACGGAGAAAGGCGAAATAGAAAAAATTCAAATACCGTCACAAAACGAGGCCGAAAACACAGGCGACAAAGAGTGTAAAGACAACACACAGCATAAGGGCAACGAAGGACACAAACACAGCTAGCACAAATAGCACAAATAGGACAAGACAAGAGGGCAGTCAAGTAAACGAAGTAAAACTGTCCCCCAATAAGGAGCAAAAAACAAAAGCCAAGAGTAAATATGGGAAGGAATTATATGCAGGTATTATATAAAAGATAATTGCAGATTTAAAAGAGGACAATGTATATATGAACATCCCCCAATATGCAATTTCTTCTATAATAATGGTCATTGTAAATTTGGAGACGGATGTAAATTCTACCACCCGGACATTTGCAGAACTTACGCAAAATATGGAACCTGCAAATTCGGGAATAAATGCTACTATCAACATCTCCCGACGGACTCAACGAACAAAGGAAAAAGTTTAAATGACAATAGGAATAAAAATAACAATAGGAACACAATAAGCGAACAAGAAAATTTATTCAACATCACAGACACCTTACGAATGCTAAATGTCATCCACATGCAGTTGACAGCTGGAAACCCCCGAGCCAAATCGCTACCGGGCAAGAAGCTACCAAACAAGTAGGAGGAAACCGATATCTTTCCAGGACCCCGCCACATACAGCAAACTTAGGAAGAACCCGCAGGATGACGTCATCAAATCATTTAATAGTGGCTTGAAACGCATTCTCAAAGATCAAAAGGACTTAATTCCGCTTTCATGTCCACTTCACCTTCTCTGCCCTACCTTACGGTCTCATTAAAAACCAAAACCTGGCAACCAATGCGCCCTATTATTAGCTCGGTGGGCTCTATTACTTATAAACTCTCCAAATGGCTTGTCAAAGTCTTGTCCCCCATTCTCGGAACTATCTTTGATTCACATGTAAAAAATTCCATGGATCTTACTGAAAAATTGAATAATGCACATACTGAAACTAACTATAGATTGATCAGTTTTGATGTTTGTTCATTGTTTACAAAAGTGCCGATTGACGATATGCTTGACTTTCTCTCCCAAGAATTACATAAGTATGACCTGCCACTACCTTCACACATTGTTTTGGAACTTATTAAGCTTTGCATCAAAGACTGTAAATTCACTTTCAATAACGAGTATTATCAACAAGTTTTTGGGATGGCCATGGGCAACCCCTTGTCGCCCCTCCTCTCCAATATTTATATGGAGTTTTTCGAAATTACTTACATTCCGAGAATCCTGGGGGTTGGGATCCCTTGGTTGCGGTACGTCGACGATATGTTGTGTATCTGGCCCATGAATCGTGACCTGGATAACTTCCTCCTTCAGTTAAATGATCAAGTCCCCTCCATTAAGTTTACTTTAGAAGTGGAACAAGACAATTCAATTCCGTTTTTGGATGTGCGTGTACATAGGGAAAGCCCAGGTTTTAAGTTCAGTATCTATCGGAAAAAAAAAAACAATTTGTCCTACGAACACTTTTACTCGGGACATGACACCCCCACTAAGAAGGCCATTTTTTCTTCAATGTTTCTCCGCGCCCTTAGGACCGCCAGTCCGGAATACATCGATGCCGAATTAGAAAAAATCAACGGTATTGGGAGTGATCTGTGTTATCCATCTGCGTTTATGGAATCTTGTCTCAACAAGGCAAAACGAACTTTCTATCGGGGCAATAATAACACTCGTACTTTGTCAAAAAATATTTTAGTACTTCCATTTTTCCAGGGCTTTTTAGGCATTGCTAATGTACTTAAATTTTTGGATATTAATGTAGTATTTTCATATAACAATATTGTGAAAAATATCGTAGTATAAAATAGCCCTACCAATAATTCAGGCATTATGTATAAAAATTGGTTGTAAACAATGTGATTCCTTTTACATAGGTGAGACGGGAAAGGATTTGCACACACGTATAAAACAGCATCAATATTCCGATAGAACAGGACAGTTGTCCAGTGCCCTTTTTGTCCATTTGTCAGAGTTATCCCACTGTATTGATTGGAATAATGCTTCAGTTTTATTTCACTCTAGCAACATTGTTAATAGAAATATTCTTGAGTCTGCCATTATCCAACTAACAAATAACTTCAACATAAGCAAAGGTCTTTTTCAACTCGATCCTGTTGTTTTGAATTCCTTCAGAACAGATTTAGATAAGAAAGGTAGAACGCTAAATCTTTGGTAAATTTGTATGCCACTAACTTTTATTTTTCAATTTTTATATACAAACAATAGGGCAGAGTGCTAAAACCCGGGCAGATTTCCAGTATAAATTTGTATATATATCTTATTTTTTTATCTATAACATTGGTTGGAAACAATTCTTTTAATCTTGTGCTAAAAATCGATAATTGTTCAATTTTTTTTATTATACAAAAAGAGTAGAGTGCTAAAACCCGGGCAGATTTCCAGTATAAATTTGTATATACAGGGTGGGGCAAAAGTCTGGCCCCATAGGAGGTTTATGTTCACATAGACTAAAATTTTTGTCTAATTATTTTTATTTTTTCAGATTGTTATACCATGGCAGATAAGTTAACGATAACAGACAGAATCGAGCTTGTGCTCTTGTACGCAAAGGACGGTGCCACCTCACGTTCAGCCGCAGATACTTTTAATGTTAAGCATCGCGACAGACCACCAATTCACTACAGAACCGTTAGCAAGACCTTCGCTCGTTTCAAGGAAACGGGAAGCGTCTGTGATCGAACACGTAGTGGACGAAGTAGTAGTTCTACTGATCCCGAAACATCCGCACGGGTATGCAGCTGTGTGGAAGAGAGCCCACGTAAGTCAATAAGGAAATTATCGCAGGAAACAGGTGTATCTGAGCGTTCGGTTCGTCGCATTCTCTCTACTAATCATTTTCATCTGTATAAAGTCCAATTAGTCCAGGAACTACACGGTGATGACCTAGATCGTCGTAGGGAGTATTGTCAGTGGTTTATGCAACATCGGCAGTTGGAAAAGCGTATCATGTTCAGTGACGAAGCAATTTTTTACCTAAACGGTTCAGTCAACAGACGTAATGCACGATATTGGGCTAAAGAAAATCCACATTGGATTGAGGACGGACGCTCGCAGTACAACCCAAGAGTTATGGTATGGGCTGCTATGTGGGGAGATACGATAATTGGCTCATACTTTTTCCCCGACACTGTAACTGGTGAATCATACCTTCATTTGTTAGCAAATTTCCTTACGCCTCGATTGTATGAACTACCATTACGGCATCGGAGAGCTATGTGGTTTCAGCACGATGGGGCTCCGCCGCATTTCGCAAGGGCCGTTCGCGAATTTTTGCAAGAAACATTTCAAGGGAAATGGATTTGTCGACGTGGGCCAATTGAATGGCCGCCCAGATCTCCGGACCTGACTCCTTTGGATTACTTCTTATGGGGACACCTTAAATCAGTTGTGTACGTTAACAGGCCAAGAACAATACAGGCGCTAAAGGATACCACAACAGCAGAATTTGAAGCCATAAGAACGAATATTACCATCCTCAGGAATGTGCAAACGTCTTGCGTCAACCGGGTTACAAAGTGTTTAGAAGAAGGTGGACGTCAATTTGAACACCTATTGTAATTTCTGAATTAAAACATTAAGGTAGGCCGAAATTTTCTTTTCCATTATAAACTTCCTATGGGGCCAGACTTTTGCCCCACCCTGTATATATATATATATTTTTTTTATCTACTGTATAACATTGGTTGGAAACAATTCTTTTAATCTTGTACTAAAAATCGATAGTTTTTCCTTATAAATTTGTGTGCCCCCTTCCACAATCCTTTAATTTTGTTTTTCCGTTTATTGTATATATATATAGATTTTTTTTTTCTGTAACTTATATATAGGTTGTAACTCTTTATGTACTTCAGTGTTCCTGAGGATGTCATTAGACGAAAGCGCTTGAGCACCATCTGTGTTTCCTTTCCTTCGTGGTTTTATTCATCATAAATACTTTTCACGTGTTACTTTCGTGAAATAATTTTCATATATATATATATATATATATATATACTGGTCAAAAAAAGAAACGCAATTTTTGAGATTTATTAATAAACATGAGGACTCAGTATATAGTAAATGATTCTTTAACATAACAAACAGTCAATAACGCGTATGGCCACCCCTAGCCACAATGCAGGCTTGGAGTCTGGCCCTCATCGACCTCAACAGTCTCTGCAGGAAAGCAACAGGGATGGCCCTCCACTCTTCAATAATTGCATTGGTCAGTTCCCTGATGTTCTGCGGCTGATGCTGACGTCTGCGAACTTGCCGTTCAAGTTTATCCCATGCGTGCTCTATCGGTAACATGTCTGGGCTGAAGGCTGGCCATGGTAAGGTCTGCACCTGTTGTCCCTGCAGGTACGCCTGCACTATCCTGGCTGCATGAGGTCTGGCATTGTTCTGTTGCAGGAGCACCAATTCTGGATGTTGCCTCATGAATGGAAGAACATGTGGGTGAAGAATCTCATCCCTGTAGCGCTGGGCAGTCAGAGCTGATAGGCCCACGATAGGTCACGGTGCTGATAGGCCCATTGCAGGCGTCGTTGCCTTCTTGCATCAGTGAGAAAAGGACCTCTGTAAGGCCTGCGGGATCGGAGTCCTGCATTACGGAGTCGGTTTCTGACGGTCTGGTCACTAATTCTGTTGTTGTGGATACCAGGTGTCTCTCTGGCTGTCTGACGAGCATTCCGCTGCCGATGACGCAGGTGCTGCAGTACAATGTGGCGATCCTGGCGTTGGGTCGTCACACGAGGTCGCCCACGTCTTGGCAGGTCCTGAACACTTCCTGTGGCATTGTACCGTCTAACAAGCCTAGAGATTGTGCTGGGATGCACATGCATTCGTTGTGCAACTTGGACAGCAGACATGCCTGCATCCAACAAGCCCAAGGCACGACCTCTGTTGACCTCTGAGAGTCGTGGCATGCCTCAATCGCGGGAAAAAGTTTGGTTTTCTCAACGGGCAGTGTGTATTCTGTGAAGTCAAAGAAAAAATGCATGCCTTCATAAAGAATACATTCAATTTAATCTCTGTTTATTGTTTGTAACAAAATGGCGTCTTAGCCGGGATTAGTCAGGTTTAAAAACATGCACTAAGTGGCTTTAAAAGATTTGAACAAACATTTAACCATAATCTTGAAACTGTGATAATAACACTAACAACTTAAATTTTACACCATATGCAAGCTAATTGCGTTTCTTTTTTTGACCAGTATATATATATATATATATACATTTAGGATAAAAACGAAGACGTAGAGCAAAAAAGTCATTATATTTGGCTGCAGCCGACGTTTCGGGCAACTCTACCCATTTTCAAGGCCTAATAAATAAAAAACAAATTAATGCATGACAAAAAAAAAAAAAAAAAAAAAATATACGAATGTCAAAAACAAACATTTATAGCACAATAAAACCACTTCAAGAATAAAAATTAAAAAGCATAAACCAAAAACAAAAATTAATGCTTTTTAATTTTTATTCTTGAAGTGGTTTTAT
Source organism: Bathynomus jamesi (assembly GCA_023014485.1). Classification (NCBI taxonomy): domain Eukaryota; kingdom Metazoa; phylum Arthropoda; class Malacostraca; order Isopoda; family Cirolanidae; genus Bathynomus; species Bathynomus jamesi. The sequence continues at coordinate 552,515 of JAJOZX010002521.1, forward strand.
TGTGCTATAAATGTTTGTTTTTGACATTCGTATATTTTTTTTTTTTTTTTTTTTTGTCATGCATTAATTTGTTTTTTATTTATTAGGCCTTGAAAATGGGTAGAGTTGCCCGAAACGTCGGCTGCAGCCAAATATAATGACTTTTTTGCTCTACGTCTTCGTTTTTATCCTAAATGTAAAACTACGTCTCCTTAGGAGGGATCCTATTTCATATGTATATATATATATACATATATACTGTATATTTGATAAGTTTACAGATTCAATGTACAATAGTTGCATATTTCTTTTCCAAGGACGTTAATTATAATAGGCTACGCATCTCACAATCTTGCCAGATTTTCAGGCTAGTTAATTAATAATAATCAAATTTAAAACGTATGTAATTTTTTGTAGTAATTTAACTGTAATGAGAAGTAGTTAATTATTATTGTTACCAACTTTTGGCTATAAACTACATAGGTCTGCGAATGAGAAATTTGTAAGAGCAGTTTTCTTACTAATAGTTGATTTTATATAAATCAAATACTTTGATTTCGAATAAGGCATGCATTTTCCTATCACGTAAGGATTTTCTGCAAACTGGAAGGGAAAAGCAGTTACATAATAAATATTATTTATTTCAATTTACATTAGGTAACTATTTCGTTTTGTTATGCTAATTACAAATGCAAACAACTTTAAAAAGAAAGAGTGCTATTTAAGTCAACTACATATACATCTTTATTTAGACTGAGTTTTCTTGTGGTCTATGCAATGATCCTTTTCTTTTATGTAATAATTCTGTACCACCCATTTCAACATCCAGCAGTAAGCAGTAGTCATGCTAACGTCACACCTTCAATGATATCTCGGTAGTTTTTAATCAAAATTAAACTGACTCTGTTTTAATGAAAACTACTTACATGTGTAATATGAAATATAACATTGTGAAATTCTGTACGTAATGTCGAAAACTAATATTATTTTCGGAATCAGCGTGCAAAAATTACTATACAGGTGATACATTATTTCGGACAACAAAAACATCTACTAGTCATTATTATGCATTCACATTCAGAGATAACTGCAAACATGTCTCCTTTTATAATGTTTCAAATGTAAAATTTAATTTCAAAGCGTTTTATCATGTAATATTGGAGGATATATTTTAAATATTTTTACTCGAAATGAAAATCCATTATTTATGACGAATACCTAATTTAATTTTTCATTCATTTATAACACTAATTTCATTATACGTGAATTTAAAACAGAAGCATTTTTATTGCAGAATGTGTAGACGAAAACACGAAATATAATATTTATAAGTACACGTTTATTTTAAAATTATTGAAATATGCAAGATTGAAAATTGGTCAATGATTATAGGATCATCAGTCTCATTTTATAATAGTGTTACAGTAAATGTTGCAAAAGTCGTTTTCTACGCACATTACAATATAGAAAACGGAATTTTGCTTAATGAGCGGGATAGCCACAAAATAAATATACTTGTTTAGGATCATTCTATAATTTTAAAATATTACTTGGAGCAATTAGTTTCACTGGTTAATATTAATTTCTTTTCATTAGTTTACTAATCCCCATTTTCATCAATTTTCCGGAATTATACAAATAGGCAGGGATTGCTAAATTTCCATAACGTTATATTACATTATAATACGTTATAATACATTTCAAAACGTCTGGAATATAAGTTGCTGGTTATACTTATCTGTACATTGAAGGAAGAGCCCTTAATTTATCGTTGCAAAGATACATGACTGCATATATAAAAAGCAATCGTTTTTCTCATTAACAAACTATGAATTCTGTTGGTATGCATTAGCCAAATTACATAATGAAGTACACACCGAATTGAAATTATGGCGAAATACGGCAACTATCTATGCATTGCAACACAGTGAGAGGCAGCTATTTAAGCCCATACTCTAATCGTAGAACTCATTCTCCATGCAGGGGCCACGTCGTGGCCAATGTCGTAACACTGCTTCCCGGAGATCAGCGAAGTTAAGCGACATTGGGTCTGGGTAGTAGTTGGATGGGAGACCGTCCTCTGCGCTCAGATTATGTAGCGACCCGTGGTTCGGATCCCACGTAAAGCTGTAGGTCCTCTCCGTCATATGACCTTAGATGTTGCGAAGGAGGTTAAACAACCCCAATTAAAAAAAAATATTCTCCATGCAGTCTTCACAGAGGAAAGTTTGTTAACACTTCACTTCCTTTACCAGTTTGTGAGTATTTTAAACTTTTTTAGCGTGTTAACTGATAATCATTATTTTTAAGGATAGGCTTTGAGTGAAATTCAAATAATTTGGTTATTACATAATACAGGGTGTCCATAAATGATTACCCTGATTAAAGCATACTATAACTTTTAAATAAACAATCGTATTCAAACACAGTTTTAATCATGAGTAGATAAACATACAAAGTTTTGATACATAGTTAATGAACTTAATAAGCTTCCACATGTGCACCCCTAGTGGCACGTAAAATGTCTAAATGGTATTCACACTCACGCCACACATTTTCAAACATTTGTGGGTTAACTGTTGCAATTGCATCCGTAATGCGTTCTCGAAATGTCCTGGTATCTAGAACAACTGCTGCATAAACCAAATCCTTAACATGACCACAGAGAAAGAAATCCAGCGGGGTAATGTCTGGTGATCTTGGGGGCCATGGGATTGGCCCGTCCCTGCCAATCCATCGATTTGGAAATGTTGCGTCGAGAGTTTCACGAACAACATGCGCCCAATGAGGGGGTGCCCCATCTTGTTGGAAGATGACAGTTGGCTGCCTGTCCTGCAGCTGGGGGATTAGGGTGTGTCAATTTGGGAGGTGAAAATTAACTTTTGCTAATTCCTTCACTGAGGGGTTTTAAAAATATGTTTTTGGATGTGAAAAATTCAAATCTGCTATTATTTTTGTGATTGCTCAAAACTTAGCTTGGGAAATCTACGTTTGATTAAAAAGCACATAAATTGCTCTCGGAAAACAACATTTATTAATTTTAGCTTCTCAAAATGTCAGGTAATGCTATGAAAATTTTAGTTTCTCTGCATAAAACATATCCTGGTAATCATAAAACATATCCTTGTAATCATAAAACAACATTAGAAAGTAATGACATCAGTAAAAAAAATATTTAAACAACAAGTTTCATCAAGTCTTGCTTTGATTCGTTCTTGGACATCAGCCGCCGACTTGCTTCTTGGCCTCTGATGTAGCCCTCACGTTTCTCATGTGTATACACCCTGCCTGCTGCCTCTGTGACTTGTTTCACACACCTCTCTATTGACTGAGCACGACAGGGCCACTGTGGAACTTGTATAGGCTTGTCAAAGAACTTCTTTACTTCCGCTGTAGTCAGTTTACATGTCAAAGGAGGTTCAAATACCCCGTCAGACCAGTCTGTCAGCTCCACCACGGAAGAAGCACTGGGGTTAATGGAAGGTGTCTTCCTGGGACGTACAGAAAGATCTCCAAGTGTGTCATCATCTCCACCCCTCATGTCAACAATCTTTTGGACACCAGCTCTCCTCTCCTCATTGTCATCTGAGCACAAGTGTCTGGATTATCATTTCGCTGAATGCATACCATGCTGAGCGCTTGATGGTTGGCAAAACAGCATCCACTACAGCCTTCTTTTGCAGCCTAACTAGCCGCAGCTGTAACAAGATGTGGCGTGGGCCTTTCACCCAAGAGTGTTTTACTTTGATGTTGAACCAACATGGGTAGTACACACCAACAATGTATTCCACTATCAGTCTTAAGTTGTTGAGGGTTTTGCCTTTAAGGCCATGTTTTGAAACCCATATGCTACAATCCTGTTTGCTGTTGTCAACCACCTTGAATGGCTCACTGGACCAATTTCAAGAAGGGCCAGATCTGTGGGAAGTTCTCCTGTCCTTATGGCCTGTGTGATCCTATACCCGTACGCTTGATCAGTAGAGAGATCCTTTACGACATTGTCACTCAGTGAAGTAAGAGGCTCTCCAATTGAGAGTTTGGTGAATGAAGGATCAATTTCAAGTTCGGTTGCAGTGTCTAGCATCTTGCCAATGTTACCTGTCCACTTGTTGTTAGACAAGGTCTTCCCATCCAGTGCTGTGATCAAGTGTCGCAGGGGTAACTCGTTAGTGTGGAGGACACAAACCAACCAGATCAGCTTACGGCAAAGCTTGACCTCTACCCAATGCATGGAACCACCCTCCCAGCCAGTGTTAACATTTGTAGAATCACCTCCAATGGCCTGCAGGCTTTTATCAATGCCCTTCTTCTTCATGAAATCTACAAGATTATCAGCAATAACTTCAGCAGGTTTTTTTCTCGTTGAGCCTTTCTCAGGAGTGAAGTGGTAGAGATATCTTCCACCTGGCTCACTGCACACAGAATAATGCTCTTCTTTGATGATGCTGGGGAACTGACGATCTGAATTGTCTGCTTTCAGCATAACTTTAGTTGTATCTTGACGGCCGTCAAAGAAGATGCAGTCAATTTCACCCTTCTTACAAAGATCATCAAATTCCTGATCCAGGGATCTCATAACTTTTTCTTGGGCCCTCTTGACTTTATTGTGATCAACTACAAGTCTCTTGTCTTCTTCAGTGATGAAGCCAGCATCCATAAAGGCAGCAGTGGTGATGGCAGCTGTGGCACGCAGGCCATCACCATATCTGATGCTATGCATAGCAACATTAGGTATTTCTAATGTGTTGTACTCTGGCTTTTTATTGGAAGTTGAAGACGTGCTTGGTATTTCTAATGTCACTTCATAAATTCCATCCTTTCCATCTTGAGCATCAGCTATTTGTTCTTCATTTTCATCATCAGAGAAAATTATTTCATTTGATGGCATTAAAACATCCTGCTTACTTGTCTGCTTATATTCAGCAAGCCTTCTTCTTTCGTCTTCTTGCCGCTTCTGCTTTTTGACTTGTCTGTTGTGCTCAGGTTTATCTGGCAAGCCAATCTGATGTGGTCCAATAGAACCAGACTTGTCTCTCTGACCTTTAATGAAAGCAAGTTCCTTCACAGGGATCTTCATCTCCCTAGGGCATGTACAGTTAATGTGAGTTTCGTTTTTGCAACCAGCATCTGCAAGGCAGCCAAATTCAGAGCAGAGAACAATTTTACACTTGCAACTGAGGATGTCAAAAAGCTTGTCAAGTTTTGCAATGAAAGCCTCTTTGACATGTAGCTTTCCTCTCCCAAGAGATATGTTTTTGGCCTGCTCCCAGCTCTCTTGGATCTTGTTTAATATTGTGACTCGTGAATTTACAACGGGGGCTACAAAAGAACTGTTTGCTCGTTCCCACTTTTCAAGCACTTTAGGGTAAATGTCCTTTGCAAGACTGGCTGCTGGGTAGTTTCTCACATCCTCACCACTTTGTTCTCTTAGCAGTAGCCCATATTTCAGAACGTCTCACAGAGTTGGGAGTTCAGAGGGCAACAACTCTCTACCAGTTCCAATTAGGTTGCTCATATGTGTGAATGTCCCCAGTCTTGTCCTCCTTTTAGAAGCCATTGTAGGTCAATTCCCACTGGTTAGGATGGTAGCACTGACGGACAAGTAATCTTCAGCACACTGTTGAATATGTTTCAACCTGTGAAATAAGCAAAAACAGCAGTGCATTATATATACAGCATATATAATTATTAATATAATAATTATTATATAATTCCACAAAAAAGTAAAAAAAGTCACTATTTTTATGTAGCTTCTTACCAAGCAAAACTAAATTATATTAAATTAACAAAAATATCTTTAGAATTCTTAAGTCATGCTGCAACTTTTTAGCACCCCTCATATTTGGAATTTGAAAGTTGAAAAATTCGACACACCCTACTGGGGGATGGCGTAATTGGTGAACATATCCAGGTACACAGTTGTGGAAACAGTGTTCTCAGCGGAAAAGAAAGGACCAATTATCTGGTCATGCATTAGTCCACACCAGACATTGATCTTCGGACTGCCCCGAATATGCTCCCTTACGGCACGTGAGTTTTCCGATCGCCAAATACGCACATTGTGTCTGTTGACTCTACCACTAAGATGAAACGTAGCCTCGTCTGAAAAGCAGACACGTAACAAGAAGTCATTATCCTCGTCAATGCTGTTCAAAATGTCAATATCGAATTGTTAACGTTTTGGACGGTCATCAGGCTTCAGTTCTTGAAGAATTTGTGGTGACCGTGTGAAAGCAGTTTGAATGGTCTACCACTGCTCTTTCCCTTTTCCACGTTTCCAGTTTCCAAGAATTTTTTCATCCACGACTTAATTAACTTCACATCAGGTCGATTCTTTCCATACTTTGTTCTGAACCTTCGCTGAACACTGACAGGAGATTTTGTTTCTGCAAGCCACACAACACATTGTGCCTTCTCTGTCACAGATGCCATCTTAACTGAACAGCTACTACAGCGCTCCTAGTGGCGAATGCGGTAGACGAAACACACCAGCACAGAAACTCTATGCGTGTACGAGATCACCTGTAAAAAGAAAACGGATGTAAGATTCGTCATTAAAACATGAGAGCATACTGTTTTCAGGGTAAACATTTATGGACACCCTGTACTACTGTGCCGTGATACAAAAATTTTTAGTCGCTCTTCAACAAAGAGTCGCTTGGAGTTTAGAAACGGATTCATTTTTAGAGAAATTAAAAACTTGTAATGTTCTAACCCACATCACATTGAATGTTAATTTGCAACCATTTACAATAAGCCAACTTAATTTCGCATCTAACGTTTTAAATAAGCTGCAGATATTTTCTGCAGTTAAATTATTACGGTGTCAACCTCCAGTGCCTATGGCAGGTTTGCAAAAATAAAAACCTGATCAAGCTGTATGTTCGTGACAATGTAATTTTAAGAATATTAGCTAAGAATTTGCAAATTAACTATTATAAAGCAATAAAATAAATTTTATATTTTGAAAAATTTCTGCATGTACTCTTCCTTTTTTTAAAAGCTATATACAGTATATAACCACTCGTAGATAAGAGAAGGAGACATGATGAACAATGTGGGCATACGTTTAGAACAGTTTTAATTTTCGTCACTGTGCTGAAAAGATAAAAATAAGAAATGTAAATGAAAAGGTTTATTGGCAGACTATAGTCCATATGACATATACTATTAATACAATGACAGTTCATATACTAGGGATAAAAATATATACACATTTTATTAGAAATAATACTGTCATGTCGAAGTTAAGTGGAGCTACAGAGAGATGTTTTCGTACCAAAAAGTCCATAGCTTGTTGAAGAATGTGACGAATAGACAGGCGGAGGAACCGAGTTTTGATCCAATGAAAGTCTCATTGTATTCTCTGACCCAATCAGAGATACCAGAAAGCTCAGAAGTCAGATGTTCCATAGTCGTCCTACATGGGTCATAGTGTGACTGTTGAGAAGGAAGCTCTGGGGAGCGGGCGGAGAAGTAAAATGTGGGGTCATAGGCATAGGAGTGAGTAGGAGAGGAAGGGACGAATTAAAAATTCATTAATAAATAAAAGCTATCTGTTGATAGCTTTAGGTGAAGAACAGAGATCATCTACAATCGCAGCTATAGGGCGGCAAGAGGGAGAATTAGAGGTGAAGACACAGTTAGTAGGATAAAATCCACAGGTTGGCAATTTGGGTATTTAAAATTTGTACCATACTCTATCAAAAGTTTTTGATATGTCTAGTGCAATAGCAGGAGTTTCACCAAAATTCTGAAAAAAGGAAGACCATGATTCAGGGCGATATGCAAGAAGATCGTCGGTAGAAGTACCCTTGGTCCCTGTACTGACGATATGAAAGAAGATTGTGAGAAGAGAGGCGCTTAAGATTCTTCCTATTAAGGATAGTTTAAAAAATATTAGAAAGGCAAGAAATCAAAGCAGTTTGACTGAAGGGATTAGGGCGGTTATTCTTCCTTGAGGCAGGTTGAATGAAAACAAACTTTTTTAGCATGGAGGTAAAGTACAAGCTGATAAACAAAAACGTAGGATTTTGCCTGGCGGGGTGTTAGCATTGAAGCGCAAGAACAACAGCAGGATCGTACACCATCCTAGAGATGGCCCCCAGATAGGACAGAAAGAACATTTTTGGAAACGTTTCTAATTTCAGGCATAATAAAGTCAGAGGGAGGAGGAGATGAAGGATCAGCATCGGCTTCATCCATGGTTGAGGCGGAAGTGAAAGTTTGAGCGATGAGTTTAGCGTTGTCAGAAGATCTGGCAGCTGAGCCGTCGGGTGAAAGAGGAGGGAAAGAAGAGGAGGTAAAGTTGTTGAAGAGGTTCTTAGCTAGATGCCTGAAAGAGTGTGATCAATTAGAACATTTACCTCAAGGTCATTCAGGAAAGCCAAAGGTTTTGGTGAACATTGAAATCTCCTAAAATGAAGATTTCAGCAGTGGAGAGCGGAAAAGAATGTATTCCACTTTGGAAGTGAGGTAGTTAAAGAATTTTAGATAAGCAGTAGAATTAGGAGAAAGGGAAACAGCGCAGGTGTATTTAGTTTAAGATTGGATTGTAAGCCGTAGCCTGGGGGTATAGAATTCGGGGTTCGGGAATACGAGAACAAGTTAGGCCATTGCGTATATTACGCAGCATCCATCTTTGTGGTGAATCTGAGTATAGTGAATGTAAGAAGGTACAGAAAAGATATTGCTGACTGTCATCGTAGGAACCTGAGCTTCAGTGAGGGATGAGGTTTGGATGAGAAAAGGCAGTGTTCGGCAGATTGAAAATTTGAGAAAAGACCACGATTGTTGTAGAAGTTTGAGTCAGACTGAGGAACATCAACATCTCGACTAGGTAGTAGCAGGATGGTAAAATGACTATATTATATATATATATATATATATATATATATATATATATATATATATATATATATATATATTATTATATATATTGTTAGAATTAAAAATTTTGTTTTAACCCAACACAGTATTTGAATACTAAACTATTATTAATTAACACTAAATTAAGATTATGAATTACTTCCCGAATCATAAATTAAATCCTGAATAATATTATTGATTCCCGCTGATAAAAATTTTATGCTATCAGAGGGTTAAGCTTGATTATAGTTTAACACCCTCTTTAGTTGGTAGTAATTGTCTTATTCTATGAAAACAAAATAGAACATTACCTTAGTAGTTTTAATTGTAAACACTTTACCTTGATAATACTTGCATATAAAGAAGATTGATTGCCTGTTTTCTGAAAGGGAAATGTTATACCTAACAGCCTTATAACAACCTAATTTGAAATAGATGATTGAACTTAAACATGAATGCAATTTAATGCACTTTACTATGATACACCGATCAAACCTGAAGAAAAAAACAGCAACACAGTTAGCTGAACAAATTTGAAACAGAATTCTTCTATAACCTCACTATTCAGAGCTTTGAAACCAATTAAACTATCCAACAACTTCACTATCAAGTCTCTTTCTTTCAACCAAAAAAACAGCAGATTTAACGAGGCAGCCGGAACGGTTTATGGTTGTAGTGGTTTGAAAATACGGAAGATATATCCGTAATGAAGTCGAACCAACCTTTGTTAAATTAATGATATGATTGAATATAATGAGAAATAAGAAAATAAATCTAATAATATATATATATATATATATATTTATATATATACATATATACATATATACACACACACATATATATATATATATATGTGTGTGTATATATATATATATATATATATATATAATTATATATATATATATATATTTATATATATATATATATATATATATATATATATATATATATATATATATAATTTTATCTATATATATATATATATATATATATATATATATATACCTTTTACGACTAGGCAACGTTGATGTGACGTATTAGGGTTTTGGAATCTCCTGCGGAGTGAGGATTGGCACACATTCTCTCCACCAAAGTTTCATGCCCATACTGCCGACTAGCGATTTGTGACTGATTCATGCGTTGAATGTAGTACACATGATGTGAATATGGACGTTTTGGACTAGGGCTCTAATACAAGGTTATCAGTTCCTTCTGTTAAAGACTTAATGCGTCTCCTGAAAGCTGACAAGTTACGCTTACTGAACCGTAGTGTTCTTTCAATGTTGCAAGATTAAGGACTTGCATCTCTGTAAAGGTAACTCTGGTCATTCTTCCAGTATCAGACCCAAAATAAGAAATGAAACACAGAATATGTACAAGAATTTAAATGTACGTATATGGGCGAGCCAACACCAGCTCTTTGAGTAACTAGCCCTGTATAAGAAGTTTGTATAGAACTAAAGTTGCTCTCCTTCAAACCTGCACAAATATTTACGGAAGATCGGAACTGAACTGAGTGATGTGTATAAAATGTACTTTTAGAATCCTACATGCGTTGTTCGTTCTCACAAGTTGTTGTTAACCACAGCATCCGACAATATATATATATATATATATATATATATATATATATATATATATATATATATACATTTTAACTGCAAACAACACACATTATAATTAATGTAGAGAACGACGCTTGTGTAGAAGAACGTTCCGCACAAGATGAGGAGGGAGAACGAACAAATGAAAAATGAGGTAACCACCCGGGAATCGAACCCGGGATCTTCCGATTGCCGGCCAGATATGCTATCCACTACACCATGGGCCTCGATTAATCAGAAGTCGTAATTCTCCTACATACGAGCAGAAACCAATGCCCTGAGGGGGCACCTTCGCATGTCGTACATATATATACATTTTAACTGCTCGTATGTAGGAGAATTACGACTTTTGATTAATCGAGGCCCATGGTGTAGTGGATAGCATATCTGACCGGCAATCGGAAGATCCAGGGTTCGATTCCCGGGTGGTTACCTCATTTTTCATTTGTTCGTTCTCCCTCCTCATCTTGTGCGGAACGTTCTTCTACACAAGCGTCGTTCTTTACATATATATATATATATATATATATATATGTTGCAAACTCACGTGTTTTATTGTGAAATTCATCCCATATATATATATATATATATAAATATTATATATATATATATTACTAAAGTAAAGCATGCTTACATTTCCCCGTTATTGGATAATCGATGACTTGGATTCGGAACTGAAAGAGGCTGTACAAACGCGTTAAGTAAATTTTGATCGACGTCCATATCTTGATTGCTTGTGGTCCCCAACGTTTCCTAGAAATATTGGATGAAGGAACAATATAGTGCTGCGACGCGGAAAACTACATATATTAGTAATATAATTAACACAGAATATTCTTTGATGGCGATATTATTTGGCTATATCGCTTGCTGCTTCTCGAAACTAATAGAAAAACTCTTGTTACTCCGAATAAATGATTTTCTATGGATATCTAATCAGTTTGGCTTTAAAAGGTCCCACTCAAGTGACGTATGTATCTATGTACTTAAAGAAACACTATCTAAATACATTGACAGTAATTCAACTATTTACAGCTGTTTCCTAGATATAAGTACGGCATATGATAGAGTGAACCACAATAATTTATTTGCAAAACTAGAAGACAGGAAGGTTCCCATGTACATATTAAATTTATTGAAATTTTGGTATTCCCACCAATCTTTCACTGTTAGGTGGGGCAAGGTTCCTTGCTCTCCCCTATGCTGTTTAATGTGTAAATTTACGGATTAATTGCTTCACTTGAAATTTAATTTTGATAAGCAAAAGTTACCCTATAATTGAAAATAAAGTGTTTAATTTGAAATTTATTTATTTATTTATTTTAACTTTATATAATACAAATATTAAACAAAGAAATTCTGTTTGACTTAAAATATGTTTAGTCTGTGTTTCTAATTTGTGAAGTTTGCAATTTGTCAACACGTGAAGACGGAATTACAAATGAGTAGGTAATGTGATATTAATATACAATAATATGCTTTGAGGTCGGTAGATACTCTCGTTAGACCTACTAAACCTTTTTTCAGATATATATTTCAAGTTTTTATTGCTATTGTCAGAATGTTTGCTCCCCCTGCAGATGAAACTAACGGGGAGCCCGAACACGTCGGAGCGATGTGTAAAAAGTACTCGAATATTTGTTTTTCTGTTTTTGTCAGTTTTTGTTTGTTTGTTTTTATCTGTTTTTGTTTATCTCATGAAAGACCATGAAAAAACCCCACAGGACAGGAGGATTTTTTCTCGTGAAAGAAGGTTATGATGAACCATTTTTTCAAGGAGGAAGGCGAGGATGATTCCTCTCTTAATTTTTTTCTTTTTTGGAGGAAGGTGAAGATGATTCCTTTTTTTTTGAAAGAAGGTGAGGACGAATTTTTTTTTTGAAAGATTATGAAAGACACCTTATAAAGGAGGGACCGTCATGAAGGACGGTGAAGGTTCCTCATGAAGGACGGTGAGGGGGAAATTTTCAAATTGATCCATTTCTGTCTCCCCAAATGCGGGCAAACTACTATATATATATATATATATATA
>JAJOZX010002521.1:567500-592500 GCA_023014485.1 Bathynomus jamesi
TAAGTACATTAGCAATGCCTAAGAAGCCCGGGAAAAATGGAAGTACTAAAATATTCTTTGACAAGGTGCGAGTGTTATTATTCACACGATAGAAGGTTCGTTTAGCCTTATTAAGACAAGATTCCATGAACGCAGATGGGTAACACAACTCACTTCCAATACCGTTGATATTTTCCAATTCGGCATCGATGTATTCCGGACTGGCGATCCTAAGAGCGCGGAGAAACATTGAGGAAAATATAGCCTTTTTAATAGGGGTGTCATGTCCAGAGTAAAAGTGTACGTAGGACAAATTGTTTGTTTTTTTCCGATAGATACTAAACTTAAAACCCGGGCTATCCCTCTGAACACGCACATCCAAAAACGGGATTGAGTTGTCTTGTTCCACTTCTAAAGTAAATTTAATGGAGGGGACTTGGTCATTTAACTGAAGGAGGAAGTCATCCAGGTCACGATTCATGGGCCAGATACACAAAATATCGTCGACGTACCGCAACCAAGGGTTGTAAGTAATTTCAAAAAACTCCATATAAATATTGAGAGAAGGGGCGACAAAGGGTTGCCCATGGCCATCCCAAAAACTTGATGATAATGCTCAAAGTGTGTTTTGAACCTTTCTTCGAAAAACATTAGTGACGATGCAAAAAGTGCCCTTGGATTTGGTATGTCCTTTTATATTGTTAAAAAACCTACTGCTTTACAAATTTGTCATAGTCTTGCTTGTTTTGAAAAACAGTGTAACCTTCCTCAGTTTTTGGTTAACATAGTTAAAGGCCTTGTCTATGGTGCTGCGAATATTTCTTACAAAGATAACTTTCCTAAACGTTTCCGCAATAGCCTTTCACAATTAAAAAAAGATAGTGAGCTCCATATTACTAAAGCAGACAAGGCTAACACCTTAGTCATTATGGACAAAGTGGATTACATTGGAAAGATGAATGAGCTGCTTCAGGACCCCGCCACATACGTGAAACTTAGGAAGAACCCGCAGGATGATGTCATCAAATCATTCAATAGTGGCTTGAAACGCATTCTCAAAGATCATAAGGACTTAATTCCCCTTTTTTTTGTCCACTTCACCTGCTCTGCCTTACCTTTATGGTCTTATTAAAACCCACAAACCGGGTAACCCTATGCGCCCTATTATTAGCTCGGTGGGCTCTATTACCTATAAACTCTCCAAATGGCTTGTTAATGTTTTGTCCCCCATTCTTGGAACTGTCTCTGATTCACACGTAAAAAATTCCATGGATCTCACTGAAAAATTGAATAATGTTCGCATTAATACCAACGATAGATTGATCAGTTTCGACGTTTGTTCATTGTTCACAAAAGTGCCGATTGATGATATGCTTGACTTTCTCGCCCGAGAATTACATAACTATGATCTACCATTACCTGCACACACTGTTTTGGAACTTATTAAGCTTTGTATCAAGGATTGTAAATTCACTTTCAATGGCGAGCATTATCAACAAGTTTTTGGGATGGCCATGGGCAACCCTTTGTCGCCCCTTCTCTCCAATATTTATATGGAGTTTTTTGAAATTACTTACATTCCGAGAATCCTGGGGGTTGGCATCCCTTGGTTGCGGTACGTCGACGATATTTTGTGTATCTGGCCCATGAATCGTGACCTGGATGACTTCCTCCTTCAGTTAAATGACCAAGTCCCCTCCATTAAATTTACTTTAGAAGTGGAACAAGACAACTCAATCCCGTTTTTGGATGTGCGTGTTCATAGGGATAGCCCGGGTTTTAAGTTTAGTATCTATCGGAAAAAACAAACAATTTGTCCTACGTACACTTTTACTCTGGATATGACACCCCTATTAAATAGGCCATATTTTCCTCAATGTTTCTCCGCGCTCTTAGGATCGCCAGTCCGGAATACATCGACGCCGAATTGGAAAATATCAACGGTATTGGAAGTGAGTTGTGTTACCCATCTGCGTTCATGGAATCTTGTCTTAATAAGGCTAAACGAACCTTCTATCGTGTGAATAATAACACTCGCACCTTGTCAAAGAATATTTTAGTACTTCCATTTTTCCCGGGCTTCTTAGGCATTGCTAATGTACTTAAACTTTTGGATATCAGTGTAGTTTTTTCATATAACAATATTGTGAAAAACATCATAGTAAAAAATAGCCCTACCAATAATTTAGGCATTATCTATAAAATTGGGTGTAAGCAATGTGATTCCTTTTACATAGGTCAGACGGGAAAGGATTTGCAAACGCGTGTAAAACAGCATCAATATTCCGTTAGAACGGGACAGTTGTCCAGTGCCCTTTTTGTCCATTTGTCAGAGTTATCCCATTGTATTGATTGGAATAATGCTTCAGTTTTGTTTCACTCTAGCAACATTGTTAATAGAAATATTCTTGAGTCGGCTATAATTCAACTTACAAATAAACTTAACATGAGTAAAGGTCTGTTTCAACTCGATCCCGTTGCTCTGAATTCCTTCAGAATGGATTTAAACAAAAAGGGCAGGTTGTTAAATCTTTGGTAAAAATTTGTTTTTGTCTTTGTTTCCTTATAAATCTGTAGGTTTCTCTTACAATTTTATTTTTCAATTTTTTGCTGTATGCGTGTATGTGTATGTATGTATGTGTATGTGAGTATGTGCGTGGTCATTGCAGTTAAATGTGTGTGTATGTATATGTGTGTATATGTATATGTATGTATGTATGTGTGTATATGTATATGTATGTATGTATGTATATATATATATATATATATATATATATATATATATATATATATATATATATATATATATGTGTATGTACCTTACCTTACAACCTTACAAAGGTTCCGCGCGATGATTTCTCATTTCGCGAAGGTCAAGCTTGTATGTGTGTATATATATATATATATATATATGTGTGTGTGTGTGTTTGTATATATGTATGTATATGTATATATATTTGGTTATGCGGGTATACATGTGTAGTTGTATTATTTGTAATTTTTTCAATTTATTTTTTTTTTTCTTTATTCTTTTGCGACCTACCGTTTTTTCAGACAATAATTATAAAAACAAATGTTTGGTAATTTTTTCCCTTATGCATATATATATATATATATATATTCTGTATATATTGCGTTTATATTTCGTATATATACCGTATATATGTTGTATATACAGTATTTTTATGGTTCTTTATATATCATCTAGGCATCATTTTGTTTTCCAATTTATATTTACTTGTACTTTTTTATTCGTTTGTGACCATAATATGCATGATTCAGACAATAACTAAAAAACCTTTGGTAATTTTTCCCTTATAAATTGGTGTGCCTCTCTTAAAATTTATTTTTCAATTTATTATTATTATTTTTTATTTTTTTTTTATTTTTTATTTTTTATTTTTTTTGTTTATTTCTTTATTTCTTTGTGACATATATATCAATTTGGCATCATCTATTAAATTGATTGTAAACTTCCCTTTTGAGCTTGAATTTGTAGACTCCACTTACAATTTTTGGTTTGTTTTTTATCTATTGGTTTATTTCTTTATGGTTATTTAGGCTGTGACATATATATCACTAAGGCATTATTTTGTAATTTTTTTTTTTTTTCCCTATTTATATGTATATTTATTTTTATTTTTATTTCTTTATTCTTTTGTGACCTGTTCAATAAACAAGCCATTTGAATTTATATTGAAGGTCGGCCAAAGTGCTAAAAGTGTCATTTTCCCATACAAATGTGTTTGCTCCTCCCACAATTTTTCTTTACTTACTATATATATGTATATGTGTGTATGTGTGTATGTATGTATGTATATATATATATTTGTGGTTTTTTATTTGTTGGTTTATTTCTTTATGGTTATTTAGGCTGTGACATATATATCACTAAGGCACTATTTTGTAATTAATTTTTTTTTTTCCCCAATTTATATTTATTTATTTTTATTTCTTTATTCTTTTGTGACCTGTTTCATAAACAAGCCATTTGAATTTATATTGAATGTCGGCCGAAGTGCTAAAAGTGTCAATTTCCCATACAAATGTGTTTGCTCCTCCCACAATTTTTTCTATGCTTACTATATATATGTATATATATATATATATATATATATATGTATATATATATATATATATATATATATATATATGTATATATATATATATGAATATGTATGTATGTATGTTTATTTTTGTAACCTATATATTGCCTTGATCTGTCCTTTCACTCCAGTGTTCCTGAGGATGTCATTAGACGAAAGCGCTTGAGCACCCCTTTGTGTTTCTTTTCCCTTCGTGGTTTTTTCATCATATATATATATATATATATATATATATATATATATATATATATATATATTTATTTATATATATATTTAAATATATATATGTTTTTATGTATATATATTTATATTTATATATACATATATAAAATTTTATATTTAAATATATATATATGGGAATGAACTCAGAATGGTCCCCTGAGGTTTTTTATGATACACACAGACCGTGCATGGAACAAGGAACTCTTCTGGGATAATTAAATCCACTATAGTCCGAATAAGTAATGGCAAATGACAAATACCATAGTTTTTCTTTTTCGTGATGCTAGCCCGACGTGGGTAACGGGTCACTCGCAAAGAGGTCCCATAAATATAGCTTCCCTCACCAGCTATCTGCAAAGCAGACAGGACCCAGCTTTGGGACATGGATCTAGGGTTTAATCCATGTCCCAAAGCTGGATCCTGTCTGCTTTGCAGATAGCTGATGAGGGAAGCTATATTTATGGGACCTCTTTGCGAGTGACCCGTTGCCCACGTCGGGCTAGCATCACGAAAAAGAAAAACTATGGTATTTGTCATTTACCATTACTTATTCGGACTATAGTGGATTTAATTAGCCCAGAAGAGTTCCTTGTTCCATGCACGGTCTGTGTGTATCATATATAATATATATATACGCACCTTTGGTTAGCCTTTCGTTAGCTTCCGCCCGAATTGTTCATTCTGACGAAGGTCAAGCTTTTCACTCCACCTTAGACCTACAGTTTAACGTGGAATCCGAACCACGCCCCATCAGCAGCCCAGCGTCTTAACCATTAGGCCTCCTAGGGTACCCATTTATCTACCAACCACTTTCTTTATTGTGTGGAAGGATGAACAGCTGGGTTTTGCTGCGCGCCGGCTGCCGTCTGGTTTCGAACCCGGGGCCGATGGATTCGTAGTCAGCGACGCTAACCACTACACCACCGAGGCGCATAAACCTTTTCATTTCCATTTTCATATATATAAATAGAAATAAATAAATATATATAAATAGAAATAAATAAATATATATATAAATAGAAATAAATAAATTAATATACAGGGTGGGCCAAAAGTCAGGATCCATAGGAAAATATTTATTTTAATACATAAATTACAACAAATGGTAAATACTTAAAATGAATATCAACTTTAACTCGTAAATGCGTATCCGTCATACTGTACAGTAGTTCGTACTCCAGTATAAATACTCAAATACTTTTTTTATTTCAGCCCAGAAATGGCTTCGAATCTAACAACAGAAGACCGGGTAGAACTTGTGCTCATGTACGCAAGACAGGGCGCTACACACAGAGAAGTTGCTACCGAATTCAATAGAAATCATCCTGATAAGCATCCAGTAACACATGCGACTGTTGGCAAGTTGTTTAAACGTTTCAAAGAAACAGGAAGTGTACATGATCGACGGCGTTCTGGTCGTCCAAAAACTGCAACTGATGAAAATACTTCTGCAATGGTATGTGAAACTTTAACGAATAGTCCAGTAAAGTCAACAAGAAGATTATCAAATGAAACACGCATCTCGAGAACTTCAATTCGAAGAATTATTAAAAATCATAAATTCCAACCCTAAGTGTCTCGATGTCAGAGGCCGCCAATTTGAGCATTTGTTATAATTTGTTGTTTATACTGGAGTACGAACCACTGTACAGTATCACGGATACGCATTTACGAGTTAAAGTTGATATTAATTTTAAGTATTTACCATTTGTTGTAATTTATGTATTAAAATAAATATTTTCCTATGGATCCAGACTTTTGGCCCACCCTGTATATATATAAATATTTAAATATATAAATAAATATATACCTTACCTTACCTTACGTTACCTTATGTTGTTTCGTGCGTTCGTCTCTCTTCACACGGAGGTCAAGCTGATGGCCCCGCCTCTAGGTCTGGCTTGGTGAAGGAGCGAGTTGCTTTCTTGTGCTCTCCATCGTACCTAGCCAGGCACGCCCAGCTCATCTGGTACCGTCCTGAGCCAGGCATCCAGTCTTCTCTTTAAGACTTCAACTTTGACCCCCGTTACGTTTCTGAGGTCATTTGGAAGCTGGTTGAAAAGTCTTGGTCCCCTGACAACCAAGCTATTTTCCTTCAGACTTGAAGAGGTCCCTTGTCGGGCCCTTAATTTGGGAACACTACACATTCTGCCTTTCCTATTTTCCAGTGTTGTTTGAATGGGAATTGGGTTTAGTTTTAGGTTTGGTCCCAGTTTTCGATCATTTTCCATATGTAGATTATGGTGTACCTCTCTCTACTTCTTTCCAGGGAGTACAGATTTAGTTTACGTAGTCTTTCCCAGTAGTTGAGTTCTTTGCAGCCATCAATCTTGGCTGTGAAATGCCTTTGCGTTTCTTCTAGTTAATTAGTTTCTTCCTTTTTATATGGGGACGTCAAAACTAAGCAGTATTCAAGTTTTGGTATAATCAGTGTTTTAAGCAGGGGAATCATTACTGTCCTCTCCCTTCTCTTGAACGTTCTTAGTACCTGTCCGGCAACTCTTTTTACTTTATTTATCCTTACCTGATTTTGTGTTTCAAATTTCGCATCATCTGTCATTATTATCCCGAGATCGATCGCTTTCGTGCTTCTCTGAATTTCCTCTCTATCTGGAGCATAATATGCAGTCTGTTTAAGTTCTTCACTTCTACCATATTTCAAGAGCTGAAATTTCTCGGTGTTAAATGATATGTTGTCTTCTAACCATGTGTATATTTTGTTCGTGTCCCTCTGCAAGGCCTCTACGTCATGTACATCGTTCATTTTTCTGCTGATCTTTGTATCGTCTGCAAAGGATGTTACTATACTATTGCTGTTTACTCCGCTGTCTATGTCTGTTAGCATGATAATGAACAGGAGTGGGACCAGTACTGTCTCTTGTGGTACTGAGCTGCGTATTTCCGATTTTGATGAAGATATACCTTGAATTTTGACGACCTGCAGATGTTCTCTGAGGAAGTTGTAGATCCATTTTCCTACTTTCCCTGTTATTCCCATATATTTCATTTTATGTGCTGTTATACCATGATCACATTTGTCGAAAGCTTTAGCAAAATCTGTGGATATAACATCGTAGTTGTCATTGCCTTCCAATGCATCTAGGATATTGTTGTAGTGTTCTATTAGTTGTGATAGGCATGATCTCCCTGACCAGAATCCATGCTGTTTTCGTTGAATCTTTCCCGTGTCTCCAGGAAATCATAAATTTTCTCTCTCTCTCTCTCTCTCTCTCTCTCTCTCTCTCTCTCTCTCCTCTCTCTCTCTCTCTCTCATGTATATATAAATATATGTATATATAAATATATAAATATATATATGATGAATAAAACCACGAAAGAAAGGAAACACAGAATGGTGCTCAAGCGCTTTCGTCTAATGACATCCTCAGGAACACTGAAGTACATAAAGAGTTACAGCCTATACCGTATGTCCCACAAAAAAGTACACCCAACTTTAGATTGTACTAACTCCTCCAAAAATTGAGGTATTTGGGATCTGTTTGTTTGATTTAATATGGCAAATTATTCTTTGTTAACGTTCAAATTTATTCATGTTTAAACGATTTAGTGTTTAAGCATCTGCTTTTAACTGAAGGGTACAGCAAAATGGGTTGCGCGGAATGATCATTTCTCCCAGCCAGATAGCTCCTCTTGCTTTAACCAATGTGCTACTTTTTACGTCGAAGGATATT
Source organism: Bathynomus jamesi (assembly GCA_023014485.1). Taxonomy (NCBI): domain Eukaryota; kingdom Metazoa; phylum Arthropoda; class Malacostraca; order Isopoda; family Cirolanidae; genus Bathynomus; species Bathynomus jamesi. Next base: position 575,500 of record JAJOZX010002521.1, read on the forward strand.
GCAAATATTATTTTTAAGTACGTATTACTTATGGAAATCGATTTAATCGTATTTGGTGGGTGCAAGACGGAGCTCTTGCTCACAGAAGAGTTATTGTGAAGGAACGCTTACAGGAAGTCTTCCACCAAAGAGTAACTGCTACAGGCAGTTGACCCCGTGTGATTACTTTTTATGGGGTCATTTGAAAAATAGAGTATTTGCATCACAACCTATCAATTTAGATGATTTGAGGACTCGCATCACAGCTGAAATCAACTTCTTAAAAGACAATCCAGATCTTACCAGAAGAGTGATGGGGAAGATGAGAGCTCGACTCCAGATTTGTATCGATAGGAATGGCGGTCATGAAAGAAAACGAAACGAAGCATAACTTTTGCAATAAGGAATAAAGAAAAATCTGCTTTGTATCTTATTAAAAATATGTTAAAGTATCTATTATTATGTATTTGTCTTTTCATTACATTGATAGCACACACATTATTTTTTCAGTGACCAATTTTGCGCAATCCATTTTGTTGTACCCTTCAGTTAAAAGCAGATGCTTAAACACTAAATCGTTTAAACATGAATAAATCTGAACTTTAACAAAGAATAATTTGCTATATTAAATCAAACAAACAGATCTAAAATATCTCAATTTTTGGAGGAGTTAGTACAATCTAAAGTTGGGTGTACTTTTTTGTGGGACATACGGTATATAGGTAACAGAAAAAAAAAATATATATATATATATATGAAAATTATTTCACGAAAGTAACACGTGAAAAATATTTATGATGAATAAAACCACGAAGGAAAGGAAACACAAAATGGTGCTCAAGCGCTTTCGTCTAATGACATCCTCAGGAACACTGAAGTACATAAAAAGGTTACAGCCTATATATAGGTTACAGAAAGAAAAAAAAGAAAAAATAAATAACATACATACACACAGTAAATAGCTGGAATAGTTTGCCGGTAGAAGTAATTAGTAGCACGTCTATAAACATGTTTAAGAATCGATTGGACGCGCATGTTGATAGAAAGGGTATAGTTTAAGGTAGTAAAATTAAGGCTTTGTGGGGATAGATCCCACAGCTCAACACAAGTGTTGTGGGATATAGGGAGGCAGCGTCTTGGGTTAGGGGATACTCTCTGTCCTTACACACCCCATTTAAAGAGATTCCTCTGCCGAGCGGTGCCCCCCATAGTACTGTGAGGTATTGAAAAACTCATGATCTTCACTTGCCCCACAAACACCTTTAAATGGGAGACCCATAATGGGTGCACACACATTTCTACATTACTGTACAGTCTTTACAGCCACACCTACACTTTTCCTCGTATGTGTATATATTGTAATGTATATGTTTGTAAATTTGACTTGGTCCGCAATCGATATGAACCGTGACTTGATGGATACCGTAATGAAATTGACTGGATTCTTTGGATCTGATATATTTGCATGTCCATTATAAATAGATATAGAATGTAACATATTTGCGGATAGTAGTCTATTATGACTTGCTCCTCTGGATCGAGAGATTCTATCTTTAGTTTTAAATCGATAATTAATTATTTTTAAATTGATAATGTATATGGTTGTAAATTTTGACTTGGTCCGCAATCGATATGGACCGTGACTTGATGGATACCGTAATGAAATTGACTGGATTCTTTAGATCTGATATATTTGCATGTCCATTATAAATAGATATAGAATGTAACATATTTGTGGATAGTAGTCTATTATGACTTGCTCCTCTGGACCGAGAGATTCTATCTTTAGTTTTAAACCGATAATTAAATATTTTTAAATTGATAATTATTTAGTTTCGTAAAAATTGGTCGTTGCCAATTTACCGGCAGTTTTTAAATAAGTTTCTTATGTTCTTGTGGTTCGGAACCCACGTAAAATTGTAGGTCCCCTCCGCCACCACGGAGGACATACACAATACACGATTACGAACACAGTTAGGTAGACCAGCCATGAGTGGATCCTAGGGTCTTTGTTGGTCTGAAACATTATAACATTATTATAACATTATAACATTATATATATATACATACATATCTATATATACAAATACATACATACATACATACATACATACATATATATACAATAAACAGAGAAGTAAAAATAAAAAATTAAAAATTAAAACCTTAAAGGATTACCAGTGAGGCGTACAGATTTGTAAGGAAAAATATCGATTTTTAGCACAAGATCAAATGGATTATAAAAATACAAATTTATACTGGAACTCTGCCCGGGTTTTAACACACTGCTGCCTATGGTCAAGTTTCGATATATAAAAAAATAAAATGCAAATTAAAAGTTAATAAAGTAGAAAACAAGTTTACCAAAGATTTAATGTTTTACCCTTCTTATCTAAATCTGTTTTAAAGGAATTCAAAATAACAGGATCGAGTTGAAAAAGACCTTTGCTTATGTTGAAGTTATTTGAAAGTTGGATAATGGCAGACTCAAGAATATTTCTATTAACAATGTTGCTTGAATGGAATAAAACTGAAGCATTATTCCAATCAATACAGTGGGCTAACTCTGACAAATGGACAAAAAGGGCACTGGACAACTGTCCTGTTTTAACGGAATATTGATGCTGTTTTATACGTGTGTGCAAATCCTTTCCCGTCTGACCTATGTAAAAGGAATCACATTGTTTACAACCAATTTTATAGATAATGCCTGAATTATTGGTATGGCTATTTTTTACTATGATATTTTTCACAATATTGCTATATGAAAATACTACATTAATATCCAAAAGTTTAAGTACATTAGCAATGCCTAAAAAGCCCGGTACGTCGACGATATTTTGTGTATCTGGCCCATGAATCGTGACCTGGATAGCTTCCTCCTTCAGTTAAATGATCAAGTCCCCTCCATTAAGTTTACTTTAGAAGTGGAGCAAGACAATTCAATCCCATTTTTGGATGTGCGTGTACATAGGGAAAGCCCAGGTTTTAAGTTTAGTATCTATCGGAAAACGACAAACAATTTGTCCTACGTACACTTTTACTCGGGACATGATACCCCCACTAAGAAGGCCATATTTTCATCAATGTTTCTCCGCGCCCTTAGGATCGCCAGTCCGGAATACATCGATGCCGAATTGGAAAAAATCAACGGTATTGGAAGTGATTTGTGTTATCCATCTGCGTTTATGGAATCTTGTCTCAACAAGGCAAAACGAACTTTCTATCGTGTCAATATTAACACTCGTACTTTGTCAAAAAATATTTTAGTACTTCCATTTTTCCCGGGCTTTTTAGGCATTGCTAATGTACTTAAACTTTTGGATATTAATGTAGTATTTTCATATAACAATATTGTGAAAAATATCATAGTAAAAAATAGCCCTACCTATAATTCAGGCATTATCTATAAAATTGGTTGTAAACAATGTGATTCCTTTTACATAGGTCAGACGGGAAAGGATTTGCACACACGTATAAAACAGCATCAATATTCCGTTAGAACAGGACAGTTGTCCAGTGCCCTTTTTGTCCATTTGTCAGAGTTAGCCCACTGTATTGATTGGAATAATGCTTCAGTTTTATTCCATTCAAGCAACATTGTTAATAGAAATATTCTTGAGTCTGCCATTATCCAACTTTCAAATAACTTCAACATAAGCAAAGGTCTTTTTCAACTCGATCCTGTTATTTTGAATTCCTTTAAAACAGATTTAGATAAGAAGGGTAAAACATTAAATCTTTGGTAAACTTGTTTTCTACTTTATTAACTTTTAATTTGCATTTTATTTTTTTATATATATCGAAACCTGACCATAGGCAGCAGTGTGTTAAAACCCGGGCAGAGTTCCAGTATAAATTTGTATTTTTATAATCCATTTGATCTTGTGCTAAAAATCGATATTTTTCCTTACAAATCTGTACGCCTCACTGGTAATCCTTTAAGGTTTTAATTTTTAATTTTTTATTTTTACTTCTCTGTTTATTGTATATATATGTATGTATGTATGTATGTATGTATTTGTATATATAGATATGTATGTATATATATATATGTATATGTGTGTGTGTGTATGTATGTTATTTATTTTTTCTTTTTTTTCTTTCTGTAACCTATATATAGGCTGTAACCTTTTTATGTACTTCAGTGTTCCTGAGGATGTCATTAGACGAAAGCGCTTGAGCACCATTTTGTGTTTCCTTTCCTTCGTGGTTTTATTCATCATATATATATATATATATATATATATATATATATATATTATATACAATAAACGGAGAAATAAAATTAAAAATTAAAGGATTGTGGGAGGGGCATACAAATTTGTAAGGAAAACCTATCGATTTTTAGCACAAGATCAAATGAATTGTTTCCAACCAATGTAATGTTATAAAAAAAAAAAACCTACGGATTTTTAGCACAAGATCAAATGAATTGTTTCCAACCAATGTTATAAAAAAAAAAATACAAATTTATACTGGAAATCTGCCCGGGTTTTAGCACTCTGCCCTTCTTATATATAAAAATAAATTGAAAAATAAAAGTTATTAGAGTGGCATACAAGTTTACCAAAGATTTAGCGTTCTACCCTTCTTATCTAAATCTGTTCTGAAGGAATTCAAAACAACAGGATCGAGTTGAAAAAGACCTTTGCTTATGTTGAAGTTATTTGTAAGTTGGATAATGGCAGACTCAAGAATATTTCTATTAACAATGTTGCTAGAGTGAAATAAAACTGAAGCATTATTCCAATCAATACAGTGGGATAACTGTGACAAATGGACAAAAATGGCACTGGACGACTGTCCTGTTCTAACGGAATATTGATGCTGTTTTATACGTGTGTGAAAATCCTTTCCCGTCTGACCTATGTAAAAGGAACCACATTGTTTACAACCAATTTTATAGATAATGCCTGAATTATTGGTAGGTTTATTTTTTACTATGATATTTTTCACAATATTGTTATATGAAAATACTACATTAATATCCAAACGTTTAATTACATTAGCAATGCCTAAAAAGCCCGGGAAAAATGGAAGTACTAAAATATTTTTTGACAAAGTACGAGTGTTATTATTGACACGATAGAAAGTCCGTTTTGCCTTGTTGAGACAAGATTCCATAAACGCAGATGGATAACACACATCACTTCCAATACCGTTGATTTTTTCTAATTCGACATCGATGTATTCCGGACTGGCGATCCTAAGGGCGCGGAGAAATATTGAAGAAATAATGGCCTTCTTAGTGGGGAGAGTTTATAAGTAATAGAGCCCACCGAGCTAATAATAGGGCGCATAGGGTTGCCAGGTTTGTGGGTTTTAATAAGACCGTAAAGGTAGGGCAGAGAAGGTGAAGTGGACATGAAAAGCGGAATTAAGTCCTTATGATCTTTGAGAATGCGTTTCAAGCCACTATTAAATGATTTGATGACGTCATCCTGCGGGTTCTTCCTAAGTTTGCTGTATGTGGCGAGGTCCTGGAGAAGCTCGTTCATCTTTCTGATGTAGTCCACTTTGTCCATAATAACTATGGTGTTAGCCTTGTCTGCTTTAGTAATATGGAACTCCGAGAATTCTGGGGGTTGGCATCCCTTGGTTGCGGTACATCGACGATATTTTGTGTATCTGGCCCATGAATCGTGACCTGGATGACTTCATCCTTCAGTTAAATGACCAAGTCCCCTCCATTAAGTTTACTTTAGAAGTGGAACAAGACAACTCAATCCCGTTTTTGGATGTGCGTGTACATTGGGATAGCCCAGGTTTTAAGTTTAGTATCTATCGGAAAAAAACAAACAGTTTGTCCTACGTACTCTTTTACTCTGGACATGACACCCCTAATAAGAAGGCCATATTTTCCTCAATGTTTCTCCGCGCTCTTAGGATCGCCAGTCCGGAATACATCGATGCCGAATTGGAAAATATCAACGATTTTGGAAGTGAGCTGTGTTACCCATCTGCGTTCATGGAATCTTGTCTTAATAAGGCTAAACGAACCTTCTATCGTGTGAATGATAACACTCGCACCTTGTCAAAGAATATTTTAGTACTTCCATTTTTCCCGGGCTTCTTAGGCATTGCTAATGTACTTAAACTTTTGGATATCAGTGTAGTTTTTTCATATAACAATATTGTGAAAAACATCATAGTAAAAAATAGCCCTACCAATAATTCAGGCATTATCTATAAAATTGGGTGTAAGCAATGTGATTCCTTTTACATAGGTCAGACGGGAAAGGATTTGCAAACGCGTGTAAAACAGCATCAATATTCCGTTAGAAAGGGACAGTTGTCCAGTGCCCTTTTTGTCCATTTGTCAGAGTTATCCCATTGTATTGATTGGAATAATGCTTCAGTTTTGTTTCATTCTAGCAACATTTTTAATAGAAATATTCTTGAGTCGGCTATAATTCAACTTTAACATGAGTAAAGGTCTGTTTCAACTCGATCCCGTTGCTCTGAATTCCTTCAGAATGGTTTTAAACAAAAAGGGCAGGTTGCTAAACCTGTGGTAAAAATTTGTTTTTGTCTCTTTTTCCTTATAAATCTGTGTTTCTCTTACAATTTTATTTTTCAATTTATTTTTGTATGCGTATTTCTTATATATGTGTATATGTATGTATGTGTATGTATGTATGTATATATATATATATATATGTATATGGATATATATATGTATGTATGTATGTATATGTGGATGAAAATGTATATATATTTGGTTATGCGGGTGTACATGTGTAGTTGTATTATTTGTAATTTTTCCAATTTATATTTATTTTTATTTCTTTATTCTTTTGTGACCTACCGATTTTTCAGACAATAATTATAAAAACCTTTGGTAATTTTTTCCCTTATAATTTTGTGTGCCTCGCCTACAATTTATGTTTCAATTTATTTTTTTGGTTTATTTCTTTCTTTGTGACATATACTGTATATTATTTTGGCATCATCTATTAAATTGATTGTAAACTTTCCTTTTGAGCTTGAATTTGTAGACTCGACTTACAATTTTTGTTTTTTTATCTGTTGGTTTATTTCTTTATGGTTATTTAGGCTGTGACGTATATATCACTAAGGCATTATTTTGTAATTTTTTCGAATTTATATTTATATTTATTTTTATTTCTTTATTCTTTTGTGACCTGTTTACCATTCAGAAAATAACTATAGAAAATTGGCTGGAAACAAGCCATTTGAATTTATGTTGAATTTCGGGCAAAGTGCTAAAATTGTCATTTCTCCATACAAATGTGTTTGCTCCTCCCACAATTTTTTCTATACTTACTATATATATATATATATATATATATAATATATATATGTGTATATAATATATTATATATATATATATATATATATATATATATATATATTAATATATATATATATATATATATATATATATATACTGTATATATATATATATATATACAGTATATATATATATATGTTTATTTTTGTAACCTATATATTGCCTTGAACTCTCCTTTCACTACAGTGTTCCTGAGGATGTCATTAGACGAAAGCGCTTGAGCACCACTTTGTTTCTTTTCCCTTCGTGGTTTTATTCATCATAAATATTTTTCACGTGTCACTTTCGTGAAATAATTTTCATATATATATATATATATATATTTATTTATAATATATATAGATTTATAGTTATATTTATTTATATATATTTATATATATATATATATATATAGATATATATATATTTATATTTATATATATATTTATATATATATTATATTTATATATATTTATATTTATATATATATTATATATATTTATATATATATATATATTTATATTTATATATATATATATATATATATATATATATATATATATATATGTTAACCCCTCCGTCTATGGCCCTGGGGTGGTTCGGATCGACGGGGGTTCTGGTTTAGGAGGCAAGCAACGGATGTGTGACTTGAAGTGGTTTTCTTCTATGTTACTCTCCGAGTTCTTCTATTGTGGCTCGAAGGACTCTGGTAGATTTGCAATCTAAATGCTGAAGGTTCCGGATTCTTCTTATAGCGTATCCGGAAAGTTTTCTAAGTTTTTCTGAAGAGAGCAAGGCTCGAAGGGGACAATAAAAAGTTTCTCCAATTGTAACTTTACTGCTGAAAGATACAGGTAGTGCTCAGCCTCTGAATTAGCTTCTGAATGCCAATGGAATAATTTTAATGGGTTTATATACCCAAAAACTGCTAACATTATTATTATTAAATGCTAAGAAGGCTGTATTATTTTTGCACAATATTTAAAAATAAGTAAATTTTTTAGCTGTGGTAAGGCTTGAACGAGTAAAGAAAATATTTGAAGACGAAACCATATTTTTATCTTAAACCGCGACTTTTCAGATCTGATGTTATCATGATCTGCCAAGTTAACTAAAAGTGGAAATCGGACTATGCATCTTTACACTAAAATATGCATATGAGTGAAATTTTAAGGTTTAAGATGTACAATTTTAATGCTTAGGCAAGACATGATCTCATTGTTTATAACGAAAGAGAGTGTATACAAAATGTGAACATTGCAAAGCTTAAACAGGATTCCTTATTAAGCGAAATCTAAAAAAATGATTATGAGATTTTAAAAAAACAACTGGTCACCAATTATTTAGCAAAGTAGAAAGCAAATCAAAAATTTTATCCAAACTCGCGTTGGGCGATTTTGGTCCTTATGTAAAAATGAATACACACACGTACATACATATGAGTATAGGCATTATATAAAGTTAAATATATAAGAATATACAGAATTATATAAATACATGAACCATATAACACATGAATTTTTAAAATGGATACTTTTTCTTAAAATGGATACAGAGACTATATAAATGAATACAAGAATTACATGAAGGATAAGATAATATAGGAATATGGGAATTATTTATGGTTCATTTTTACAGGGCTCTTCCCTCTAGAATGATATTAATATAATAACGTAACAGCCTAACTAATGCTAACTAGATGATAACTATTGGGTTTATAATACAGATTTATATATACAACATAAGTCGGGTGGTTAAGTCTAGTTCACGTAGTCTGGGTACGCACTGTTGGTCGTGCATAAATAGTTTCATGTTCCGTGTCACCTGGTTTTCTTTGTTCCCAGAATGATCTTTTCACCACAAATATACCGAGGATAATAGCACATACAATAATGATACTAACGGCAGATGTTGAGAAAATGGTTACCGGTTGTAGTATTTGTAAAAGATTATTTTGGTTATCATCAGAAATTTTAAACCGGCTCAATTGATCATTCCATTCAGGGGCATGTAGTTCGGGTAGGATGGTTACAGGTTTTATGGAGAGATTTAAGATCTCTATGACGGGTTTAAATTTAATTTGCGACGGAAATGGGTATGAGTTATTAAGGGTAACCTTACACGGGTTGTATATTTGGAGGGCTTTTGAACGCAAGGAGCAACCAATTGGTAGCCGAATAACCATAGGGATTGTAATGAGGGAATAATTCGATGGACACTCGAGGGTAGCGGCAGTCCTGTTCGCGAAGGAAACTCAGATGTCTGGTCCAATTCGTAGTTGGATGGTTTTAGGGGAATGAAATTTTTTAAATGAACATACGGGGGCATGCCGGTCACGAATTAAATCGATAAAGCAAGACCTAGTAGTGGGAAGAATAACTGGTTTGAGTGGAGGGCAGATGAGTTGTTTATTTGGTTGCGGGAATCGGCAATGCCGGACGTCGCTATCTGACATCATAGAATAAGCTGATAGATCTTTGGTGAGGAAAAGGTAAGGTGGTACGGTGGGTAAATATAATCGATAGACATTAGAGTTATTTTGGTAGGGTGTTGGGAAAGGGTGAAATTTATATACGTCATAAGTGAGGAAATCGAAAAATGGTATAATTATGAGGTATGTGTAGGGGCGTGGTCCATGTACAGTAGGGTGGATCGATTTTACATTTGTTTCGATGTCCATATTCTAATAGAGACAAAAACTTGCGCATGCATGAGAAAATAGCCTCTGCAAAATCTTAGCTTAATAGGTAATCATCTTCTGCCCCCGGCAGAGCGATGAAAATCATATTTTAGTAGTCAAAAACGTATTTTTAAACCCTAGCCTAGAGTCATAAAATTTTGCGTGTGTGTTACTTCATGCCTAAGCAACGATATAAATGCTATGGGAAATATATAAATGCATTATTTAAAACAAAGAGCCGATCTGAAAATATGTATATTATACATATTTTCAGATCGGCTCTTTGTCTTAAATAATGCATTTATATGTTTCCCATAGCATTTATATCGTTGCTTAGGCATGAAATAACACACACGCAAAATTTTATGACTCTAGGCTAGGGTTTAAAAATATGTTTTTGACTACTAAAATATGATATTCATCGCTCTGCCGGGGGCAGAAGATGATTACCCATTAAGCTACGATTTTGCAGAGGCTAGTTTCTCATGCATGCGCAAGTTTTTGTCTCTATTAGAATATGGAAATCGAAAAAAATGTAAAATCGATCCACCCTAATGTACGTACAGTCCAGGTGTATTCTAGAAATTGAGGGTAATTAGTGTGGTTGAGTGGGAATATGGGTAATAATTTTAATTTTGACTGGGCGGTGTGATTCAAGGACTGGAGTATTTCCCATGGTATTAGGGTGGAAAGAGTGATTTTTCCATGGGCTAGCTGGGTTGCACGCAAAACCTTGGAATGAATCGTAGTTATTCGTTGTAAGTATTTATCGATTAGGGTTACTTGTAGGTTCATTATCTCTATTAATTCTATATATCTTTTGTGTTCTTTGTATTGAGCTAACATGGATTCAAGGTATGTGAATCTGTCCGAAAGGGAGTGGAGGAAGCGATTGTTTTCGTGTAATGACCTAATAGTTTGTTCTAACATGTGTCCATTATATTGTCGATTTCGCGCGAAGAGATTCAATTTAAGTTCAATTCTTTTAATATCTTCTTCGGTTGCTAATCCGAATAAACCTTTGAACAGTTTCCCTCCTATATCTATCAGTCCTCGTTTACTTCTTTGGTTAAAGTTTTCTGAGTTTTTAGTTTCAGTTTGTATCCATGGTAAAGCTAATATTTCTGATAGGGCGCGTGCTGTAGTTCGAATATTTTCGAGGGTGTTTTCTAACAGAACGCGACTAATCTGATCTTTTCCTTGGAAAGAATTCTGGACTTTACTTTCAAATGTTTTTAGTTGGGTTTGTATCTGAAGGAGATTGATTTTAATTCTAGCAAGGGGTTGCAAATTTATATAAAGGTCTGCATGCCCTTTCAAAAATTTACCTTCTGCAAGTTTTTCTATAACAACTCCGGTAGAAATTTTAATGCTAGGTCTACAAGAGTAAATAATTTGGAAAATTATAAGGGGGACAATTTTATTCATTTTTACGCCTTAAGTTATACGGAGCTGGGGGTAGTTGTGTGGATACTTGTGTGGATACTTGTGTTGGTGGGCGAAGGGGTCGGCCTCGTTTTGGTGGCAATGGGGGTCGACCGTTGAGCTCGGATTCTGAGCGGGTTCGTTTCTTATGTGAAGGTTCTAGTTCACGTGGGTGATGCATTTGTGGGCGGTATGTAGGGTCCGTGCGTCGATAATCAATCGGCGAGGGTGGTGACCGAGGCCATGGTGGAGATGGTGGAGTTCCACTGAGTGATCCTCTCGAAGGGGTATCTCCAGGGTCCGGGTCCGATGGGACGCTTGGCTCTGGGGCCTCCTCTTGTTCAGAGATTGCCTCGAGTAATGGTGGTATTACGAGGTACCAATCTTCGTCATGGGTAGCGGTTCCCGCGGTGACTACTTCAGTTTTTTTATCCCTGCCCGATTTGTTAATATCTTGACCTTTTGAAGGATAGGCGGCTCGAACGCCTGGCAGCTGTTTTTTGGGAAGGTGTTGTTCGGAAGCTATCTTCAAATTGTCAGCGTGAATGATCTTTAGTTTGGAATGATCCCGGAGGTCGAGGATTTCATAACGATTTTTTCCGAGGTCTTTATAATCCTATATGGGCCATCCCATTTTGGGTATAATTTGCGATGAGCCCCTGGCGGTTTCACGCTCTTCAGATAACATCGCATACCGACGATTATAGTCCGTCGACGGGGATGACGCCTATGTTGCTCTTGCTCCATCTGTTGGTTTCGTTGGTCGAGGGCATAGCGGATTATGTCAAAAATCTTGAAAGATCGTTCAGCTAGTTGCTGATTTGCTTCTGTCATTTCGGAAGATGTTAGGACTGCCGGGTCGGTTTGGTCGGGCAAATCAAAAGGTAGACGCTTGTCGTAATGATAGAGAACGAAATGAGGGGTGTCCCCGATGGACACATTATAGCCATTGTTGATGGCTGTTTGTACCATGGGAAGGGAATCATCCCATGTACGGGAGGATGCATCGACAACGTGGCGCAGGGCTTCCAAGATCTTTCGATTGTGCCTTTCCACTAAGCCGTTTGCCTGCGGATGGTATGCCACAATGTGTGTATTTTTAATTCTACACATGTTACAGAGTGACTCGAACAGTTTGGAAGTGAAACTAAGGGCGTTATCCGAGATTAGGATGGAAGGAGTGGTATGGTTTTGGATGACGCGTTCCACTAGGGCTCTTGCCACAGTTTCCGAGGTCTGGTCTGGAATGGCGGCTACTTCGCTGTAACGCGAGAAGTGGTCCGTAAACACAATGATGTACTGATTTCCCTTTGATATTTTGGGAAATGGTCCCAGTATATCCATTCCAGTTCTTTGCCAGGGCCTCTGGCATACTGGATATTTATGCATTGGAGCGGTGGATGGTACGTTGCCCTTATGCTTTAAACACGACGGACATTCGGCGATGTATTCATGTACCGTTCTGTTCATCTCGGGAAAATGGTATCGCTCCAAAAGACTTTTGATGGTGCGATCCGGACCCATGTGTCCATAAAAAGGTGAGTCGTGACAAAGTCCAATGGCTATATCAACGAGATCCTTTGGTATCTCCACGAGGTCGTTTCCATCTTCGTTCCTGAAATGTACGAGCCCATCTTTGAGGTTGTACTGTTCTTTTACCTTCGATGGTTCCTTTTGTTCCAGGCGCGCCCGAAGGTTTTGGGTGTGTTGGTCCTGTTGTTGGGAGTATTGCAGACACTCGTAGTCGAACACAGGAAGAAGTCCTATTTTATTCACTCGGGCGTCGGGCTTGAGTCTCGACAATCCGTCTGGAATAACTTGCAGTTTTCCCGGTTTGTATACGATTTTCGCTGCAAAATCCTGAATCAACAGAGCCCATCTACTCAATCGTCCTTCAAGTAGCTTGTCCTTGAAGAGGGCCTCTCGGTCCGTAGTGGAATAATTCCGTTGAGGTGCAGAGAGAAGTTGACTGGCATAAGCAATGGGTAATTCCACACCGTCTACGTCCTGTAACAGGACGGCTCCTAGTCCATAGGAGGAAGCATCTGTGGCTATGATGAAGGGTCTTGTGTAATCAGGATATTGTAAAATGGGATGACAGGTTAGTTTATTAATTAAAGTTTCAAAGGCATGTTGGTGATCGGATTCCCAGTTAAATTTCGAATTTTTTTTAACAAATTAGTAATGGGTTTAGCAATATTCGAAAATTGGGGGATAAAGTTCCGATAGAATCCGACAAAACCAATAAATGCACGGGCGTCGTCGATGGTCTTGGGTACAGGGTACCTTTCCAGGGCTTCGAGTTTGGCTGGATCAGGTTTAATTCCTGTGGACGAGAGTAGGAATCCTAGGTATACCAGGGATTCTTGTAAAAAATTGCACTTTGCAAGCTTCAGTTTAAGGTGTGCTTTTCTCAAGTGTGATAGCACATTATGAAGGCGTTGAAAGTGTGTTTTTATGTCCGAACTATAGACGATAATATCGTCAAGATACACGAGAGCTTCGACACCTAATAGGTCGGAAAGGACTATATTCATCAACCTAGAGAAATTAGCAGGCCCATTTCGGACTCCGAAAGGTAAAACCTGGAATTCGTAATGGCCTCGGTTAGTGGAGAAAGCAGTCAATGCCCGAGATTCGGGACTGACCTCCATTTGCCAATAACCTGATGCTAAATCGAGGGATGAAAAAAAGTTCGCTTTCCCTACGTTCAGAATTGTTTCCTGCATGTTTGGAATCGGGAAACGGTCTGGGATGGTAATGTTATTCAGGCGTCTAAAATCTATACAAGGGCGAGATGTTCCGTCCTTTTTGGAGACGAGAATCATAGGAGCGGACCAGGGACTAGCTGAAGGCTGAATGACATCCTGCTCCAACATGTCCTTGATGTGTTCCTCAATAGTGACTAACTGAGAATGTGGAACCCGATAGGGAGGAATGAAAATGGGTTTGGAATTGGGTTCCAACTTGATTTCAAAAGGGACCAAATTAGTTCGGCCCAGAGGATCTCCGGTTAGGGCAATCACATCTTTATTTCTTATCAGGAAATCGAGAAGTGATTCCATTAGTTTGGGATCCTGTAAAGCTGGTGACTCCTGAAGGGAGTGCTTCAGACATTTCTTATATTCTTCTTTTAATATTGAAGGCTTTAATTCTAAGGAACTGGAAACACGATTTATCATACTGATGGGGAAATCTGAATCTACTTCTACTGTGGAAACAGTTCCTATTTTCTGATTTGAAGTTAATTCTATAGGACTTTCTCCTTTGTTTAAACAAACAACAGGGATAGCTGAATTCTGACTCTGACTAAGGACTTGGGCAATAAGAACATCTCTTTTGAAATTACTTTTCTCTGTAATCAGAGTACGCTCTGACTCTAATAATTTTCCTTGACTGTTAACTACTTTTGCTAGGAAACAAATCTTCTCATAAGGTGCTACTGTTATATGCTCGGTAGGGCATATGAAAAATTGTGAATCTGATTCTGGTTCGGCGACTAAAATTTGCCTTATTGGCTGAACTGAAGCTGGCTGACTGGAAACTGACTGACTGGAAACTGGCTGACTGGAAGCTGGCTGACTGGAAACTGACTGACTGGAAACTGGCTGACTGGAAACTGGCTGACTGGAAGCTGGCTGACTGGAAACTGACTGACTGGAAACTGGCTGACTGGAAACTGACTGACTGGAAACTGACTGACTGGAAACTGACTGACTGGAAACTGACTGTCTGGAAACTGACTGACTGGAAACTGCTGTGTTGATCCAACTGGATTCAACAACTGGAACTGATTACCCTGGGGTCTGATTTCTGGAGCGGTTGTCCCTCTGGATGCAACCGGCCGACTTGATCTGCTATCAAGTAGAGGGGGTTTCCTATTTCTTTCGGAAATCTGAACTGAGCTAAGTCTATTAGCATTAAGTTGTCTGTCATCCTCGCGGAGATGGTGTGTCCTATTTCGACACTTTACTAACTTTCCGGCTGGGTAAATCTCCCATTGATTCCGGTTAAAAAAATCCATCCCTAGTAGGATGTCTGTCTGAAAGGTGGCGACTGTGTCCACTATACAACATTTCGCGGGGTATACCGCGTTTCCAATTTCTAAATATAACTCAATTTCTCCGTATGTGGGTATGGGTGTGCCCGTAACTCCTCTAAGTTGGCAGGATGGTGCCTTAAGTTCATATTTATAATTTGTACTCTCTAGTAATTCATCTACGCATTGTTTCTTAATTAACGTCGCGTGTGCTCCTGTATCTAGGAGAGCAGTTAAATCTTGGTTATCCGTACTACAATTTATTATTAAATCTAAGAGGTCCGCACCTATTATCCTGATGGGGAGTTTGTGTGCGTATCTGGGCTTACTACTGTAATTTAGGAGGGAGGAGGTTGAACTGCTGCCTCCAATGTAGGGTCTAAAAAAGGGCTCACATGGTCTTCTATGGGAGGACCTGGATCATATTCTACGGGAATATCATACGCTGAGGGTGTTCTTGAAAACTGTTCTCTGGGGAAAATGATTCCTCCCCGGGTACTTCTACGTACCGAACTAGTTGACCTTGCTGGTTGTATTGGGGTTTATACATGGGGTAAGAGTGTGGGTGACCCTGTGGTCGTGATCTATTGGGTTGGTAGTTCGACTGAGGCTGGGAATGGACTGGTTTCTGGGGATTGGTTGACTTTTGGGATACGTTTTGGGGACGTGGTTGGTTTGGTTTCTGAAAGTGGGGTCTATACCCTGCAGGGGCTTTATCAGCACACTTTTGGCGATCGCCACGGCGATGACCATGTTCGTGACAGTGGGAGCAATACGAGGGGTAATTACATTGACTTATCATATGCCCGAAACTATCACAGTTAAAACACTGTGGAGGAGGGCGTGTATTCTGGGTTTGGGGGGCTTGTTTCTGGGGTGTTCCCTGTATTTGCCTTGGTTTATATTGTTGTTGTTGTTGCTGTTGGTATTGGTGTTGTGGCTGCTGCTGAATATACTGTACGGGGTTTCTCTACCCTTTCGGTAGTTTTGGTTTGCTAAATCGGGGTGATGTTCCCGTGTTTTGTTTATGGCTACACTGACAGGTTTGTCAACATTTAAAAACTCCTGAAACTTTTTTTTAGGCGCTCCGGGTAGGTTTTGGTAAATGGTTGTGGCTACTATTAGATTTCTTTGTTTCGAAGTAAAAGTTATGCCACATGCATTTTCTGCGGCCCGGAGGGCTTCTCCTACAAGTTTGTGTGTACGTGTAATAAAATTGTTTAAATCCTCGTGTTCCTCTTTCTTCCATTTAGCTTGGAAGACTGCTTCTAATGTGGCTAAGGGTTGTGCAAGGGTTATTTCTTTAAAAAATTCTAATAGGTTTTGTTTAAAATCGTCCCATGTTATAGCTTCGCTAATTGATGGGACGTAAGTGACTGTGTCATGGGCATTTCCCTCTTTAGGGTCAATAAATCTTTTTGCTTCTCTGATTTTTATATCATCATCGGTAATATTCTCGCGTAAGAAATGTTGCTCTAAAGACTCAACCCAAGGTCTTACGCGCGGTTCAACAAAACGATTATCTATGGTCCCCTTAAAAATTAAAACAGTATGAGGAAGATTTACTAATCTGCCTAAGTT
>JAJOZX010002521.1:602500-635000 GCA_023014485.1 Bathynomus jamesi
ACTTTTGTAAATTTCAAAATAAATTGTCAGACGTCAATTGGGAAAACGTAATGGGGAACTATATGAGAATAACAAGCCTCGTTATGCAGTGTGCGTTCCTTAAAAATGCACTGAAGAACGCGACTTCCGCGTATGGACATTCTTATCCTTTCTGATCAGCGACCATACGTAGTCTCCCATCATGGAAGCATCCCAATGGCCCTGGTACCTTTTCTCCATCGTTTGAATATCTTCATGGAATCTTTCGCCATGTTCTTCACTCACATCGCCCAGGTTATCACGAAAAAAGTCTAGATGTGAATGCAGATAGTGTAATTTTAAAGACATACGGCACCCCATTTTACCATAGCACTTAATCAAGTTTGACACTAACTCCTTATAGTTTGGTGCTTTATGGTTGCCTAAAAACCCACGAACCGCATCACGGAAAGCGCACCAAGCCTCTTTTTCGATCGGAGTCATCTTGGCTTGAAAGTTCTTTGAATTCAACAGCGCCTTGACTTGTGGTCCTACAAAGATGCCAGCCTTGACTTTGGCCTCAGAGAGTTTAGGGAACATGACCCAAATCTGTTGGAAAACTTTCCCTCCAAAATCTAACGCAGTTACAAACTGCTTAATTAGACCCAACTTAATATGGAGAGGTGGCAGCAGAACTATGTCAGGTTTCACAAGAGGTTCCCTAAGTACATTGTACTTTCCTGGTTGCAGTCCTTCACATGGAGGCCACTGAACTGTTTTATAGTGCTCAGTTGAAGCCCTGCTATCCCATAGGCAAAGAAAACATGAATATTTAGTAAACCCTCCTTGTAAACCTAACAGGAAACCAATCATTTTGAAATCACCACACACATCCTAGTTATATTGTTCATACCTGATTTGAGTGAGCAGTCGTTTGACATTTTCATAGTCCTCTTTCATTTGAACAGAATGTGGAACTGGTATAGATGGATATTTGTTCCCATTGTGGAGTAGAACAGCTTTTAAACTCCGAGTTGAACTGTCAATAAACAGGCGACACTCTGAGGGTATATGTGTTAACCCAATAGCTGTGAATAGACCAATAACCTCGCTGCAATAACAGAGAGAGCCACTGACATCGTAGAACCTTGCAAACTCTTCATGCCGCTTTCGGTATACAGTGCTTTTGCAGTCTTCTCCAAGCAAATTCCACTTTTTGAGTCTGGAGGTCAGAAGCTCAGACCCTGATTTCGTCAGACCGAAATCTCTAATTAAGTTGTCCAATTCCCTCTGATTTGGAAAGTGAGGGTTTGTACTGAAAGTTACTGTATATTCTTCATCATGACTGTCCTCACCAGCCGACATCTCAGATGAGCTAGCTGCATCCTCATTTTCAACCTGCAAAGCAAAGAAACAAAATATAGGCATAGCTATATATGTAGAAGAGCATCAGCACTAAGAAAAATCGACACATAATGACCCACAGTCTGTAAATACAGAAGGTAAAGTAATGGATAGATACCTGTTCTGGTGGACGTGGTATTGAAAGACCTTCACCATGTGGTACACGAGCTATGGACGACGCTATGCTTGGATACTGAAGAGTCTGCCTTCCTTTAACTTTCCTGTACTTAGAAACATCTACCATGCAGTAGTAGCAATCGTCGTGGTGGCTCTTTGGTTCTCTCCATATTCTGGGTACCACAAATGGCATTGCCTTGCGTACTCCCCGCAGCCACCCTTCAAGTGTGGAGCGGCAGCTTCCACAGATCACATGGGGTGCCCAGGGCTTATCTTGGTCACCCATACGCATATCAAAATAGAGCCGATACGCGATCCAGAACTTGGTGCCTTTCACAATCTTGTGCGATACTTGCTTGGGGCCTATGTAATACCCACAAACGTAGCAGAATATATCCGGCGAGTGTTTACAAGCTCTAGTTGCCATTCTCTTTACTAAACTGTACTACATTAATCATAACCTGCAGATATAGAGAGAAGAGTTATTAAATCTGCAACAGATTACAAATTCCAGAAAAAAGATGTATTCACAACACTGAAATAATGTTCGCAATAAAAAAGGATTGATAACACAAATCGTCAGCACAGAGAAGCACAGAAACACAGAACCTCAGTGCTGGTAACCATCAGACAAACAACCTGCTTTCTTTGTGTGCTCACACTTACTGACTTCTCAGACTCTGCGCTCTTCTTTATATAGCACAGTGGAAGTTTCGGGCAATTTCTAGAGCAAGGAACTGTCAAGAACATCCGGATTGTTCTCAACAATTCCTGATTATTCTGATATTGCTGTGCCCATAATAACATTATACTGGTAAAACATGAAAAATGGATTATCTCTGAAACCAGTGATGATACACACAAACCAAGGCCAGATTTGGACTCAGCGCCCACAAATGCATATAAAACCATAAAAAATTCTATATAGACAGAATCAGTGTTACACAGTGTTATTATTATTATTATTATTATTATTTTGCTTGTTATCAAATCTCCTGGAAAAGTGAATAAACTCCTTAACAATAATACCTCTGGCCATTGACTCATATTATACGGGTTGAAATGCGCATTTACACCTTTAATTATTACTTTAAATGAGTTATAATACGGAGATTTCGTGTTTAGTTTATTAACTATCAATATACTGTGTTCACCAATGACTTCTTCCATCATATGTCGAATATCGTTTGCCTCGTTCGAGAGCTGAATTCGCGACACAAAGAGGGTGAGATTCCCCATCGGTGGCCTCGCCGCGGAGACCGGTTGAGGAAACCTTCGGAAAGGGCGCCTGTTAACAGTTACCCACCCGTCCTGTTCCCTCGATCTCCCTGAGGCAGGGTTCGCCTGCCTGGGGGATGGGTGGCACAACCTTTGGGGGATAGGAGGCCTCTCCCTTACTCTGTGGCTTGGTGAGGGTCTGTTAGCGGTGTTTATAACCTGACGGCCGCGCGTGCCTCTCCTTCTTCGGTGGGAGGGGGGGGGGGACTGCGCACCGAGCGAGGCGTAATCGAACACCTCTCCTCTGCAGTGGGAGGCAGGGAAGAGGGCAATGATGCCTCGTCTCTCGGCAATGGACCGTCCCTGTTCTTCATTGTGAAATCCAGAGCAGGGGTCCTTTCTTGAACGGGAGGGGAGTCGACCGCTACCCCTGCATGCTACGTTTCCACCCCCACCTTCAGGGCGGGGGGGGGGGAGTTGGAGGCGGGGATTTCGTTTCTCTCGCTGCCCGACGCGCTTCTTGGAGATCTGGCTTGCTGAACTACTTCCGAGTAACTGGGCTTTGGGAGGAGCGTCTCTTTCAACGCATCTAACTATAGTACTATAGTATTTATATATTTATTTATATATATATATATATATATATGGGATGAATTTCACAATAAAACACGTGAAATGAATAAATGCTGCAAACCCACAAGGAAAAAGAAAAACGATTCCAAGGCCTTTCGTGTATTGAAAGCTACACCTCGTCAGGGAATGAAGATAAAAGGCGAGAAGCCCATAAATATATACAACGTACAGGAAAACCAAAACAATTAGCACATACTTAACAAGGGTTAATGAGAGGCAAAAGAAATTTTAACATGATGTCGTCAATGTTATACGTCCCCGCACTGTTATTGAAAGTGTTTTTAAAATGAATAAATGCATATTCTAGAATATTTCTTTCTATTATATCTCTGTTTTTAACAAGCGCTTTAGAACTATCCCACTTGATGCTATGGTTACATCTATACATATGGTTAAATAAAGCATTGGAAGTATTAGCTGTTCTACACGCATATTTATGCTGTTTTACCCTAATATCTAACGTTTTACCGGTTTGGCCTATATATACTGAGTTACATTGTGTACATCCAATCGAATACACACAGCCAACAACATTATCAGGGCTATTCTTTATTAGGCGTGATTTAACAGTATTATTATACTTAAAGATTACATTAATGCCAATTGCTTTGAGTACAGTTGGAAGGTATTGAAAATTAACATGGTAAGGTAGGCTAAGGATATTTTTACGCTGAAATTCCTTTACAATTACATTGTTATAATACCTATTCTTGGCTTTCTTAAGACAGTTATCTAAAAATGAAGTAGGATAACATAATTTAGTACCAATATTCATGATATTGCATAACTCGGAATCTAAAAATTCAGGACTGACAACTCTCAATGCTCGAAGAAACATAGCAGAGAAAATAGAGGATTTAATCGAAGGATGATGGTCAGAATAAAAATGCACATAAGAGTTATTATTAGTAGGCTTACGGTAGACTTCATATTTGAACTGATTAGAGCATCTCCAAATTTTTAGATCAAGAAAAGATAGGCTTCCATCATTTTCTTTTTCAACTGTAAACTTAATAGATGGGACTAAATTGTTGAGCCTACCAAGAATAAGTCCACATCCAAATTATTAGGCCAAAGGCATAAAATATCATCTATATACCTGCCAAACCAGGTTAAAATTAACAATCGTAGGCAAAATTCTACTTTCAAAAAATTCCATATATAAATTAGCTAGTACAGGTGAAAGGGGATTTCCCATAGCCAATCCAAACGACATAGCATAAAACTTATTTCAAACTGAAATTTACAATCTTTGACACAAAGCTTAATTAACTCAATAAGAGTGTTGTGTTGAACAGGGAAAGAATATTCAGAGATCTTATCTTTTAAAAAATGAAGTAGGTCATCAACAGGGACTTTTGTGAATAGCGAGCATACATCGAAGCTTACCAATTTGAAATTAGGGTCATTAGGGAATTTCAGTTTGTCAATAAGATCCATGCTATTTACAATATGTGACTCAGAAATAGAGCCAACTAACGGCGTTAATAAACTAACTAACCATTTTGATAGCTTATAGGTTACGGAGCCCACTGAGCTAACAATAGGCCTCATGGGATTATTAACTTTGTGTGTTTTTACTAAGCCGTGCAGATATGGTAGTGACGGATTGATACTAAGAAACTGCTGTGAAAGCCCATTATAGTTATTTTTTAATATTTCTCTTAATTTTCTGTTAAACATTTTATTAACATCCTCCAATGGGTCTCTATTTAGAGGTTTGTACGTGTCACGATCACTTAATAACGTATTCATCTTTTCAACATAATTGTTTTTGTCCATGATGACGATCGAATTCGATTTGTCCGCTTCAGTAATATGTAATGAATCATTATTTTTCAGTGTTTTTAGGGCTTTTTCAAACCTCAAAGGATAATTCGATTCAAACCTCGTATTAAAAGCACTATACACACAACCTTTGGCTAAAGTCACCTCACTTTCGGAAATATTACTATGTTTTTCAAAATTAATAAAAGACTTAGCAATCAGTAAACTGCTGGGCTTTTTTGGGACTGAGAAACCTAACCCAAAGCCTAACGCACATTTCGTATTGAAGTCTAGCTCTTGGGACGACAAGTTAACAATATTACTAAAATCACTTTTTTAGTCCAGTAACTATTACGAATTAAATCCTCCAGTCTATTGTTTAATTTCCTATTCTGAGTTCTGCATCTTCTACGTAAGTTGTTGTAAATATCATCCAAAAGTGTACTTCTCCACGCATGAGGAACGGTGGAAAAAAATATATTTTTTTCTTACTTCGGACTCTCTGAAGGCGTTCTTCACTTCAATGCGGGCTATATTAATATGTTTCTTTAAAATAATCCTTTCGGTGTCACCAAACGGCGTATCGTCCAACATACGGTATCGTCTTCCAAGCAGGGATTTTGGGATGACTTTTTCACTATAACACTTCCTAAGGAAATCGAATTGATTCTTAAAAGAATGTGCATGAGCAATAGCAGAACGGTAACTTCTAAAAATCGATCGGAGAGAAGGGAATATGGTTGTAAAAAGAGCAACAGTGAAGAGGACATGCGTGGGCTCCATTCATTACATATTACTAAAGCGGACAAATCCAATTCGATCGTCATCATGGACAAAAACAGTTATGTTGAAAAGATGAATACGTTATTAAGTGATCGTGACACGTACAAACCTCTAAATAGAGACCCATTAGAGGATGTTAATAAAATGTTTAACAGAAAATTAAGAGAAATATTAAAAAATAACTATAATGGGCTATCACAGCAGTTTCTTAGTATCAATCCGTCACTACCATATCTGTACGGCTTAGTAAAAAACACAAAAGTTAATAATCCCATGAGGCCTATTGTTAGCTCAGTGGGCTCCGTAACCTATAAGCTATCAAAATGGTTAGTTAGTTTATTAACGCCGTTAGTTGGCTCTATTTCTGAGTCACATATTGTAAATAGCATGGATCTTATTGACAAACTGAAATTCCCTAATGACCCTAATTTCAAATTGGTAAGCTTCGATGTATGCTCGCTATTCACAAAAGTCCGTGTTGATGACCTACTTGATTTTTTAAAAGATAAGATCTCTGAATATACTCTCCCTGTTCAACACAACACTCTTATTGAGTTAATTAAGCTTTGTGTCAAAGATTGTAAATTTCAGTTTGAAAATAAGTTTTATGCTATGTCGTTTGGATTGGCTATGGGAAATCCCCTTTCACCTGTACTAGCTAATTTATATATGGAATTTTTTGAAAGTAGAATTTTGCCTACGATTGTTAATTTTAACCTGGTTTGGTACAGGTATATAGATGATATTTTATGCCTTTGGCCTAATAATTTGGATGTGGACTTATTTCTTGGTAGGCTCAACAATTTAGTCCCATCTATTAAGTTTACAGTTGAAAAAGAAAATGATGGAAGCCTATCTTTTCTTGATCTAAAAATTTGGAGATGCTCTAATCAGTTCAAATATGAAGTCTACCGTAAGCCTACTAATAATAACTCTTATGTGCATTTTTATTCTGACCATCATCCTTCGATTAAATCCTCTATTTTCTCTGCTATGTTTCTTCGAGCATTGAGAGTTGTCAGTCCTGAATTTTTAGATTCCGAGTTATGCAATATCATGAATATTGGTACTAAATTGTTATCCTACTTCATTTTTAGATAACTGTCTTAAGAAAGCCAAGAATAGGTATTATAACAATGTAGTTGTAAAGGAATTTCAGCGTAAAAATATCCTTAGCCTACCTTACCATGTTAATTTTCAATACCTTCCAACTGTACTCAAAGCAATTGGCATTAATGTAATCTTTAAGTATAATAATACTGTTAAATCACGCCTAATAAAGAATAGCCCTGATAATGTTGTTGGCTGTGTATTCGATTGGATGTACACAATGTAACTCAGTATATATAGGCCAAACCGGTAAAACGTTAGATATTAGGGTAAAACAGCATAAATATGCGTGTAGAACAGCTAATACTTCCAATGCTTTATTTAACCATATGTATAGATGTAACCATAGCATCAAGTGGGATAGTTCTAAAGCGCTTGTTAAAAACAGAGATATAATAGAAAGAAATATTCTAGAATGTGCATTTATTCATTTTAAAAACACTTTCAATAACAGTGCGGGGACGTATAACATTGACGACATCATGTTAAAATTTCTTTTGCCTCTCATTAACCCTTGTTAAGTATGTGCTAATTGTTTTGGTTTTCCTGTACGTTGTATATATTTATGGGCTTCTCGCCTTTTATCTTCATTCCCTGACGAGGTGTAGCTTTGAATACACGAAAGGCCTTGGAATCTTTTTTCTTTTTCCTTGTGGGTTTGCAGCATATATATTAGGGTGTCTCTTATTGGGTAGTCAAAAATTGAAATGTTGAATTATTTTATCTGCGCCCCCTAACATAGTTCCATGTAGCATAAAAACTAAAACTTGAAAGTTTGACACAAATTGGCTCATATTTAGGGGTCGCCCCCGGCTAATAAAAATGGTGACCATGGCATAATAGCTCCTGACATATGATTATGCTCATTATACACATAATTCCTTCCTTCTTTTTTTAGTTTGATTCGTTTTTATAAGTATAGGCCTTCTTATTTATCATTGATCCTTTTCTAACCTATCCTTGATGTTGTTATAATCCATCCTTTGGTCCTCAATCCTTCTTTATCCCAATCCTTTTTCTCCTATCCAAAATCCTTCCTGGCTCTTTTTTTATATACAATCAGCAATGAAACATTGCTACAAAAAAAACCATTAGTTTATTATATAGAGATAAATTCAAAATGCCAGTGCTATTTACATACTTTAATTACTTTAATTAGCATTATTCCCTTATACAACATTTATTTAATATACAATGATTATACAATATGGTGTATTTTAAGGTGCGACCTCATTGATGGTTATTTTTTGAGAAGAACAGTTTTTGATGGAACTGGGTGACTCTGGCGGTGTTTTGCAACAATTTGGAGCGGGAACTGGAGCTGCTCTTCCCCCACTGTCAATTTCTTATTCAGCTCTTGAACTAAAGCTACTGCACGTTCTGCCCGGTCATTTACAACAGATAGAGCTGCAACAATAGCTCTGGCCCTTAAATATTCACAGTTGGATGTCCAAGTGCTGGGTGCCTTGTTCAGAAATCCTTCTGGCAAATTCAGCTTAGTAAAGAATTCTCTAGTATTTCTTGTAACAAGTTGGTGTAGTCCTTCACCAGAGCAGAAGGTCGATTCAGGAATCCGAGGACGCTTGGGTGGTCTATCAGTGGACTCATCTTCTAATGCCTTTACCATGCGTTTCTTTACATCTGTAGTAATTCGCTCATCATAGAAAGCAAGACCAACTGCTTCTTCAGACAGGTACCATAAGTGGTTAGGGAGCTTTTTTTTAGTTGCATCAGAAATCTTTTTGTTAGGATAATTAATCAATGACCTCATAAGGAGCCAGTCATTAAATGGGGTTTCAATAGGGAGTGAGGATGTTGTCCAAGCCTTCATATAGATGAGAACAGAAAAAAGGGAAAGATCTCGAATTCCTCGTTCTTCAGTCTTAGTCATCTTGAACTGGTTTCGAAAAAGCCACATCTTGATAGAATAGAGCGCTTTGGACATCCAGCGAGCTCGATGCATGGCACCTGGTGCACGAAACTTGATGCCTTTATTGGGGACACCTCCAAGAAAGATGATGGACAGATCCAAAAGTTCTTGATAGTCATCCCGTAGCATAGGTGCCTGGGATCTAGCAAACTGAATTAGTTCAGTTTTAAACTGGATAATTGCTTCTTTAGTAATCGTGTCTGTCTCACCTGTTTGGAACTGGCTTTGATCAACAGAAGTCCAATTGTCACGAAAACGCTTAAAGATCAATATCTCTGGACCAGTTGATGTAGATCCCAATGTTGCTTCAAATGCAGCTCCCAACAATAAATCTAAAACATGGTGTCTACAAGGCAAGTACAAAACATCATGTCCCAATTTGCTTCGATGAGAGCACAGGCTCCACTATATTGACCCGTGTTTGAAGCTGCTGTATCGAAACAAATTGCTTTTACTCTCTCTGTAATTCCCCATTCATTCAGGCAGTTAAAGACGGCTTCAGCTTGTGCTTCTCCAGTTGAGTTTGGGATTTTGGGGACACCAAGCAGCTGTTCAACACCAGGTCCTGACACAAGTACTGGGAGACGATCAATGTGCTTGTGCGAGGTGAGGTCCTCCATCATCTTGCCATCCCAGTGGACTGTCATAGAACATTCTCCATCTCCTTAAGTTCTTTAGCATGACGAGCTCGGTTCTTATTTCGAAGGCGATGGATAGAATGTTGGTTTATGTTGTAATCTGAAGCGTCCAAACCAAAGCTTTTAGCTGCCTCTGCGAGGATAAATGTTGCCTTTCTAGAGGAAATTTGTGTACGATCCAGGGCAGCAGACATCTGAATAGTCATGATGTTTTTCATGCCTCGTTTTTCTTAGATTTTGGTAAAGCACAAGCTCCTTTGGGCTCCTCTCCTCATTCTCACTTTCATCAGTGTTGCTGGAAGATGTGGAAGAAGCCAGTACAACTTGACTAGTAGACGCCTCCATCAAAGATTCTGACTTTCTTTTTCTCTCTGTCTCAGCTTCCAACCGTTTGACTGCATTTTTTGTGCGGTGAAGATGTACAGTGTCCACACCACCGATTGAGCCAGGACGACCTTTTTGTCTTTGCAGTTGAAGGAACTCCCAGTCCTCACGATTCTTGATCAGCTTCTCAGCGTCTCCATGGGCGATATCAAAGAGATCTTCCAATCGCTCTACAAAATCAGCCTCCTTGGTTTTATGGCTCTGGCTTGTTCTGGAAGCATGCTTCTTTAAGCAAGTCCATTCGTTAAAGAAATTCTCTAACTTCTTCATGGCACGAGGTTTCTGCTGAGTAGGAATATTGGCCTTATCCAAGATAACTATTGTGGCTCGAATAGATTGACGCAGAGCATCGCGGATTGTCATGTTTTTCTCTCTGTGGAGGTGCATAAAATAACCAAAAGCTTGCCTATACAGGTTGATCTTGTCTTATCAAGCAATATTTTCAGCTACAAACTTGACAATTATCTCTAATATATTCATTTAATTGAATTCATCATAAATATGATGATTAATTAATTAAAAACATATGTTTAGTATACTTGACAACTGCTAGTAATTTCAAATATTAATTGCATAAATAATAGCTATATTTTATGAAATTTAATAAGCGGGGGCGACCTCTAAAAATTGTTCAATCCAAACATATTTTTATATGTGATGTTTTTTCAACCAATGGAACTGGTTGAGGGGGCGCAACCTAAAAAAATCAACACTTCGAAAATAAGAGACACCCTAATATATATATATATATATATATATATATATATATATATATATATACACACACATTTATTTATATATATATATATATATATATATATATATATATATATATATATATACCGCGTGTCCCAATAGAATGTTTACACATCATATTAACATATATATATATATATATATATATATATATATATATATATATATATATATATCAACAAGCACACTTTAGATGATAGTAATATGCGTTGATGTAGTAGATTTATAGTACTTAGTAATAGTAGCATAGTAGTATAGTAATGGTGTATTGTACTTAAATAACAGTAGTATCCCTTGTTACAGGAAATGGCGGCATTGCAGTTATCGTTTGAGCAACGTAAGTGGATTCTGAAGCACTACTGGAAGACGGAGAATGTGGCTGAGGTACAGAGACATTGGAGAAATGAGTTTGAAACATTACCACCATCACGGGTGACAATTACAAAATTACGTGATAAGTTTGAGACTGACGGAACAGTGCAAAACGTCAACAAAGGCCGATCTAGAAGACATCGCACTTCAACTGACAATGAAAGTGTTGAGACCGTATTACAGGCCTTCACAAACTCTCCAAATAAGTCTACAAGGCAATGTTCTCGTGAGACTGGTGTTTCTAAATCCAGCGTTCATCGCATTTTGCGACGTGAAAAGTGGAAATTGTACATACCTAGACCGCTCCATGCAATGAATGAGGACGATCCGGATCGTCGAAAAGAATTTTGTGAGTGGTTTTTGCACATGTGTGATGAAAAACAATCTTTTCCTGATTTAATTGTTTGGTCCGATGAAGCAACTTTTAAACTTAATGGTACTATCAATCGACACAACTGTGTGTACTGGGCCACCGAAAATCCAAACGTAACAGAAGAACGAGCACTTAATTAACCAGGAGTGTCAGTGTGGTGTGGTCTGCCTTCCAGAGGACTGATAGGGCAATTTTTCTTTGAGGACACTGTCACAGGTGCTGCTTACTTATCAATGCTGCAAGACAACATTGTACCTTCAATCAGAGCTCATTTTTTGGAAGAAGAGTGTTCCTTTTAACAGGATGGCGCGCCAACACATTACCACAATGACGTTAGAAATTTGCTCAGTTTGTTTTCCTAGAAGATGGATAGGACGTAGGGGATGTACGGAGTATCCACCACGATCTCCTGACTTAACACCCTTAGACTTTTACTTGTGGAGCACTCTGAAGAACACTGTGTATGCTGAAAAACCAAGGACACTACAGGCCTTGAGACACGAAATTGAAATAGCCTCTGCCAACATTCCACTCCAAAAAATCCGAACAGTATGCCGATCTGTTACGCGCCGTTGTCAAGAATGTATTGATGCTAGTCGCGGACATTTTGAACATTTAAAACATTAAAGTAAGCAGCACAACCATGAAGGTACTGACGCTGCTGGCTGATATTTCGAACATTTATACATTAAAGAAGCCTATTTGCTATCTATTTACTATCCGCTTATTTTGCTTATTGATGTATATGAAAATATGATGTGTAAACATTTTTTGAGGACACTCTGTATATATATATATATTTATATAAAATGTTATAATGTTTCAGACCAACAAAGACCCTAGGATCCACTCATGGCTGGTCTACCTAACTGTGTTCGTAATTGTGTATTGTGCATGTCCTCCGTGGTGACGGAAGGGACCTACAATTTTACGTGGGTTCCGAACAACAAAACCTTAATTTTACTACCTTAAACTATACCCAACCAATTAACATATGCGTCTAATCGATTTTTAAACATGTTTATAGACGTGCTACTAATTACTTCTATCGGCAAACTATTCCACCTATTTACTATTCTATGCGTAAAAAAGTTTTTGGCAACTGCTGTCTCGAACCTTCTACTTGTCAACTTACACCCGTTATTTCTAGTCCTATTATACTGAGATATTTCGAAAAAGCTATCTCTATCTACGTTATCGAACCCATTCATAATTTTGAAAACCTGGATTAGATCACCTCTTAGCCTTCTAGTCTCGAGTGTAGTCAATTTTAACTCGAGTTTCTCTATATCTTTTCGCATATGCGGGTTCCAAAATTGGATCGCTTACTCCAAATGGGGTCTAACTAGTGATGTATAAAGAGGAAATATAATATCGCGCGATTTGTACTCAAAATTCCGAGCTATAAAACCTAACACTTTGTTCGCTTTATTGACCGCTGCTGTACTTTGTTTCGCTACTTTTAAATCACCAGTGACTATAACTCCTAAATCGTTTTCCTGCTCTACCCTTGTTAACTCCTTCCCTGACATACTATACGCAAAATTACCGTTACGCGGACCTATATGTAAAATTTTGCACTTATCGACGTTAAATATCATTTGCCATGTGACTGACCAATCAACGATTTTATTCAGATCATTCTGGATTTTACCTCTATCTTCGTCATTAATCGCCCTACCACCCAGCTTTGTTTCATCCGCAAACTTTGTAACTGTACTGACTAGGCCGACATCTGAATCGTTAATATATATAAGAAAAAGCAAGGAGCCCAATACAGAACCTTGAGGAACGCCACTCGCTACATAAGCCCAATACGATTCCGCTCCATCAACGACCACCTTCTGTTTCCTACCTCGCAACCACTCTTCTCTCCAATTTATTACTACACCCCTCATTCCATGAGCCTTAGTTTTCTCAATGAATCTTTTGTGTGGTACGGTGTCAAGCGCTTTTTGAAAATCTAAATACACTACATCAACCGCCCGATGACTATCGTAAACGTCAACCACGCTTTGAAAAAATTCTAAAAGATTAGTTAAGGAAGATTTGTTTCGCCTAAAACCATGCTGCGTATTTGTAACTAAGTTATGCAATTCTAAGTGTTCGACTATACGATCCCTAATTATTGATTCCAGTAGCTTACCTTACCTACAACAGACGTTAAACTGATTGGCCTATAATTTCCCGCCGCACCTTCATCGCCTTTCTTAAAGATAGGTGTTACGTTTGCTAACTTGAAATTATCTGGTACGCTCCCCTCAGAAATAGACGCATTAAAAATATTTGTTAATTCTTTTAGTTGTATCGGATATATGGAATCCGGCCCCGGTGATTTACGCGTTTTCATTTTATCAATATAGCGCATTACCTGCCCTTCATTAACCACAATTTTATCCAAAATATTACCATTATCAAAGGGTATTATGTCTATGACCGTAGGGATATTCGTTACATCTTCTATATTAAAAACTAACGTAAAGAATTCGTTTAGCAAGGTAGCTATTTCCTTGTTTACAGAAACTACACTGCGTTCGAACTTATTAAGCAGATTACATTTTCTCCAATGTTTTCAAAAGTTTTTCACCGATTTCAATGAAATTTGTAGTACATAATCACTATATATAGCAGCATTGATGGTATTCATTTCGATAACATATTTTGATAATTAAAATAATTATCTCATTTTATTTAAAAATATGTAAAATATTGTGTTCTGAATTATTAAGCAAGTATTATATTTACGGATCTAAATGGTGAAAATGGATAAGAAGAACGATTTAACATTAACTGAGAAAAGAAAAACAGTCAAGTTACTCGCTGAAAATATAAAATCTATTGAAATTTCGAAGCAGTTTGGCAGAGCTTATCGAACTGTAAACAAGTTTGTAGCGGAGGGTACCAAACTGAGGCAGCGAAGTGATAAACGAGCTATAAGAAAAGTGACAAGGCGGCAGATATCTGTAATCATGAGCAAATTGCAAAGCATCCATTGTCCTCAAGTAGAGGGTTTATTGAGCAGGCTGGCATACATAATGTACCAAGAACATCTCGATGTGGAATCCTCCAAACAATTGGCAAG
Organism: Bathynomus jamesi; assembly: GCA_023014485.1. NCBI lineage: Eukaryota > Metazoa > Arthropoda > Malacostraca > Isopoda > Cirolanidae > Bathynomus > Bathynomus jamesi. The sequence continues at coordinate 617,026 of JAJOZX010002521.1, forward strand.
ACGTGTAAACCTACGATTCAGTCACCATTAACACCCAGGTACAAGAAGCAGCGTGTTGAATGGGCGCGTCAGTACGTGAAAACAGATTTTAATACTGTATTGTTCACCGATGAATGAAAAGCAACCCTTGAGGGATTTTATGTTTGGTCAAGAAGATGGATTGCTGAGAGCCAATTTCTACCATCGAGATTAAGACGCCAACAAGGTGGAGGTAGTGTCATGTTTTGGGCAGGATTGACAGGCAATGAAGTAGCTGTCCCATACAGAGTGCTTGATAGTGTAAAAATGAATGCCCAGTCTTACAAAAACTTTCTAAAAGAAAACCTCATTCCATGGTAGAGATTGACCATTAGCAATCCATCTTCTTGACCAACCATCAGATCCTTCAAGGGTTGCTCTTCATTCATCGGTTAACAATACCGTATTAAAATCTGTTTTCACGTACTGACGCGCCCATTCAACACGCTGCTTCTTGTACCTGGGTGTTAATGGTGACTGAATCGTAGGTTTACACGTCTTGCCAATTGTTTGGAGGATTCTACATCGAGATGTTCTTGATACATTATGTATGCCAGCCTGCTCAAAAACCTCTGTACTTAAGGACAATGGATGCTTTGCAGTTTGCGCTTGATTACAGATATCTGCCGTCTTGTCACTTTTCTTATAGCTCCTTTATCACTTCGCTGCCTCAGTTTGGTACCCTCCGCTACAAACTTGTTTACAGTTCGATAAGCTCTGCCAAACTACTTCGCAATTTCAATAGATTTTATATTTTCAGCGAGTAACTTGACTGTTTTTCTTTTCTCAGTTAATGTGAAATCGTTCTTCTTACCCATTTTCACCATTTAGATCCGTAAATAGAATACTTGCTTAATAATTCAGAACACAATATTTTACATATTTTTAAATAAAATGAGATAATTATTTTAATTATCACAATATTTTATCGAAATGAATACCATCAATGCTGCTATATATAGTGATTATTTGCTACAAATATCATTGAAATCGGGGAAAAACTTTTGAAAACATTGGAGAAAATGTAATCTGCTTAATAAGTTCGAACGCAGTGTAGATCTTCGTTAGCATTTTTCAACGTCCCTAAGACACTTTTTACTGGATTTCTATTATTGACGTATTGAAAGAATCGCTTGGGGTTTTCTTTACCGTCACGAGCTATGGAGATTACAAATTCGCGCTTGGACTTTTTTATTCCACTTTTCGCTTCACGCCTTAGAGATATGTAGTTGTTTCGTAACGACAAATTGTCTTTATTGCACTTATGTAGCCTACTCTTTATAATGTCTCTTACTCTAGAAGTAAACCACAAGGGCTTGTTATTTACTTTCGCACGATTAATTTTGTACGGTACACATTCCTGATTTATAGTCCTAAATACTGATTCAAACGATTTTCACATTAGTTTAGAGTTGGAGTTCCCCATTACGTTTTCCCAATTGACGTGTGACAATTTATTTCGAAATTTACAAAAGTCTGCGTGCTGGAAGTTAGGAATTTTAGTCGAGTTAGCTGATTTCGAGTGACTTACTGAGAGGACAAACTCTACCACATTGTGATCGCAATTGCTTAACGGTCCTATAACTTGAAGATCAGTAATTAGCCTCTCAACCGTAGTTATTACTATACCTAAAATACTGTCCAACCTCGTAGGTTCCCCAACCTTTTGAATAAGAAAGCTATCCTCCAGAAAATTAACTAAGCGATTACCTTCCGCGTCTCCCTGCATTTTATTTTTTATATACAGGGGTTAGACAAAATAATATGAACACTTGATAAATGGCGGTTTTTATTATTAATATGGAGTTGGTCCTCCTTTAGCGGCAATAACAGCAGCAATGCGTCGGGGAATTGATTCGTACAGCTTTTGGACAGTGGCTAGAGGAATCCTGAGCCATTCTTCGAGCAAACCCTGCTCTAATTCCTCCAAAGACGCCGGCGCTGGGAATCGGCTTCTGACCTGCTGCTCCAACTGACACCACAGATGCTCGATAATGTTAAGATCCGGTGATTGTGGAGGCCAATCCAAGCGTTCTACTTCACTAACATGCTCTTCAAACCAGTTTTTAACGACCCCAGCGGTGTGGATTGGTGCATTATCATCCTGGAAGACAGCGCCGCCATTGGGAAACAGCGTTTGGACCATGGGATGGACCTGGTCAGCCAATATTGACAGATAGATCTGGGCGTTAACCCTACCATGCAGTACTACAGCTGGGCCAAGAGTATTCCACGATATTGCTGCCCAAACCATCACAGATCCGCCTCTATGCTTAACGGTTGGGGTCAGGCAGTGGGGGTCATAAGCATCTTTAGGCTGTCTCCAGACGTAAACTCGATCGGAACATGGAAATAGCGTAAAGGAGGATTCGTAGGAGTAGACTACATTCTTCCACCGGTCCATTGACCAATTCTTATGGTCATTACACCATCTTCTGCGCCGCTCAATGTCGATGTGCGAAAGGAAGGGTTTGGCAATTGCAGCCCTCCCATGGTATCCAGCTCCATGGAGCTCGCGACGTACAGTTCTGGTCGATACCGGGCTTGCAAGATGCTGGTTAAGCTCTGCAGTCACTTTTGGAGCTGTGGTCTTATGGTTCTTTTTCACAATGCGCTTTAGCAGCCGGCGGTCTCGATCACACAGCTTCTTCTTGCGTACACTATTGCATTTGTCGGTGCTTGTCTTTCCATGGTTTTGGTATGCAGACATGACCATAGAGACAGTTCCTCTGGATACATTGAACATCTGAGCGGTTTTCGTCACCGATGCACCAGCCATCCGCGCTCCGACAATTTGCCCTCTTTGGAAGTCTGACAGGTCTTTCATAACTGCTAATTCATAATTCACTCAGATCTGTAAAACAATGTGAGGGTTATAACATGACGTATACATTCTCTGTTACGCATTTAAATAGGTTTGCCAGTCATTTGACCGTTTACTTTGTGTCTGAGCAGTCCGTAAAGATAACCGGTGAAATCGGCGGGTGTTCATATTATTTTGTGTAACCCCTGTATATTATATATATATATATTATATATATATATATATATATATATATATGATGCACAGACCGTGCATGAAAAAAGGAACTCTTCTAGGATAATTAAATCCACTATAGTCCGAATAAGTAATGGTAAATGAAAAATACAATAGTTTTTCTTTTTCATGATGCTAGCCCAACGTGGGCAACGGGTCACTCGCAAAGAGGCCCCAAAAATATAGCTTCCCTCACCATCTATCTGCAAAGCAGATTGGATCCAGCTTTGGGACAGGATCTCAGGGAACCATTCTGAGTTCATTCTCATCATGAAACAGACATGTTATGTGCCTTGAAAATTGGACACTCAATTCTGCCAGTTGAGGTTTAGGTTTTGCTTTTTGGCTAAAAATATAATAGTTACCCCTTTTTCTTTGATGTATTCAATCTGATGTGAAGGCAGCGAGTCTTTTGCTTATATTGAGGTTCTAAATGTAGCTGGGCTAGGCTGCTTTAAACCTTAGATCCTGTCCCAAAGCTGGATCCTATCAACTTTGCAGATAGTTGGTGAGAGAAGCTATATTTTTGGGGCCTCTTTGGGAGTGACCCGCTGCCCACGTCGGACTAGCATCATGAAACAAGAAAAAACTATAATATTTGTCATTTACCATTACTTATTCGGACTACTGTATAGTGGATTTAATTTTCATAGAAGAGTTCCTTTTTCCATGAACGGTTTGTGTGTATCAAGAAAAACCTCAGGGAACCATTCTCAGTTCATTCCCATATACATACATATATATATATATATATATATATATATATATATATATATATATATATACACAGGGTCTGTCAAAAAAAACTAAGCCAAATTCAAACCTTTATTAAAACAAAACCACTTATCGAATTAAGTTGAATGTTTTACACAATAAAGTAGAGGTAATCACCTATTATTCTTAAAATTTTTATGACGATATCTTCAGAATTGTTAATTTTATTAATAATTAACTAAAAAGTGAGATTCTCCTACTTAACATGAAAAAAATTTTTTTTACGATATACTGTAGATAATTTTTAGTTTAATAAAATTAAAAGAACTGTTCAATATGATTTCCTTGAATTTCTATCACTTTTTTTAATCTTGGTCTGAATTCGTCTATTGCTCGATTTATTTGCTCTTGGGGGAGCTCTGCCCATTTTGCGATAATCAACTCACGCAAATGATTGACATCCCTTATTCTGTTCCTATACACTCTCTCTGCCAAGTTTTCCCATATTCCGTAGTCTACAGGGTTTAGGTCAGGGCTGTTAGGTGGCCAATTATTCGGTTCCAGAAATTCAGGCACATTCTTTTTCAAATATTCGATGGTTGTTTTGGCAGTATGTGATGTTGCACCATCTTGTTGAAAAATAAATTAACCTTGACTAGCCAAGTTTCTCATATCTGGAAGCATTTTCTCAAGCAGGGTATTTGAATAATACTGAGCATTAATTTTCACTCCTGGCTCAATAAAAAATATTGAAGTTTTCCCAACTTGGACAATCCAACAGAAACCATGACGCTAGAAGAAAAGTGACTCCTTGTTGCGTACAGTCTTTCATCTTGGATTTCATTTTTCTTCGCAACATCAGAATAAACCCGGTCATTCTGTGAGTTTCTTGGTGGCTCTACCAAAAAACGTTTTTCATCCGTAAAAAATGTCTTGGAAAGTTTATTTTCAGTTATTATACGCAAAATACGTTTTGATTTCTCAACTCTTTTCTGACAGTTTACTTCTGACAATCTTTGTCCATGCACTCTTTTAAATGGTTTAAATTGCAGATCAGATTTAATAATCCTTCTTACACTTGATTCTGATATTTCTAGTTCTTTTGATATTTGAGCAGGTGTCATGTGGCTACCAGGTCGATCCTCTTCACTAAGGATACGTTCCTCCACTTTCTGAATATTTTCATCTACTCTAACTGATTTTGGTCGCCCACTACCAACCTTCCTTTCAATGCTTCCTGTTTCATCGATAGTTCTCAATAAGTAATCTAAACCCGATCTAGTCCATCCTTTATAATCGAATTCAGAAATTAATTTCCTTGCACTATAACCTTTTTCAACTATATAATGCTTTATAATTATTTTATCTTCATGTGAGAATGGCATATTTCGAGGTATTCACGAAAAATTTTAAATCTAAAATTCTGAAAAAGAGAAAAAAGAAGATATTACATAATGAGAAAAACTGAAATTTTCGCAATCTGTAGAAATAACCGCATAACTCCTAAAATATTCAAAATAAAGTTATAAAATCATCACAGATTATTTATGAGACTTTTATTTATTTAGTGTAAAAAAATATTTGAAATCTCTATCAAATTGTGCATTTTATAGAGATTTCAAATTGGCTTAGTTTTTTTTTGACAGACCCTGTATATATACTGTATATATTTATTTATTTTATTATATATATGTATATGTATATATTTATGTATATATTTATGTATATATATTTAAGTTTGTTAACGCCTCCGTCTATGACCTTGGTTGGTTCGAAGTCGACGGGGGTTCTGGTTAGGAGGCAGCAACGGATTTGTTACTCGCAGTATTTTCTTGTATACTACTCTCCGAGTTCTTCTATAGTGGTTTGGAGGATTCTGGGAAGCTTACTGAATTCTCTGAAGGTTTCCCGGTTCTTCTTGTAACGTATCGGGAGATTTTAATGACTAAGTTCTCTGAAGAGAGCACGGCTCGAAGGAGAAGGTAAAGACTTTCTGTTACGGTAATTTACTGCTAAAATGTTACAGGTAATGATCAGCTTCTAAGTTAGATCAGTCTAGTCGGAATGAACGTGGAAAGAATTTTGTAGGTAATATGCTGACATCATTATTATTAAATGTTGACACTAAAATATGCATATCAGCAAAAATTAAAGGTTTAAGATTTACAATTAAATGCTTAGGCAAAACATGACTTCATCTTTTATAACGAAGAGAGAATGTATCAAAACATGAACATTGCAAAACTTTTGATCAGGATTCATTTTTAAGATAAATCTAAAAAAAATTAAGAAATTTTGAAAAGAACAAGTCACCAATTATTTGGTTTGGCAAAATAGGAAGCAAATCAAGAATTTATCCCAACGGAAAAATAATAATAAAAAAAATACTAGTGTCGCCGAGTGTACATTCCTAAATGGCGACATAATGTCGGGTCGTATATTGAGTACAATCCCAAGTACATCACTGAGTATATTGTAATTTTGATTTATTAAAACTATGATTATAATTACCAATTAATTTACATTCGCTTATTATCGTTAATTACAGTTTCATTAAAGTACATTAATTACATTATATTAAATTATTACAGATAATTACAATTAAATACAGTTAACTATAGTTTTACAGTGTTTCATATTTATATTAGGATAACTATTATTTTAGGATTTAACACAAAGTACATGGGCACATAGATATAACATAACACACATAATATATAACGATATATAACATGATAATGTTTTTGGACTAGAAGCAAGCAAGAGGGGGGATTTTCACCTCAGAAGCTCTCGCTTTTGCTGTTTTCAGCGGAATCCGAGCACTTGCATAAGCATTTACGAGTCTATTGCGAGAAATTAAATAATTTAAAGAAAAAATAAAAAGTATACATGTGAACGTACTTACATGTAAGGTAACTATGTACGTAATCATGATCATTAGCGGACATGTACGAATATATAAAGTTTTTGTACACATCTCGGTAGTCACACACAGGTTGTGTGCGTGATATATAGGCGGACACGAGTAAACATGGACTAATATGTCAATAGGGCATAAGTAGACAATAAAAGATAATGGAAATAAAAGATAATGGAAATAAAAGATCAAGGAAGGAAATGGACGTATGAATGAACAACATATAAATAATATGTTAAAGAATTTACCATACATTGAATATTAAAGACATCCAAACTTGCATTATGCGAGTTTGATCCTTATGTAAAAATGAATATTTGAATATAAAGATTGTAATGAATATAAGGATTTACATAAAGATTATATAAATATAAGGATTAGGTAGACCTGTGGATTTATATAAATATAAGAATTATATAGGAATTATTCATTGTTCATTTTTACAGGGCTCTCCTCTCTTGAATGATATTAATACAATAATATAATATCCTAACTAATTCAAAGTAGATGATGACTAATGGGTTTTGTAATACAAATTTTATACACAATACGGGAGTTGGGTTGGTTAAGTTACAATGCACACTAATCAAATCTAATTTTAGACAACCACTTAATTTAGACAACCAATGATATTTTTAAATTTTTAACAAAAAATTTATTTTCCTGTGGGAAAAAATACATACATAATGACTAGTAGGTAAAATGGAAAAATTTAAATTTTAAAGTTCCGGAATATCCAAAGTTACCATAATCATACAGTTAATAATTAATTTTATTGACTAGTGTAGGTGAAAATCGAATTACGTAGTGGATGATGTATAGACCTGGGGTGAAGTGTGTATTTACGTGTATTAGGTACAGAGTGTAAGTGGTTGGTTATATGTCCAAATGGGGAAAAGGGAGTTGTAGTTGAAGTTATACGTAGGTGCGCTTACTTATTTATACGTATACGTAGAATATGAGTAGGTAGATTATGAGAGTAATTGGTTCATCCCGTGAAGAACTAGATCATTAGTGGTCATTGGTGGATTAGGGTTGTGTATATATATATATATATATATATATATATATATATATATATATACACATTTTATATATATACTTTAAGGAACAGATTAGCTTAGAGGTTGGTTAAAATAACTGAATAAATGCATGAGCAAAATTATATATAGTAAGCAACAATTATTACGATTAAATAAATTCAAATAACCTAGAGTAAATAGGATAGTTAGCACTTACACGCAATTAAATAGTTTATTGTGATATCCAATGATTTTAGCATAAGGTTTGTGTGATAAACATAGGATATGAATAGTGAATTTCCTTTCCATTAAGTATGCCAATGATTTCACGAGTGTTTTAGAGTGTGGGTGATTGTAAATGGGGGAAAGGGTAAGCAGTATCCGTAGATTTTTGTAGTATTTATGTACGTAATGTTCTTGGAGAAATGTACATATTTGAACAAGTATATATAGCAGGCATACATGCGTATGTGTAGGGATCTGGAAAGTTTTCGAATTAACAAAGTTTAAAAATAATGTATAATAATTTAAAATGGGAGTAGAACTATAAAATCCTCTTAAGTTTAAAGTGAATTATTATTAAATTCTAATACAGGTAACAATAATGGCAATGTATTCGACCAATAACATTCATAGCCATATAGTAACAGTATATCACCATTAATGTTAACCAGAAGTATCAGTACGATAGTTAAATTTTCATTTGACGGGGCAGTGATATTAGAATGGTGTACCAGAACTATTAGAATCGGAAAAATGGCGTTCTGTTATAGAGTGTCAAAATTGGCTATACTTTCGTTTGATACCTTAACAGATGGTATAATAACAATTATCGACAATTACTCAATATTAACCGAATAAAGAAAATGAAGAATACAAATTAAAAATAGAAATCAATTATGCACTTTAATGAACTGAACATGGGGTTATAGGTTCCATATAATACTCTTAAAAATAAAAAACACAACTTAACCTAAATTTAGGGTATGTACGGTCATACAGGTAAATTTCATGAACATACAGAGCAGGATAAATTAGGTGCATGGTTAGGTGGTCATACGATAGGGCATGCGAGTCATACGGTTACAGGGGATTCGCAACATGCCCGGAAAACAGTGGATTGACCATGCGAGCCTTGCTCACTCAAAAAGGGGGTGGCTTATCGGGATTAAGAAGAATAATTTCTACTCGTTTCACAATGAGGTCCAGGAAAAGCCAAAGGGAAAAATCAGCAAAGTAGGAGAGAAGAAAGACGAGAATGATCGTTGGAACGATCACGTTATGATACTGAGGAATGTTTCGCAGTACCAAAAGAGGATCCTGGTTGGCTTCTGGACCAACCTGGGTGAAAGAAAACAGAGGGTTAAAGTGTGGTTTGACTGGACCCAAAGAAGAGTCAACCATGGTTGAACCATTTCCCTGGTTGACACTGGATTCAACTGGGGTTGGGGTATTGGGAAAAAAATAAAATTTGGAATACTGCATTCGGTCGAATTGAGTGACCATTCGAAATTGACAGTACGTCATTTCGTGAGCACTTTCCTCTTTAGAAAAAGATTGCTCGTCACACTGCTCAAAACACAAATTGAAGGAGTTCAAAGAAAACGGAGGGACGGCATGTTCCTCCCCATAGTAATTGAAAAAGTTATTGCGACATGATCGATTAGTTACTACACTATTACTGTCATCATATACATCACAATAATTATAAAAATCGTTACAAACATTTGTAAAAACTGTTTAGGTTACAAATAATAAAATATATAATTTCACCTATATATTTATATATGTAAATACTGCATGCAAAAAAGACACAGAAGGTTGAATTAAAGACACAAATCTCTCAATTCAGGTTGAATTAATTTCTCTTAAATTCTCTTAAATTAAATTCTCTTAAATTCTCTTAAATTCAGGTTGAATTAAATTGACTGCACTGAAACTGACTGAGACTTGAAACTGACTGAGACTTGAAACTGACTGAGACTTGAAACTGACTGAGACTTGAAACTGACTGAGACTTGTGACTGAAACTGACTTGCAACTGAAACTGACTTACAACTGAAACTGACTTGCAACTGAAACTGACTTGCAACTGAAACTGACTTGAACTTGAACTGCTATCAAGTGAAGCCTATTATTCTCTGGGGTGGTCGTCCCTCTTGGATGCAACCGACTGACTTGAACTTCTATCAAGTATTTCTATAAATCTCTAGGGTGGTTGTCCCTCTGGATGCAACATACTGACTTGAACTGCTATCAAGTATCTCTATAAACTATAAACTATCTCTATGAACTATCTCTTTCTCTATCGAAGAAATACATAAATAATGCACAATAACTGCAAGTCAATTCAATTCAATAATTTGAAAAAATTGAAAACAAAAATAAAAAATGTAAACAACATTTCACTTGAATGTACGGGAAGGTACGTAATATTATGTTTGGTACAGTGCTTACAAGAAGTCTCGCGCATCTGTCTCGTCCCAAGCTAGTCTGTTAGGTATAAAATGGGCGGTCCTTATGGCAGCGGAGGTGTGTTCGGATTGGTGCACATAATTGCTCTAACCCCATCAATGACGTCCACATTATCATTGTGTTGATCACTCTATCTATTTATATATAGACATATACTGTATATAGATATATATAGAGTATGCAGGGGATAACGTGTCTCAGTCCCAGCTATGGTAGTTGTCTTACAATTAACAGTCCCAAGTGCAAGTTACGTTAACACCTCCACATAAACTACCCTGGACTAAAATAACATACGTGAAGCCCTTACCCACAAACCATTGAAAAGGTGTGATTTAAAAGCTCTCTCTCTCTCTCTCTCTGATCACACCGCATGGCAATGTATCCATATAACGTTAATAATAACCGAAACTCGAGAAAATATACTCTCTGCCTTCCGCTCTACTCCAAATCCTTTTCTCTTAGTGACCTCTTAATACAAACTAATATATCATATTTTTCGACTTTTTAACTCTGGTAGGATTCAATTCCATTCCTATAGTGTAAGAGATACTTAAATTCATGTGTGTATTATGCCATATGATGTGCGTAATAAATAATCATTTTTAAATAGTTGGAGCGTTCAAGGTCATCTGGAATAATCTATAGACTACCCCTCAAGCCTACTCTCAACACTTAGATTCCCCTAAGACACAGGCGTCTTCAAGTAACATGAATGCGTAGAGATCTAAGGTGTTAGATTCCATATTATATAATTTATGTGCTAGGTTTAAGAACGCTGGCATTGAAGGATGGAAGGAAGGGACAGTAAAAGCGATAATAGGTTTAATGAAGGAAGTGGAATGAGGATGGAGGTAAGCGTTGCTATGTCGAAGGAAACGAGGTTGGGTGGGGAGTTACGAAGGGAGGAGGAAATGCTAAACACAAACTCAAATATTTATTTTAATGCCCTAGACCTAGAAAGACAAAGAGCAAAATACCTTAAACTAACAATGAATTGACAGAAACAGAAGAATCTGGTCTTAGACGCACTGATAGGTTTAACGTATGTGGCTAGAGGCCGCCACTCAGAATTACCACTACTACCTAAGTCATAATAAGGTTATTTACTATGACAGAGTAGTCATGAGTAGTTATTGAAATAAAATATAATTATACTGTTGATGGCTGACTATATTCAGTTGGGATATAAACTATTGCTAACAATCTTTGGATCCTTGGCTTTTAAGACGAATTTTTTATGTATATGTTCAACAAAAGGAAATTGGCTGATTATTATTACCATTCGAAGGGTTGGTACCCTTCACAACCGAAATCAATTTCAGAAGGGGTGCATGGTATCCTCATTTCCTTTATCGTCCCAGCACGCTTCACATAAGCCATTTACACAAAGCTGGAAAGGCCGTCTGTGCACCACGAGACGACCCAGGTAATGCGGGGAGCAATGGTGACATTGCATGAATATGGTGTGCCAATAAGAGAAATATCAAGACGACTAGACGTTCATCGAAGCACTGTGGAACGGTGGATTCATCGGTATGAAGCAGAAAACTCAATCGCTACTTTGCCGAGGTCTGGTCCTCCGCGTTCAACATCTCAAGAGGAAGATGCTGCGATTGTTAATCATGCCAGAGAGCATCCGTTTGTTCCAGCGACGCATATTTACAGACACCTGAACCTTCTTTGTAGCGCAAATAAAGTGAACAACAGACTTCACGAGGCAGGGTATTTTTCTCGCCGTCCAGCTATAAAACCTGCATTGACGATTGAGCATAAAGAGGCGCGGATGGGATTTGCCTTGCAATACTTGCCGCAGGAGGAAGAATTCTGGAGAAAAGTTGTGTACTGTGACGAAAAAACATTTTCAACAGATAGTCATGGTTCCCTGCATTGTTGGAGGCAGCGCGGAAAACGCTATGAAGAAGGATATGTTTTCCCGAGCAAACGTAGTGGTCACATCAATCTCGGTGTGTGTGTGGGGCTGGATGTCTGGCTATGGTGTCGGAGAAGTGACTCAAGTAGATGGACGCTTTACTGGACAGCAATATTGCCAGATACTGGAAGAGGTGCTGCTACCCAGTGTTCGTGCGTATCTGGTTCCAGCACCGGAACCATTTTACTTAATGGAAGATAACAGTCCCATTGATAGGAGTAACGTTGTGAGAGCGTGGTACGAAGATCACCCAGAGATTATTAATCTAATTCTGCCACCACGTTCTCCTGATTTGAATCCGATTGAAAACCTTTGGGCAATAATGATTAACGAATGGGAGCAACGCAATGAAAGAACATTTGAAGCACTTTTAGCTCACACGAGGAATAGTTGGGAGAGCTTACGCCGAACACCAAACATTCCCTACAATCTGGCCTCTTCTATGCCGCAACGATTGCAAGAAATTATTGATGCTGGAGGAAGCTATACGAAATACTGATGTTAAAGCCATGACGTAAATGTGTATCGAATATATATTTATGCTAATATAGAATTTTATTATATTTTTATGTTTGACATCTATAAAAGTATATATTGTGACCATGAAAGAACTTTATTTATCCTTAGTTAGAATCTTTTCTTGCAATGTCTACGCTCGTGGAGATGATAATATATGCATTGTTGAAACAAACTATGAGAAGGTAATAGTTTCAGGAAAAAAATAAAAACTGGCAACATCGAGGTCATCACATGTTTATGGGAATTGTCATATGATATGCTACCAATAAACTCTTATATACTACTATATACAGTATACTATATTACGTAATAATTACGATGAACAAATCAAATGCAAATTTCTCTGATTCACGGCCCACCAGTCTTGCTTTAGACTAACGACTTTCATAAGATGGAATAGGTTTAACATAGTTCGTTTAATAGGTTACCACTTAAAACAAAGGATAAACTATCTATTAGTGAGACGACCGTGACTTCCTTGAAATGCGAGCGCGTGAGAGGTTCACTGAGGAATTTGGTCATTAGATTCTTCACGTAGGGTATATATCACAAACAATATTATTGACAACAATTCCCAACAATTACTTAATATCAATAATTGCATTTGAGCAAATAATTTAGACCTGCATGAGAGGTTCACTGAGGAATTTGGTCATTAGATTCTTCACGTAGGATATATATCACAAACAATATATTGACAACAATTCCCAACAATTACTTAATATCAATAATTGCATTTGAGCAAATAATTTAGACCTGCATCAAAATAACTTAGGTATCATGCCATGATTTGGGATATTTGCCGAATTAGTCGTTCTCTATAGTCTACAGTATATATTGAGACGGTATAATGTAATGCCCAGCTAATATTATGATGACTAGGATTGCTCCATAACCATCCCAACATCCCGAAACTTGCTCCATTCTGCTTCTTAATCATTTGTATTTTAAACACTAAAATGTAGCAGAAGTGACGTAATAATGGACGTCATTGATTGTGTTAGAGCAGTTATGTGCACCAATCCGAACACACCTCCGCTGCCATAAGGACCGCCCATTTTATACCTAACAGACTAACTTGGGACGAGACAGAAGCGTGAGACTTCTTGTAAGCACTGTACATAAAATAAAATTATTCTATACTACTATAATAGTGAAAATAACTCGGTTACAATAAAAATAAATGTATCACTGGTGTATGGAATGTTCACTGTGTTTTTTTTGTTAATTCTCGCTTGATACTAATTATTAACTGATAATAATACTGACTTCTCAAATGTTTAGAGATTAGTTTAAAAAAAAGAGCTTTCTACTTAACAAGATTCCTACGGCGAAATCCTTGGAGACGTGTCCTGAAGACGTGTCTTGTTGATTACTTGTTCTTGGATGAAGAAAAGGCGTGCAGAACTTGGAGTCGTGACACACCGGTTCAAGGGTGGATGTGACGAGCTGGAAGTCGTGACACGCCGGTCAACTGGATTTTGGTTCTAGTTCCAGGGCTTGGAAGACTGGAAGAATCCTAGCACGTTCGCCAATTTCTTATCTCCTCTGTCTATGGCCTTGGTTGGTTCGAAGTCGACGAGGGTTCTAGTTAGGAGGCAGCAACGGATTTGTTACTCGAAGTATTTTCTTCTATACTACTCTCCGAGTTCTTCTATAGTGGTTCGGAGGATTCTGGGAAGCTATTTAAGACTATGTTCTCTGAAGGTTTCCCGATTCTTCCTGTAACGTATCGGGAGATTTTAATGACTAAGTTATCTGAAGAGAGCACGGCTCGAAGTTCTAAGTCAGATCAGTCTAGTCGGAATGAACATGGAAGGAATTTTGTGGGTAATTTGCTAACATCATTAATTATTATTAAATGTTGACACTAAAATATGCATATGAGCAAAAATTAATGGTTTAAGATTTATAATTAAATGCTTAGGCAAGACATAACTTCATCTTTTATAACAGAGAGAATGTATACAAAATATGAACATTGCTAAACATTTCATCAGGATTCATTTATTTGGTTTGGCAAAATAGGAAGCAAATCAAGAATTTATCCCAACGAAAAAATAATAATAAAAAATAATAATAATATCGCCTAGCCCTGCTAAATGTAGCAGGGCTAGGCTGCTTTAAACCCTAGATCCATGTCCCAAAGCTGGATCCTGTCTGCTTTGCAGATAGCTGGTGAGGGAAGCTATATTTATGGGACCTCTTTGCGAGTGACCCGTTGCCCACGTCGGGCTAGCATCATGAAAAAGAAAAACTATGGTATTTGTCATTTACCATTACTTATTCGGACTAGAGTGGATTTAATTATCCCAGAAGAGTTCCTTGTTCCATGCACAGTCTGTGTGTATCATAAAAAACTCAGGGGACCATTCTGAGTACCATCAATATATATATATATATTATATATATATATATATATATATATATATATATATATTTTTTTTTTGGTTGGCAAGGCACTGGTATTGATGGATACCGTAATGAAATTGTATTCTTTGGATCTGATATATTTGCATGTCGGTTATAAATAGATATAGAGTGGAACATATTTGTGGATAGTAGTCTATTATGACTTGATCCTGTGAATCCAGAGATTCTATTTTTAGTTTTAAATTTATAATTAATTAGATTTAAATTGATAATTATTTAGTTTTGTAAAAATTAGTCATTGCCAATGTACAGGCAGTTTTTACATAGTGGAGCCGCCTCGCTGGGCCGAAGTGGCCCCCAGTGTGCCCACTATAAAAATTTCTTATGTTCTTATGTTCTTGTGGTTCTAAACCCACGTAAAATTGTAGGTCCCCTCCGCCACCACGGAGGACATGCACAATACACAATTACGAACACAGTTAGGTAGACCAGCAATGAGTGGATCCTAGGGTCTTTTTTGGTCTGAAACATTATAACATTACATTATAACATTATATGTATTTATAGTGTGTGTATATATATATATATATATATATATATATATATATATACACAAACTCAGAATGGTTCCCTGAGAACATTATATGTTAAACACAAACCGTGCATGGAACAAGGAACTCTTCTGGGAAAATTAAATCCACTATAGTCCGAATAAGTAATGGTAAAAATCATGAAAAAGAAAAAACTATGGTATTTGTCATTTACCATTACTTATTCGGACTATAGTGGATTTAATTTTCCCAGAAGAGTTCCTTGTTCCATGCACGGTTTGTGTTTAACATATATATATATATATATATATATAGTGGACCTAGTTTTAGCCGTTTAAGGTGATAATTATTTAATTGTATGCAATGATTAATTGATGCAATGACTGATTGCTTATTAATGAAACGCTGTGTTAATAATTTATGATGTCATACAGTATCACCGATTGGAATAAGTGGGTATTTGATTAGGCCCACCATACTATTGGAAGTGACAGTATGGCAGCGAGGGTCACCAGCTTGGATTACACCCAAGCAAATTAATGTTAAGGTTATAAAAGACACCTTATAGTTTTGTATTTTATTATGAAAATAAAGCCGTTATTTATTCACTCTGATATAACAAAGAATTGGCAGTAATTAACTGATAGTTTTACGTTATGCTTATGACATAGACTTAGCTAATAAGATGAAATGTTAATAGCTTAATTGACACGTAATAAGTAATGTTCTCATTGATGGTATGTAAATGGGCCTAGTAAATGATATAAAGAATGCACGTGCGTTTGGTACATTGAATAGAATACGTGACACTGATTAAGTAGGCTAAATGATTGCATGGATGCACCTAGAATAATTGATGCGGCCTAATAATAATGGATTTAAATGCTTGACAATGATTACACAAATATCATTTATATATAAGAGCATTATGTGATGTTAAGTGATTACGCCAAGAGAATATTTAGTTATCACATAAATATGAATTGAACATAATAAAGGATGATACGCGGAATTACGGTATTGGGATGACACTTGAATTGGAGAACAGGCCTACTGCGTTCTTTCACGAGAGTCAGTTGGAACGCTTAATTAAACACTTTGGGAGTATAGCCTACCGTTCGGCGGTAGGCTAATGTAGGCTTCACAAGAGTACTTAGAATAGGAGGTACTTATCTTAGGACGATGTAAACTCTGTTGAAGGTGTGCTGAAGAGGAACCTATCAACGTAGACTCGAGTTGTCGTTGTCCGCTAAGCCACTCGAGATGATGATGCTGGTTGTAGGCTTCGTACGGAGGCCTGAGGTGATGTCACTTCTCGAGGTACAGGATGGCTTTAAATGATCTTGCAGGCGCAGGCCCGATGTGCTGAATATATCTCGAGGAATGTAGAGAAACTTGAAGGCCGACCCCGCAAACCGCAGGCCCGAAGCGATTCCGGTTGGGCCTCGAAGGACCGCCTCCGCAGGCGGTCTGCAGAAGGTCCCACTTGATGACAAATCCTAAGCCTTGAAGGAAGCAGCAGGCCGCGCCTCCGGCGGGAAAACCGGAGGGCGGTCGACGCGATGAGATCCGCTCGACGAAGCAGAAAGCGAGTGTCTGTGTGAGTGAGTGAGTGAGTGTGAGTGTGAGTGGAAGCTCGCTTTTATACGTAGTTCCTGTGACGTAGGACTTGGCGCCAAATCTTAAGACGCCTTCTCCGCGCGTCCTTTTGTTGATGAGGGCTTGCGTTCGCGCCTTTTGGGAAGAAACAATCTTTCATTGTTCTGAATCCGTGTCCACTTGTGTCTTCCAAGACTGTTTGATGATAGCGTGGAAAGAAAGGATTTGTCTGTCTATTTGTTGGTCTATTTCTTGTCGATCCGCTACATATATATATATATATATATATATGATACACACAGACCGTGCATGAAACAAGGAACTCTTCTGGGATAATTAAATCCACTATAGTCCGAATAAGTAATGGTAAATGACAAATACCATAGTTTTTCTTTTTCGTGATGCTAGCCCGACGTGGGCAACGGGCACTCGCAAAGAGGTCCCATAAATATAGCTTCCCTCACCAGCTATCTGCAAAGCAGACAGGATCCAGCTTTGGGACATGATTCTAGGGTTTAAAGCAGCCTAGCCGTGCTACATTCCCATATATATATATATATATATATAATATATATATATATATATATTTGAATATATATATATACACATGTGTGTATATATATATATATGTATATATATATATATATATATATGTTTGAATATATATATATATACACACATGTATATATATATATATATATATTATATATATATATATGTATATATATATATATGAAAATAAAAACTCACTCTAATAGACAGAGTTTATTTCCACAACAGTTTCGACGCCAACTTGCATCCTCCTCGCATCCTCCACCCG
>JAJOZX010002521.1:637500-650941 GCA_023014485.1 Bathynomus jamesi
TTTATTTATTTATATATATATATATATATATATATATATTATATATATTATATATATATGTATATATTTATATATATATATATATGTATCTTTTTATATATTTATATATGTACATATTTATATATATATGTATAAATATGTATACAAAACCATGTATACATTTTTAAAAAACTTATAACAGGCGAACCCACTAACGGATTCAGATGATTTTTATTTCTTTTTATAGGTAAAATATACAACATCGAAATAATAGATAGTTTAATTTGTTTTAAACACGTAAGTGTTCGAAATGTCGACCATTGACATCAATGCACCACTGCGCTCTTTGATTCACTGATTGGCAGACTTCAACAAAAATGTTTGTAGGGATATTTCTACACGCTTCTTCAACTGTGCTCTTTAGTTGTTCAAGTGATGTAGGTCTTCTACTGTATACTTCATTTTTCAAATGACCCCATAAAAAAAAGTCAAGTGGGTTCAAATCTGGTGAACGTGGTGGATACTCGATATTACCTCGTCGTCCGATCCACCGATAATGAAATGTTTCATCAAGGTAGTTCCTGACATCCTGATGGTAATGAGGAGGTGCTCCATCTTGTTGAAAGTAAATGTCCTCATCTCCGTATAACTGTCGAATTGCAGGAAAACCTTTTCCCCGAAGCATGTTGAGATAGCTATGACCGGTAACTGTACCATCGAAAAAGAATGGACCAACCAAACCTTTGGAAGAAAAACCACACCAGACAGTTATACCCGGTAAATTTACATGTCGTTCCACATAAATGTGTGGATTTTCTTGTGACCAGTATGTGCAATTATGACGATTAATTATACCATTCAACTTAAATGTAGCCTCATCAGACCACACAATTTTGTCCGCAAATTGGCCATCTTCTGTGTTTTTTACTCGAAACCATTCGCAAAACTGGATTCTGCGATCCGGATCATCCTCATTCAAGGCATGTAATAATCTCGGGATGTAAGATTTCCATTTAGCATTCTTCAGAATTCTGTGGGCACTTCTCTTACTTTTCCCTGTTTCACGAGCACATTGTCTCACAGATTTTCTTGGTGATCGGTTGAATACCTGTAGCACTTCATCAGAAGTGTTAGCATCTGTTGATGTCTTTGGACGCCCAGTCGCTTGCTTGTACACATCATGCACAATACCGTATACTTCAAATTTCTCACAGATACGTGAAATGGTAAGTCGAGTTGGAGGATTAGTTCCAAAATTGTCTCTCCACTGTTGTTGAACCTTTGATATCTTCTCAACTTTAAAATACGACTTTAGTATCCATTTTCATTGCTCAAATGATAAGCACAAACTTCCATTTTCGATGTTTACTGTAGGCAGGCAAGGCTATTACTAATTTCGATTTTGTATCTCCTTAGGCTAGGCAAGGCTGTTAACAATTTCGCTGTTGTATCTCCTTAGGCTATAGGCTATAAAAAGAAATAAAAATCATCTGAATCTGTTAGTGGGTTCGCCTGTTATAAGTTTTTTAGAAATGTATACATGGTTTTGGGACACTCTGTATATATGTGTGTATATATCTATATATTTTTATTTATTTTATACATATATATTTATATATATATATATATATATATATAATATATATATATATATATATAATATACTGTATATATATATATTATATATATTATATATATATATATATATATATATATATATATATATATATATAATATATATATATATATTTAGATCAGTCTTTCCTCGATTTAGATCAGTCTTTCCTTGTGAACAGACGTGTTTTATCGAGTGTCGAGTGTTATCAATTGAATAAGTGGTTCTCGTTGAAGTGTTTTAAAAAAAAATAGTGTTCGGTGCATTCTTAACTAAATTATTTCGTGCTACTAAACATTCAGTAACGAATATATTTCATTTATTGACGTTATTCAGTACTATATTATTTGATCAAACCAAGGCTACTGCACGTGGCTTGCCTTGTTTGTTTTTCAAATCTATCAGAAAACGTGGAGTCATAAGGTTAATTTTTCCGTGCTTCGAGAGGTCAGGTAGAGTGGGTCATAAACCGTGTGAAACAAAGGAAAAAGTCGGGTCGAATCGCGGACAGATAAGTGTTATAAATACTCTTTTGTCGGTAGCTTAATTCTATATTCATTTATATATAAATTTGTGTTACAAGAACCTGTTTCTGCGTTTCAAGAACGCAGTAGACCTACGTTGTAATTTATTAATTTCCAAACGCTTGTTTTTTGTGTTTTTTGTTGTTCAACTAATTAAAAGCATGGCACCCCCGTCCAGTACTTGCAATCGCTGTGAAGGGAAATTTGCTGCTTACGCGTTTACAATAGCTAATAACAATGAACAGTTAGTTTGCAGGTGGTGCTCAAGCATGGAAGTGCTGAGGAACGAGTTAGAACGTGAAAGGGAGGCCAGGGTGAAACTTGAAGAAAGCGTGATGCTCCTGACGGCAAAATTAGAATCCCTTGAGACTCCAATTACGACCCCTCCTACCTCAGTTTCTACTAATAATATAAATAGTACTAATAGCCCTCTCTCTTCCCCTAGTTCCCAACCCTTCGTTCGAGTGCGAAATGGAGCCCCATTGAGAAAAGCAAAGACCTGTCTACCAGTAATAACAAGCAATAAGTTTTCTGTTTTAGGTTTCGAAGATGCTGATGAACCAGAAATACGACTCGTTGGCGATTCCATTGTTCGAGGGCAGCTCGAGGAATTCTGTGGGAGAAACCCTCGTCGTAGGCGCCGTTATTGCTATCCTGGTGCAAGGTTGGAGGATATAACTAATAGTGTTGACCAATTTACAGAGGGTACCGCCGAGGACACAACGTATGTTATTCATGTTGGTACTAATAACGTTTTAAATTCTAGATCGGAAGAACTGCTGGCTAGGTACAGGGACTTATTAGAGCGACTAAAGGAGAAAACTAATAAGATTGTTTTAACAGATATACTTCCTCGAATTATCCAACGAAACGATTTCTACAGCAAGGCGACCTATATTAACAATAACCTAAATTCTCTTTGCCAACAGGAAGGAGTGCATTTTGCAAATTTTTGGAACAGTTTCTACGGCAGGAGGGACTTGTTCCTTGAAGATGGACTTCATTTTAATGACGTTGGAGCTGCGCGTTTAGGAAGACTATTTCATAATACTGTCTCTTCTTTTCAGGCTGCCGCAACCCGACCGGTCCCAGCGTAAATTCCACAAATTTCCCCTGCGCTCGAGAAGGTGTCTCAATTACAAACAATTTGAAGGTTCTATCCTTAAATGCTCGTAGCCTACGAAATAAAATAAATGAATTTTTTTCTTTAATTGCTTGTAAAGACTATGATTTAATTGCGATAAATGAATCGTGGCTTAGCACTGAAACACGTGACTTTGATGGGAAGTATCAAATAAAAGGTTATAGACTTTTTGTTAAAAACAAAATAGGTAGGCGAGGAGGCGGTGTTATGTTGTATATCAAAGATAATATTGCGAACGTTATAGAAGTAAAGCACTCAATTCCAGAACCGATAGATGCGACTATAGCAGAACTTAAATTAAACGACTTCAAACTCCTTGTTGCGGTTATATATAGGCCCCCTAATCAAACAGCTGATAAGGACGAAGCGTTATATCGTGAACTAAAGAGAATAATCGGTAGTGAGCAGGCTTTAGTTATGGGTGACTTTAATTGCGCCAACGTGAATTACGATACAATGCAGAGAGACGCGGAAGGTAATCGTTTAGTTAATTTTCTCGAGGATAGCTTTCTTATTCAAAAGGTTGGGGAACCTACGAGGTTGGACAGTATTTTAGATTTAGTAATAACTACGGATGATAGGCTAATTACTGATCTTCAAGTAATAGAACCGTTAAGCAATAGAGATCACAATATGGTAGAGTTTGTCCTCTCAGTAAGTCACTCGAAACCAGCTAACTCGACTAAAATTCCTAACTTCCAGCACGTAGACTTTAGTAAATTTCGAAATAAATTTTCACACGTCAATTGGGAAAACGTAATGGGTAACTCCAACGCAAAACTAATGTGGGAATCGTTGGAAACGGTATTTAGGACTATAAATGAGGAATGTGTACCGTACAAAATTAAGCGTGCCAAAGTAAACAACAAGCCGTTGTGGTTTACTTCTAGAGTAGGAGACATTATAAAGAGTAGAGATAGGGTTTATAGGCTATATAAGTGCGATAAAGATAATCTGTTGTTACGAAACAACTACATATCTCTAAGGCGTGAAGCGAAAAGGGCAATAAAAAAACCAAGCGCGAATTTGAAATCTCCATAGCTCTTGACGGTAAAGAAAACCCAAGCGATTCTTTCAATACGTCAATAATAGAAATCCAGTAAAAAGTGTCTTGGGGCCTTTGAAAAATGTAAACGGAGATCTAGTTTCTGAAAACAAGGAAATGGCTACCTTGCTAAACGAATTTTTTACGTCAGTTTTTACTATAGAAGATGTAACGTATATCCCTACGGTCATAGACATAAAACCTTTTGATAATGGTAATATTTTGGATAATATCGTGGTTAGTGAAGGGGATGTAATGCGCTATATTGATAAAATGAAAACGCGTAAATCACCGGGGCCGGATTCCATATATCCCATACAACTAAAAGAATTAAAAGATAGCATTGTTGTGCCGCTAACAAAGATTTTTAATGCGTCTGTTTCTGAGGGGTCCGTACCAGATAATTTCAAGTTAGCAAACGTAACACCTATCTTTAAGAAAGGCGATAAAGGTGCTGCGGGAAATTATAGGCCAATCAGTTTAACGTCTGCTGTAGGTAAGCTACTGGAATCAATAATTAGGGATCGTATAGTCGAACACTTAGAAGTGCATAAACTAGTTAGAAATACGCAGCACTGTTTTAGGCGAAACAAATCTTCCTTAACTAATCTTTTAGAATTTTTCCAAAGCGTGGTTGACGTTTACGATAGACATAGGGCGGTTGATGTAGTGTATTTAGATTTTCAAAAAGCGTTTGACACTGTGCCGTACAAAAGACTCATTGAAAAAACTAAGGCTCATGGAATCAGGGGTGTAGTAATAAATTGGCTAGAAGAGTGGTTGCGAGGTAGGAAACAGAGGGTGGTCGTTGATGGAGCGGAGTCGTGTTGGGCTAATGTAGCGAGCGGCGTTCCTCAGGGTTCTGTATTGGGCCCCTTGCTTTTTCTTATATATATTAACGATTTAGATGTCGGCCTAGTCAGTACAGTTTCAAAGTTTGCGGATGACACGAAGCTGGGTGGTAGGGCGATTAATGACGAAGATAGAGGTAAAATCCAGGAAGATTTGAATAAAATCGTTGATTGGTCAGTCACATGGCAAATGAGATTTAACGTTGATAAGTGCCAAACTTTGTATATAGGTTCGCGCAACGGTAATTTTGCGTATAGTATGTCAGGGAAAGATTTAACAAGCGTAGAGCAGGAAAACGTTTTTGGAGTTATAGTCACTAGTGATTTAAAAGTAGCGAAACAAAGTACAGCAGCGGTCAATAAGGCGAACAAAGTGTTGGGTTTTATAGCTCGGAATTTTGAGTACAAATCGCGCGATATTATAGTTCCTCTTTATAAATCATTAGTTAGACCCCATTTGGAGTACGTGGTCAAATTTTGGAATCCGCATATGCGCAAAGATATAGACAAAATCGAAAGAGTTCAAAGACGAACAACTAAGATGATTCCGTCGCTTAGGTCAAAGTCGTACGAGGATAGGCTTAAGGAGTTAAAATTAACAACACTCGATACTAGGAGGCTAAGGGGTGATCTAATCAAGGTTTTCAAAGTTATGAATGGGTTCAATAACGTAGATAGAGAGAGCTTTTTCGAAATATCTCAATATAATAGGACTAGAAAGAACGGGTGTAAGTTGACAAGTAGAAGGTTCGAGACAGCAGTTGCCAAAAACTTTTTTACGCATAGAATAGTAAATAGGTGGAATAGTTTGCCGGTAGAAGTATTTAGTAGCACTTCTATAAACATGTTTAAAAATCGATTAGACACATATGTTGATAGATTGGGTATAGTTTAAAGTAGTAAAATTAAGGCTTTGTGGTGATAGATCCCACAGCTCAACACAAGTGTTGTGGGATATAGGAGGCAGCATCTTGGGTTAGGAGATACTCTCTGTCCTTACACACCCCATTTAAAGAGATTCCTCTGCCGAGCGGTGCCCCCCATAGTACCATGACTTATTTTTCGTTGGGCAAGGTACTAGTATTGATGGATACCGTAATGAAATTGACTGGATTCTTTGGATCTGATATATTTGCATATCGGTTATAAATAGATATAGAGTGTAACATATTTGTGGATAGTAGTCTATTATGACTTGATCCTCTGGATCCAGTGATTCTATCTTTAGTTTTAAATCGATAATTAATTAGTTTTTAATTGATAATTATTTAGTTTTGTAAAAATTGGTCGTTGCGAATGTACAGGCGGTTGTTACATAAATTTCTTATGTTCTTGTGATTCGGAACCCACGTAAAATTGTAGGTCCCCTCCCCCACCACGGAGGACAGACAGAATACACAATTACGAACATAGTTAGGTAGACCAGCCATGAGTGGATCCTAGGGTCTTTGTTGGTCTGAAACATTATAACATTATATATATATATTATATATATGTATATTTATTTATATATATATTTATATATATATATATATTTATTTATTTATATATATTTATTTATTTATTTATATATATATTTTTATTTATATGTATGTATATTTATATATATATATTTATATATAGTGTGGTCCTTATTTACATTTCTAATTTTGAGGTTAGGAGAGAGGTGGCTCCCAACGACTGAAAAGGTGATATATAATGTTAAAACGCTTGGGTAGAAATTTTATTTGAATCAATTAATATTTAGAGGTAGCCCAGGGAGTTTAATATTTTACTCTATATCCGTATGAGACCATGGCATTTTTCTTGTGTGGACGCTCTTGTACACAAGCGTCGTTCTTTACATTATATATATATATATATATATACAAATTTCCCAGGCGCTCGCGAAGGTGTCGCAATTACAAACAGTTTGAAAGTTCTATCCTTAAATGCTTGTAGCTTACGAAATAAAATAAACGAATTTTTTTCTTTAATTGCTTGTAAAGACTGATTTAATTGCGATAAATGAATCGTGGCTTAGCACTGAAACACGTGACTTTGTAGGGGAGTATCAAATTAGAGGTTATAGACTTTTTGTTAAAAACAGAATAGGTAGGCGAGGAGGCGGTGTTATATTGTATATCAAAGATAATATTGCGAACGTTATAGAAGTAAAGCACACAATTCTAGAACTAATAGATTCGACTATAGCAGAACTTAAATTGAACAATTTCAAACTTGCTGCGGTCAGTGATGGGCAGTATCTAGATACATGTATCGCCGATACGTATCGATCGATACTTTTGTATCGGTATCGGTATCGCTTTAGCTACTTGACAAAAGTATCGATTTATCGGTATCGCTAAGGTCAATTTTCTTAAATGTATCGAAAAAAATCGATACTTCGATACATTAATAAGAATTTTTAAATATTTAAATAGATGTTATAATATGACACTACTGAGTTATATTTATGAATATACATAAATAATAATATTATTAAATATTTATTTAATGACAGTACTACTCTACTGGTCACGTCACACAGTACGGCGCAACGTTTAAATACGTTTGTACTTGTGTTATTGAGATTAATTAACCATAATATAGAAACATTGTTAGCTAGTGCGTTTGAATTCGGAGGCATTGCGTCATTGTCAGCCACTTCTCAATGCAGTTACAGAAGGGTTCACTAAGCGGTTTGAAAAGTTTCTGTGCCTTGATGCGTCGCATGAGTGTAAAGCAGCAATACTGGCATCGTCTTCAAATCCTCTGTTCAAGTTAAAGTGGATGACAATAAAAGGCAAATTTAATACTAACATTGTCAAAAAGAGGGTTTAAGAAATGTTGGTTAATGCTGTTAAGAGCCTCAGCGAGCAGGCCACCCAGCAACAACTAAGTGATGCTGCATCTGACGGAAGTGCAGATGATTTCTTCTGTTATGAGTCTGCTTCCACTAATGTCTCTGCAACCCAAGATTCCACTGAGATGGAAGTTTTACAGTATCTGGGTGACGGAAGTCATTCTCTCCAATCTCTGAGGCAGTACCCAGGAATTCTACGGGTCTTCCTGAAGTATAACACACCCAGTGGCGGCTCGCCGGTAGACACTACGGAACTGCAGCACCCCTAAATTTTTTATTTACAATTGAAATAATCAAGAACAATATAAGGATGAGCTCATTGAATAACTTTTTCAATAACTTTTGAAACTTTTATTCATTGATCAATGCTCATCCTTTTATTTCAGTAATTATTTCAACCCATTCTTAGAGACAGCACCCCTAGAATTTTTAGTCACGAGCCGCCACTGAGCACACCACTACCATCCTCTGCTCCTGTAGAACGGTTGTTTAGTTTGGCTGGTCACATTCACGCTCCAAAAAGGAATAGACTGTCTGACCAGATGTTTAGCCAGCTGGTATTTTTGAATGGTAATAGTAATTACTTTTAATTGTTAGTGTAATATTTTCAGTCATTCATGTATCATACAAAATTAAAACATACTTTCATTAAATAAAGCAATTGTTTTTATTTACATCTATAAAACCCATTAAAATGTTGTTGATTTTACTTACAGTGCGTACAAATTACTAGTATAAACAATAATATCTAATACCTACATATTAAGTGAATAATTATAAAAATGTACCGGCGATACATGTATCGGTATCGGTATCGCTTAAGACATCTAGAAAGTATCGGCGTATCGGTATCGCCTAAGACGTTCTTCATGTATCGATGTATCGGTATCGCTTTAGCGATTTTCATGTATCGATGCCCATCACTGGCTGCGGTTATATATAGGCCCCCTAATCAAACAGCTGATCAGGACGAAGCGCTATATCGTGAACTAAAGAGACTAATAGGTAGTGAGCAGGCTTTAGTTATGGGTGACTTTAATTGCGCCAACGTGAATTACGATACAATGCAGGGAGACGCAGAAGGTAATCGTTTTGTTAATTTTCTCGAGAATAGTTTTCTTATTCAAAAGGTTGGGGAACCTAAGAGATTGGACAGTATTTTAGATTTAATAATAACTACGGATGATGGGCTAATTACTGATCTTCAAGTAATAGAACCGTTAAGTAATAGCGATCACAATATGGTAGAGTTTGTCCTCTCAGTAAGTCACTGGAAACCAGCTAACTCGACTAAAATTCCTAACTTCCAGCACGCAGACTTTTGTAAATTTCGAAATAAATTTTCACACGTCAATTGGGAAAACGTAATGGGGAACTCCGACGCAAAACTAATGTGGGAATCGTTTGAAACAGTATTTAGGACTATATATGAGGAATGTGTACCGTACAAAATGTTATAATGTTTCAGACCAACAAAGACCCTAGGATCCACTCATGGCTGGTCTACGTAACTCTGTTCGTACTTGTGTATTGCGCAATTTAGGGTGGATCGATTTTACATTTTTTTCGATTTCCATATTCTAATAGAGACAAAAACTTGCGCATGCATGAGAAAATAGCCTCTGCAAAGTCTTAGCTTAATAGGTAATCATCTTCTGCCCCTGGCAGAGCGATGAAAATCATATTTTAGTAGTCAAAAACGTATTTTTCTTATAATTTTTAAAATATTTCAATATGCATCAAAATTATTCCTAATAACTATAAAGTCGATGAAAAAGACCTCATATGATCGTTTTTCCAAGCGCGTTGTCCTACGTTAATATCTTTTGCCCCGGCAACAACGTCAAATGTTGAAAAAATAGGTAATTTATATACATATTTTCAGATCGGCTCTTTGTCTTAAATAATGCATTTTTATATTTCCCATAGCATTTATATCGTTGCTTAGGCATGAAATAACACACGCAAAATTTTATGACTCTAGAGTAATATCTTCTGTCCCCGAGAAAAGTCTAAATGTGGATTATAATTACGTTAATGCGATGTTATAAGTACGATAAGTACTAAGTACAGCTCCTCGCTTGCTAATTTTATAAAATTAGCAACCCAGAACTCACCACGAGGAGGTGGCTGTACGTCGAGTTCCACCCTATCCAGCCCCAACCACCCTTCCTTTGGCTGCATGTCGATTTACATACGGTAATCTTTCTTAGAATCAAATCGTGGAATTTTCGTTCGGGAGTGAAGACGGGAGCGGATGAATCCGTCCCTCTCTTCTATTCCACTTACACTGGCAGAGGCTTCGGTTACTAATTTGATGAGTCTCTCCACCGCTTGAGTATGACAAGGGAATAGTGGGATCAGTCCATCAGGCTGGTCTCCCGTCTCAACAAACTCTTTTATTTGGGTATCAGGTATTGTTTTTGTAAAGGGGGGTTCGGTCACCTCAGCCGTTTGCCAGTTGATCATTTCGTAATAGTTTTGACTATCGTAGAGCAGCTCAGGCATGGCGAAGGCTCGAATTTCCCCCGCTGGTGATTGTTTTGATCGTGCTTTTAATATTCTTCTCCATCCCAATTCTCTTATGAGTTGCTCATCGGCATGTAGCATGGAGATCAAAATATTTTCTGGGTGAGCAAAGAAAGAATTTCTACGGAGGACTTTGTTGGCGATTGTCTCAGATCTTTGAGGCATGGTCTGAGAGAGACGCATCATTTCGAAAAAATGTTTTGCGCCCTCAGTGAAACTGGAGTTTTTCTTTATTTTAAACCAAATTGGTGCGTAAACTGTCATAATGAATCGCACAATTCCGTTGAAGGTGCTGGAGGGTTCACTGGTTGAAACATAGAGGCGCAGAAATCTATTTGCTGTTGTCAGCCACCTGGAATGCGCCATCTTACTGGATTTCGAGCCGCGAGAGCTGAAGAGCAGCTACCGCTCGACACTGCTCTGTAGATGCCTAACAAATATTTTTGGTCAGTGCTCAACTCGGCATCATCTATGTCAATGTCGGGAGATGGAATGGCATCGAATTCTGTAATTGGAAGTTTTTTGCAGTCTTTCAGTTGTTTTCCAACTGGCCCAGTTGTTTTGCCGTCCAAGTCTTGAATGAGGTGTCGCAGTGATAATTCATTACCGTGTAATAGGCATATGATCCACTGAATTGGCCTTTGTAGTTTCATTTCAATCATACGCCAGTACGCAGTGCGTACTGGCGCGTCAGTGGCATCTGCTGCTGGCAGCACTCACCAGAGATGACCTTTAAACCCTAGCCTAGTCATAAAATTTTGCGTGTGTGTTATATCATGCCTAAGCAACGATATAAATGCTATGGGAAATATATAAATGCATTATTTAAGACAAAGAGCCGATCTGAAAATATGTATATAAATTACCTATTTTTTCAACATTTGACGTTGTTGCCGGGGGCAAAAGATATTAACGTAGGACAACGCGCTTGGAAAAACGATCATATGAGGTCTTTTTCATCGACTTTATAGTTATTAGGAATAATTTTGATGCATATTGAAATATTTTAAAAATTATAAGAAAAATACGTTTTTGTCTACTAAAATATGATTTTCATCGCTCTGCCGGGGGCAGATGATTACCTATTAAGCTAAGATTTTGCAGAGGCTATTTTCTCATGCATGCGCAAGTTTTTGTCTCTATTAGAATATGGAAATCGAAAAAAATGTAAAATCGATCCACCCTATTGTGCATGTCCTCCGTGGTGGCGGAGGGGACCTACAATTTTACGTGGGTTCCGAACCACAAAGAACATAACAACATAAGAAATTTTTATAGTGGGCACACGATGGGCCACGTCCGCCCATCGAGGCGGCTCTACTATTTAAAAACTGACTGTACATTGGCAACAACCTATTTTTACAAAACTAAATAATTATCAATTTAAATCTAATTAATTATCAATTTAAAACTAAAGATAGAATCTCTGGATCCAGGGGACCACTTCATAATAGACTACTATCCACAAATATGTTACACTCTATATCTATTTATGACCGATATGCAAATATATCAGATCCAAAGAATCCAGTCAATTTCATTACTGTATCCATCAATACCAGTACCTTGCCAACAAAAAATAAGTCACGGTCCATATCAATTGCGGACCAAGTCACAATTTACAACCATATACATTACAATATATATACTTTGGAGGAAAAGTTTAGGTGTGGCTGTAAAGACTGTACAGTAATGTAGAAATGTGTGTGCACCCATTTTGGATATCCCATTTAAAGGTGTTTGTGGGGCAAGTGAAGATCAATGAGTTTTTCAATAATTCACAGTAATATGGGGCACCGCTCGACAGAGGAATCTCTTCAAAATGGGGTGTGTAAGGACAGAGAGTATCCCCTAACCTAAGATGCTGCCTCCCTATATCCCTCAACACTTGTAAAACTGTTTTCTTAAATTTGTTCTACATCTTGGCTTAAATAATTTCATACTATGACCTTTAGTCTTGTTATGGTGATCTTTAATGAAAAGAGAATCAAAATCTATCTTATCCAAACCTTAATTTTACTGCCTTAAACTACACTCAATATATCAACATATGCGTCTAATCGATTTTCAAACATGTTTATAGATGTGCTACTAATTACTTCTACCGGCAAACTATTCCAGCTATTTACTATTCTATGCGTAAAAACGTTTTTGGCAACTGCTGTCTCGAACCTTCTGCTTGTCAACTTACACCCTTTATTTCTAGTCCTATTATATTGAGATATTTCGAAAAAGCTATCTCTATCTACGTTATCGTACCCATTCATAATTTTGAAAACTTGGATTAGATCACCCCTTAGCTTCCTAGTCTCGAGTGTACCCAAGCGTTTTAACATTATATGCCACCATTTCAGGTGTTGGGAGCCACCTCTTTCCTATCCTCAAAATTAGACATGTAAATATATATATATATATATATATATATATATATATATGTGTGTGTGTGTGTAAAAATGAACAATGAATAAATAATCAATATTCATTTTACATAAGAACCAAAATCGCTTAACGCGAGTTTGGATAAAAAATTTATTTGTAGCTTTCTATTTTTGTTTGTCACAACCCTACGATCTACCATTTCTGTCGTTTAGTCATATCCATTTTCCATTTTTCATTTGTTATAGAATTTATTATAATTAATTATGGTTGTCTTGCATCTCACCCTCGTCCCTAGATTATGCATGCACATTGCATATAACAGGATTGAAATCCATAGTTGTACTTCTTAGTCATTAATACCCAGTCTTTGTCTCTAATTCGTTCTTGTAAATCTTCCTAATAATGATTTGTACTATACGTACAAATTCAATAACTATGACGTCACATTTTCCCGTCATTAATTTCCCTTCATCATATCTCTAGTATTCAATGTATGAAAATTCTTTAAGATCATAATAAAAACTGTACAC
>JAJOZX010002522.1:0-7500 GCA_023014485.1 Bathynomus jamesi
GAAGAATACGACTGACTTTATTAAAAGAAGAAAAATGAAAAACACAATAAGAATAAGAATAGAAAAGAGGCTTACAGAACGGATTACAGAAACAAGGATTACAGAAAAAATATCAAGATGACAATGATTTTGCCTTAAAAAATTCGAATGATACCCTTATAGCTTTTGTGCCTCCAGAAAAAGTTGTGATGGCTTTTGAACAATTATACGATTTTATACCAGTGGAAGGTTTGCCAATTCTCGATTATTTTGAAGATAATTATATTGGAAGGCCATGCCGACGAGGACGAAGAGAACCCACTTTTAGCATTTCTATTTGGAATATGTACTCAAGAACAATTACAGAACTTCCACGTACAAATAACTCTGTCGAAGGCTGGCATAGACGCTTTGCATCTCTAAACAGGATGCTCGCATCCAAACATATGGAAATTTTTAAAAGTTTTAGGTCAAGAAATAAGCTACCAACAGGCATTTATTTCTCAAATTATCGCTGGCTTGCCGACAGAACCGCAAAGGAAGAAGTATATATAGTCTTCTTCTTCTCGCATTTTGAAAATTGTACAAGACTATAACAACAGGTCTATTTTTGATTTTCTTAAGGGAATTGCTTTTAATTTGTCTTTTTAAATTTGAAATTTTGTTTGACTTTGTGTTTTTAATTTTTTCTTCTTCAATAAAGTCAGTCGTATTCTTATTGTTTGCCCGGTTAGGTAATTGTACGCCTTGACGATTGGTTAGGTTAAGTCGTGATATTTTTGTTAAAACTTTAATAAAGTCAGTCGTCTTCTTATTTTTTTAATAAAGCCTTAGGGGATTTTGTCCGCGGGGGGATTGTGTCCGGGGGGGTTGTGTCCGGGGGGGATTTTGTCCGCGAGGGGATTTTGTCCACGAGGGGATTTTGTCCACGGGGGATTTTGTCCTAGAAGCCTAGGCCGACATCTAAATCGTTAATATATATAAGAAAAAGCAAGGGGCCCAATACAGAACCCTGAGGAACGCCATTCGCTACATTAGCCTAACACGACTCCGCTCCATCAACGACCACCCTGTTTCCTACCTCGCAACCACTCTAGCCAATTTATTACTACACCCCTGATTCCATGAGCCTTAGTTTTTTCAATGAGTCTTTTGTGCGGCACGGTGTCAAACGCTTTTTGAAAATCTAAATACACTACATCAACCGCCCGATGACTCGTAAACGTCAATTTACGCTGGGACCGTTCGAGTTACGGCAGCCTGAAAAGAAGAGACAGTATTATGTAATAGTCTTCCTAAACGCGCAGCTCCAACGTCATTAAGATAAAGTCCATCTCCGAGGAACAAGTCCCTCCTGCCGTAGAAACTGTTCCAAAAATTCGCAAAATGCACTCCTTCCTGTTGGCAAAGAAACATTAGGTTAT
This sequence comes from Bathynomus jamesi, assembly GCA_023014485.1. Classification (NCBI taxonomy): domain Eukaryota; kingdom Metazoa; phylum Arthropoda; class Malacostraca; order Isopoda; family Cirolanidae; genus Bathynomus; species Bathynomus jamesi. The sequence goes on from JAJOZX010002522.1 coordinate 1,404, forward strand.
TGTTAATATAGGTCGCCTTGCTGTAGAAATCGTTACGTTGGATAATTCGAGGAAGTATACCTGTTAAAACAATCTTATTAGTTGTTTCCTTTAATCGCTCTAGTAAGTCCCTGTACCTAGCCAGCAGTTCTTCCGATCTAAAATTTAAAACGTTATTAGTACCGACGTGAATAACATACGTTGTGTTCTCGGCGGTACCGTCTGTAAATTGTTCAACACTAATAGTTATATCCACCACCCTTGCACCAGGGTAGCAGTTACGGCGCCTACGACGAGGGTTTCTCCCACAGAATTCCTCGAGCTGTGATCGAACAATGGAATCGCCAACGAGTCGTATTTCCGGTTCATCAGCATCTTCGAAACCTAAAACAGAAAACTTATTGTTTGATATTACTGGTAGACATGTCTTAGGTTTCCTCAATGGGGCTCCATTACGCACTCGAACGAAGGGTTGGGAACTAGGGGAAGAGAGAGGGCTATTAATAATTATTATATTATTAGTAGCAACCGAGAGCAGGAGGGGTCTTAATTGGAGTCTCAAGGGATTCCAATTTTGCCGTCAGGAGCATCACGCTTTTCTTGAAGCCTCACCCTGGCCTCCCTCTCCGTTCTAACTCGTTCCTCAGCACTTCATGCTTGAGCCACACCTGCAAACTAACTGTTCTTATTATTAGCCATTGTAAACGCGTAAGCGGAAAATTTCCCTTTCACAGCGACTGCAAGTACTTGACGGGGTGCCATGCTTTTAATTAGTTAAAAAACAAAAAAACGCAAAAAGAAAAAAAAAAAAATATATATATATATATATATATATATATGGGAATGAACTCAGAATAGTCCCCTGAGTTTTTTATGATACACACAGACAGCTGGATCCTGTCTGCTTTGCAGATAGCTGGTGAGGGAAGCTATATTTATGGTACCTCTTTGCGAGTGACCCGTTGCCCACGTCGGGCTAGCATCATGAAAAAGAAAAAACTTGGTATTTGTCATTCACATTATTATTCGGACTATAGTGGATTTAATTATCCCAGAAGAGTTCCTTGTTCCATGCACTGTCTGTGTGTATCATATATATATATATATATATATATATATATATATATATATATATATGTATATTTATTTATAGATTTATATATATATATATAAATTTAGATTTTTTATATATATATATATATATATATAAAAATTTGTTTATATAGATATATATATATATTATATATATATATATATATATATAAAGTTATATATTTATATATATATATATAAATTTATATATTATATATATATATAATTATTATTTTATATATTATATAATTTATATATTTATATATATATATAAAAATTATATATTTATATATATATAAATTTATATATTTATATATGTATATAAATTTATATATTTATATATATATATAAATTTATATATATATATTTATATATGTATATATCTAAATACACTACATCAACCGCCCGATGTCTATCGTAAACGTCAACCACGCTTTGGAAAAATTCTAAAAGATTAGTTAAGCAAGATTTGTTTCCCCTAAATCCGTGCTGCGTATTTCTAACTAGCTTATGGAATTCTAATTGTTCGACTATACGATCCCTAATTATTGATTCCAGTAGCTTACCTACAACAGACGTTAAACTGATTGGTCTATAATTTCCCGCCGCACCTTTATCGCCTTTCTTAAAGATAGGTGTTACGTTTGCTAACTTGAAATTATCTGGTACGCACCCCTGAGAAATAGTCGCATTAAAAATCTTTGTTAGCGGCACAACAATGCTATCTTTTAATTCTTTTAGTTGTATGGGATATATGGAATCCGGCCCCGGTGATTTACGCGTTTTCATTTTATCAATATAGCGCGTTACCTCCCCTTCACTAACCACTATATTATCCAAAATATTACCATTATCAAACGGTATTATGTCCGTGACCGTAGGGATATTCGTTACATCTTCTATAGTAAAAAACTGACGTAAAAAATTCGTTTAGCAAGGTAGCCATTTCCTTGTTTTCAGAAACTAGATCTCCGTTTAGATTTTTCAAAGGCCCCAAGACGCTTTTTACTGGATTTCTATTATTGACGTATTGAAAGAATCGCTTGGGGTTTTCTTTACCGTCACGAGCTATGGAGATTTCAAATTCGCGCTTGGACTTTTTTATTACACTTTTCGCTTCACGCCTTAGAGATATGTAGTTGTTTCGTAACCACAAATTGTCTTTATCGCACTTATGTAGCCTATAAGCCCTATCTCTACTCTTTATAATGTCTCCTACTCTAGAAGTAAACCACAAGGGCTTGTTGTTTACTTTCGCACGCTTAATTTTGTACGGTACACATTCCTCATTTATAGTCCTAAATACTGTTTCGAACGATTCCCACATTAGTTTTGCGTTGGAGTTCCCCATCACGTTTTCCCAATTGACGTGTGACAATTTATTTCGAAATTTACTAAAGTCTGCGTATATATATATATAGAGAAATATATGTGTATATATATATATAGAAATATATGTATATATATATATATATAGAAATATATGTATATGTATATATAGAAATATATGTATATGTATATATATATATATATATATATTTATATTTATATATATATATATTTATATTTATATATATTTATTTATATATATATATTTATATTTATATATATGTAAAAAGTGAACAATGAACAATTCCTACACCATCATTATATGAATTCATTGTCCATTTTTACATAAGAACCAAAATCGCTTAACGCGAGTTTGGATAATAATTTTACTTGTAGCTTCCTATTTTTGTTCATGTCACAACCCTACGATCTACCCTTTCTATGGTTTAGTCGTATCCATTATCCATTTTCCATTTGTTATAAAAGTTATTATAATTAATTATAAATTGTCTTGCATCTCACCCTCGACCCTAGATTATGCATAAACATTGCATGTAACAGGATTGGAACCCGTAGTTGTACTTCTTAGTCATTACTACCCACTTTTTGTCTCTAATTCATCTTTGTAATAATGACTTATACACTATGACGTCACAAAATAACTTTATTCTCTTTACGTTTCCCACTCTGTGTCTCTAATTCGTTCTTGTAAATCTTCCTAACAATGATTTGTACTATACGTAAAAATTCAATAACTATGACGTCACATTTTCCCGTCATTTATTTCCCTAAGGACTAAACACTCTATAGAAGTCATTATTTATATGTTATGTAGTATAAATATAATTATTATTCAACCACACTCATTCTTACATTCATATCTTATCTTGACCATTATCCAATATAAATCTTATTAAATATTCATTTTTACTCGTGTCGGCGCGAAACTTTAGGTTCGTTCGAGAACGCGAAAAAACGTTCTCGTATTATTTTTTTCATTTTTATTTTTAATTATATTGACCTCCCGAGATGAACTCGAATAAATGCTTAGTAAGTTATTATCAAAAATTCCGCTCATCGCAGCAGAATTCGAACGCTCAAAGTTAAAAAGTCTCCTTTCGCTTTGATTCGAATTTAGAACATTATCATGTGTTATGTTATATTATGTGTTATGTTATTATAATATACTGTATTGTTTCTCTGCCTGGCCACTAGTTCGTTATCGGCTTACGTCACATAGTTATCCCCGTTCTCATTACTTGTACTTACTATTCCTACCTAACTGTCATTCAAATTCTGTATTACTTATGTATTACGTTATCATAAATATCCGTGTACTTCCAATTAAAAAAATATCGTATTTTCCTCCGCTTTCCTCATCGCTGGCTAATTAGACTTTCAAACTCTGATAACCAACCAGGTTCTAATATTATTTAACATAATTTGGCGTAATTATTGTTAACTATAAATATATAACATTGTTGTTAATCCCCTTTAAATTATAGAACAACGGTTAACTCCCCTTCATTATATCAATGGTATCACCTATTTAGATTATTTCAGTAGTAGATATGTCAATTAACAATTTGCTAAAATTGTAATTAAATGTAATCGTAATTGTAATGAACCAAAATTAATACGTACTCAGTCATGTACTCAAAATTGTGCTTATGTGCTAATACGAAATTATATCGCTTTCAGGAATGTAGAATCAGCGATAGTTGTTCTTTTTTATTTTTATTTTTTTTATTCTTTTTAGTTGAAATCTTTCAAAAAAAAACATCTGATCATGTATTTAAAAAGGGGGGAAACTTAACCTTCGATTGTCTCCCCCAAACATTAGACTATATTATACTGTACTTATAAAATTACTTCACTTCTCCATTAGACTTCAGATTAGCGCTTCTGATTAGCACTTCATTTATTGCACTTCTGCATTAGACTTCTGATTAGCACTCCATCGTTGTACTTCAGATTAGCACCTCATTAGGAGGGGGCAGAGGCCCCTTGCCTCCTTAATATATTTTTAGATTCCGGCCTGAGCCATGGTCGAAAGAGGTCGAACCTCTACCCTTGTAAATTCAGAGCAATACCTGTAATTTTTAAGAAGTAAACCAAAGTAAGAGAAAGTTTTTATTTTCCCCCTCGAGTTGGGCTATCTTCTATTATTGGAAGAAAAGAATTAACAGAGTGTCGACCCCATAAAGCGAGAGAAAAGAATTATAGAAAAGTATAAAGAAGAAGCATCCGTTGCAGCCTCCGAACCAGAACCCCCCGTCGAATCCGAACCGACTCAGGGCCATAAAGGGGGGTTAACATATATATATATATATATATATATATAGATTATATATATATATATATATCTATATTATATATATTTATATTTATATATATATATATTATATACTTATATATATTTATATATATATATATATTTATTTATATATATATTTTTTTTATATATATATATATTTATTTATATATATATATTATATATATATATATATATTTATTTATATATATATATTTATTTAATATATATTTATTTATATATATATTTAATATATTATATATATGTATATTTATATATATTTATTATATATATATTTATATATGTATATATATATTATTTATGTATATATATTTATGTATATATATTTATGTATATATATATTTATATATATATATATATATATATATATATATATATATATATATATATATATATATATTTATGTATGTATATTTATGTATGTATATTATGTATGTATATTTATGTATGTATATTTATGTATGTATATTTATGTATATATTGGGAGAAGGGGATAAGCGACAAAATCGGCAAAATGTGTTTTCCGTTTTCTGTTTTCAAACGGAAAACTCATTTTGCCGATTTTGTCGCATGTATACACGGTGAACCAAAAGTAGGTGGACATTAAGTTGAATACGGTTTGTGTTATATTATATTATAACTATGGTGTTCATTATAACTATGGTGTTTGTGTTATATTATATTAAATATTATAACTAAATTTATTTAAATTTTATTTTGTATTATAGTATACAAAAAAATTAAATATGTATTCTCAAAATAAACGTTATCATTTACTGTCCACCTACATTTGGTTCACCCTATATATATTTATGTATATGTATTTATGTATATATATTTATATATATTATTGTATATATATTTATATATATTTATGTATATATATTTATATATATTTATGTATATATATTTATATATATTTATGTATATATATTTATATATATTTATGTGTATATATTTATGTATATATATATTTATATACATATATATATTTATATATTTAATATATTAAATATGTATATATATTTATATATATACAGGGTGTACATAAAGTCAGGATCTATTTTTATGAAATAATTATTTTTTTCTATTTTTCTTTTCAGAAGCCCTTAGAATGAATACAGAAGAGCGTGTGGCAATAGTAATTTGGCGAATCGAGGGAAAGAAATACAATGACATCAGAGAGAAGTTTAGAAGATTTCATAAGCCGGGGCCAATAGACAAGACAATACGAAAATTGGTGAACAAATTTAAACGAACGCGATCTGTAAATGATGAAGCAAGCTCAGGACGAGCGTGTATGTCAGATCTTACCGTGAATGCAGTACGCGGAATTATCACTGAGGAGCCACGTACGTCCGT
>JAJOZX010002522.1:12500-115000 GCA_023014485.1 Bathynomus jamesi
GGCAGTGAACCCGCGGCTGCCCCTGTATGAGGAATATTATGTAGTGAAATTGGTGGATAAAGTGTGCTTCAAGAAAGCAAAAGAGATAACCAGGAAATCTCTTTCTACAGTCCAGGAGCAGAATCTGGAGGAAAAGCTGGATAAACTTTTTGACATTTCTGCTTGCACCTGTAAGCTACCTGTTCGTCCCTGTGATGACAATGCTGTGAAGTGCAAGAAAGAAAATTGTCAAACACAGCACATAATCTGCACTTGTCCTCCCAGTAAGAAGGTAATGCTATTATGTTTTAAACTTTTAACTGGCCTAACTTAGTGCGATTAGGTGCCTTTTAAATGGAAGGAAATTCAACGCTTGTAATTGAAAAATATCCACATTTTCTTCCTGTAATCTTCCCCCCCCCCCTGGTAAATAGAAATTAATAATCAATTTTTTTTCAGGATTTTATCTCTTATTTTAGATCCGCTATTTAATATACTTTAATATTTCAGGTTCCAGTAGAGGAGAGGGAATACTTGAGAGATCAGAGGGCCAAAATAGGACCCAAGGGCTCTTTCCAGCTAGGATCTGTGGATAAAGCTGCTGTGAAGAGAGACCAGAGGGCTGCAGCTGAAGCAGAAAGATTACAGAGCCAGATTCAACAGCAGCAGGAAGTGGATTTGGCCACTTTTGCCTCCACACCTTCACAAGATATTTCTTTTGAATCCAGCTCAGGAGAATCAGGAGAGGTAATATATATTTTTTCTTATATCTTATCCCATTTTTACCCAAATTTATCCCTACTTTTTGTCCCTATTTCCCTCCTTTTTTCCCTCATTTTTGTTTAAGTAATTTATTCTTATTTCCGCCCATTTTCGTCGATTTTTACCCATATTTTTCCCTACTTTTTCCCCTATTTTCCCCCATTTTCGCTTTAGTAATTTTTTTTTTATTTTCATTTCAGCCATCTGGTGGTGAAGCTGAAGAGTTCAAGCCAAGGAGGCACCCAAGTGGAGGTTACAGCTTTTTGAAAACCCCCAGATATGCCATGGAACTGATCAGGGGTGATGTTTCTTCCAATCTTGGGGCAAGTCTTGCTAATGCCTTCCTCCTGGACTTACAAGCTATGGACCTGCTTAAGCTGGCCTTGATGTGAAACAGATAATAGTTGATAAATCGAAAATGGACAAGGGAAAAAGCTAGAACGAAAGTGAAAAGTGATGAAAAGCACAATGAGGGTCTGGAAAAGTTAGTCTGTATTGGGGTTGATGGGAAAGTTGACAAGGACACTTTGCTGTACAGAGAAGTTAAGGATGAAAATGGGGAGACTAAGCTGAAGAAAGAAAGGGACAAGAGCACCATTTGACTTTCACAAAGGAGCCGGGAACTGAAAGTGGAACATATCTTACTCACAGTCATCCCAATTAAAGGTGCGACTGGAGTTCTTCTTGGTGAAGAAGTTGCTAGTGTCTTGGAGGAGTTTAACAGTGTTCATACCCTGAAAGCTGTCCTTGACAATACAAACACTGGCTGGGAGGGAGGCTTTGTAATAGCTCTGGAAAATAAAATTGAGCGGAAATTGCACACCATTGGCTGTTCACTCCATCAGAATGAGCTTCCTTTCAGAGCTGTTTTCAAGCATCTTGATGGTAGTACCAAAAGTCCCACGGCTTTCACTGGTCCGCTGGGAAAACTCTGTGAAATTGACTACCAAGATCTGCTACAAGTGGAATTCACCAAACTCAGTGGCCCCCTGGATGACATGGAATTTGCTGAGGAGACACTGAATGATCTCAGTAGCGACCAGAGGCTTCTTTTGGAGTATGTGCTTGGAATTTCCAGGGGCAAAGTCAACCCAAGATTTGCTGCCTGGAAAATTGGACCATTAAACCATGCAAGATGGTTGACTTTGGCAATTAGATTGATGTGTCTGTGGACCAGAGGTGCTTACCCTCCAGAACTACAGGAAAAGCTTTACCAGGCCATCAAGTTCATTGTGGAAGTGTATGCAGTCAGTTGGTTTGAGATCAAAAGGGACAGCAAGTTCCACAATCAGCAGCTGTACATCTTCAACATGATCCAAAGGATCAAGCAGCAGTCTGAAGAAATCCAGGTTGTTGCTTTCAAGAACCTGAAGTACAATGCTTTTGCCTTGCTGCCCGAGAATGTGCTGTACTCCATGATGAAGTCTGATGACTTGGAAGTGAGAGAAGCTGCTCTCAAGAAAATTCTGTTCATCAGGTAAGCATTTATTAATTTAAAAAAATTTGATTATGGGGATTTATTTAATAAAAAAAAGGCCCGAGTTCTATAAATCCCCATAATCGAATTTTTTTTCACATTTTCTTATCCCAATTCCCCCCTTCCCCCCTTCCCCTCTGATAATGGAAATAATCTTACCTTCTTTCTGAAAAAAAATTCGATTATGGGGATTTAAAGAACTCGGGTTTTTTTTTTTTTTAATTTAAGTTTAATTTAAATCAGCAATTCTGAGACTAATAGGGATTAAATCTTGAACTGGAATAAAAACTAAATTAATTATTGTTCTTTCAGAAGTGGGAAGCCAGCCAAGAAGAGGCTGAAGAAGATCACAGCCACCAATATTGAAGCTACCCACTGGTCAGAACTAATCAACCTTTCTCAAAGTGGCATCTGTGAACCTGCTCTCACAGAAGACTTTTCTGACCAGGAGCTTCAAGAAGCATTGATGAATGGCACCAAGCTGGAGCTGCCTGATCTGCCTTCACATTCTCAGAGTATTGAAAGGGCCGTGAAGCTGACATCTGAAGCTTCCCATACTGTTTATGGACTCGAATCAAGGCACAAACACATTCTGGCCAAAGCCCTAAGCCGCCAGATGAGGCCTTCCTTTGCTTCTAAGGGCTCTTACAGTGAAAATTATGATGATCTTGGGATCTAAATGTGTCTATTTGACTCTGTACACGTTTTTTTTTTACTTTTCTTCAATAAAATTGTAATTTTTTTCAGGATTTTTTTATGAAAATAGCATGTTTTTTTCGGCCGAAAATTGTGAAAATGCGGTATTTTTCGGTACGATTTTTTTACTATTTTTGAATCGGTTTCCTCAAAAAACGGTTAAAGCTAGGGATCTTAAATTTTTTGTCAGTTATTATCATATTAAGCCCTGACTATCTCGACTAGTCCAAAGTCGATATCTATGAAAATGCGGAAAATCAACCTACCTTAATGTAGATATATATATGAGAGAGAGTTACAAGGAGTTACAAGGAAAAGAAGTACCTCAAAAGGCCTTGCGGCCCATACCGAGGAGGTACCAATGGCAACGGGTGCCAGGGAAAATTTTGTCTTTCAAACTATGCTAGCAGTAGTAGAAAACTGGATAGAAAAGTAGAAGGCTCTCTCCCCACCCTCCGCTCCCTCCCTGCCAGAGGCAGGTACGGAAAAAGGTTGAAGAAAAATACCTTGACCCTGGAAAAGTAGCCAAGGAAATTTTACAGGAAGTGGAGAATATATAAATAGCTCTATATTTAGCTTGCTCACAGAGACACCGAGCAAGCGAACTCCTGCAGAGTTTCTGAGGTTTTAATCTTAAACTATGAGTGTGTTCTGTACTTTGTCTAGCCTATTTTTAAACAGATTTACACTTTGACTGGAAACATCCTCTGAGGGAAGTTGGTTCCAGATATCAACTATTTTACAGGAAAAGAAATTTCCGCAGACTGAGGTCCTAAATGTCTTTACACACTCAAATAGTGTGCAAGATTCGTCTAACCTTTTCTTGAACTGATCCACAGAGGAACTGGTTCACAACTTCCGAGGTAACCTGTTCCATGTGTCACAGATCTTTATACGTAAACGTAATTCCCACACACACTAGTCCTAAACCGTTTTCAAATCCAACTTCCAACCATTGTTGCGAGTTGGGTTATCATTTAAACTAAACATACTTCTAAAATCGACATCGTTGAACCCTCGTAAGAGCTTGAAAACCTCGATCAGTTGACCGCGCAGCCTCCGAGTTTCAAGCGAAAACAAGTTCAGGGCGCGTAACCGTCGATTGTAGCCCATATGCCTAACGGAAGGGATCAACTTTGTGGCCCTCGCCTGCACTCGCTCCAGCCTCTCAATATCTTTCCTGAGGGTGGGCGACCAGAACTGCACAGCATACTCCAGGTACGGCCCGCCGAACAAGGGAATTGTACAGTGAGAGCACAATCTCCTTGTTCCGAAACTGAAATTGCCTCCTGATATAACCCAATTTGCCTCCTGATATAACCCAAAGAGAGAGAGAGAGAGAGAGAGAGAGAGAGAGAGAGAGAGAGAGAGAGAGAGAGAGAGTTACAAGGAGTTACAGGAAAAGAAGTACCTCAAAAGGCCTTGCGGCCCATACCGAGGAGGTACCAATGGCACCGGGTAAAGTTATTTTCTTTCAACTATCCTAGCAGTAGTAGAAAACTGGATAGAAAAGTAGAAGGCTCTCTCCCCACCCTCCGCTCCCTCCCTGCCAGAGGCAGGTACGGAAAAAGGTTGAAGAAAATACCTTGACCCTGGAAAAGTAGCCAAGGAAATTTTACAGGAAAGTGGAGAATATATAAATAGCTCTATATTTAGCTTGCTCACAGAGACACCGAGCAAGCGAAACTCCTGCAGAGTTTTCTGAGGTTTTAATCTTAAACTATGAGTGTGTTCAGTACTTTGTCTAGCCTATTTTTAAACAGATTTACACTTTGACTGGAAACAACCTCTGAGGGAAGTTGGTTCCAGATATAACTATTTTATAGGAAAAGAAATTTCCGCAGACTGAGGTCCTAAAGTCTTTACACACTCAATAGTGTGCAAGATTTCGTCTAACCTTTTCTTGAACTGATCCACAGAGGAACTGTTCACAACTTCCGAAGGTAACCTGTTCCATGTGTCACAGATCTTATACGTAACGTAATTCCCACACACACTAGTCCTAAACCGTTTCAAATCCAACTTCCAACCATTGTTGCGAGTTGGGTTATCATTTAAACTAAACATACTTCTAAAATCGACATCGTTGAACCCTCGTAAGAGCTTGAAAACCTCGATCAGTTGACCGCGCAGCCTCCGAGTTTCAAGCGAAAACAAGTTCAGGGCGCGTAACCGTCGATTGTAGCCCATATGCTAACAGAAGGGATTAACTTTGTGGCCCTCGCCTGCACTCGCTCCAGCCTCTCAATATCTTTCCTGAGGGTGGGCGACCAGAACTGCACAGCATACTCCAGGTACGGCCGAACAAGGGAATTGTACAGTGAGAGCACAATCTCCTTGTTCCGAAAAGAAATTGCCTCCTGATATAACCCAATAGTTCTGGGCTTTCTTTTCCACCTCTACACACTGTTTCGTAAACTTAAGGTCGCTGCTAATTAGCACACCCCAAGTCCTTTTCTAAATCAGTCACCTCGATATTACTGCCCAACATCGAGTAGTCCGACTTGGGATTGGCGTAGCCAATGTGCATCACTTTGCATTTACCCAAGTTAAACGGCATTTGCCATTTTTCGGACCACTCTCCTATCCTACCTAGGTCCGCACGCAGTTCCTCGATCGCTTCGGGCGTCCCAACATTGGCCCCAAGCTTGGTGTCATCAGCGAATTTGGCGATCCGACTGACGATGCCACCGTCGATATCATTTATGTAAATGGTAAACAACAGTGGCCCCAAAACGGAACCCTGAGGAACCCCACTAGTGACCGAGGCCCAACCCGAACTAGCCCCTTTAATTACCACAGAGAGAGAGAGAGAGAGAGAGAGAGAGGAGAGAGAGAGAGAGAGAGAGAGAGAGAGAGAGAGAGAGAGAGAGAGTACTAACTACCCCCGCACTAATTACCTTATTAGACCTTTGTTGACTAATGGACACAAATTATTTCATTTAGAAATGTTCTTAAAAAAAAAAAAGATTGCTAAAAATGCTTATATATACCTCCTATGCATATTTCAAGTAAAAAAATGAACTTACGCTAAAATTAAATGGTACTGAATGCAGAATGACAAAGGGTTAAGCTTATGTTACACCATTATTACGAATTTTAAATTAAATTTGCAATGCCAAATTCAGTTCTCTATTACCAAAATAAATATTCATTACCAAATTTACGTTAATTTGGTAATTAAAAATGCCGGTTGGCAACCCTGATTATAACCAAAAATTATATTCCTTGTCTATATTTATGGCGAAAGAACACTAAACATACTGATATAAATTTGTTACAGATTGGACAAGAGCGAGAATTAGCACCGACTAGACGTGATGGCCGAATCTGCCCCCAAAACCAGAAAATGTCAGGTTCAAAGCTCTCGGATGTTGTGGGCCCGGGAGGAGTTCATTCCCAGCGATTGTGCCGACTTGGAGAGCCGTTTTTTCAGAGAGGGATTCGTCTGCAGAAGGAAAAGTTCCTCATTCATGACATCCAAAGGTCTAAATACCTATCCGAGAGACGACTGACGAAGCTGGCTTCACTCGTGATGACTCAGTGGAGGAAGTCGAATGTAAAGTTCTCCCCGCCTGTGACAATCCCGGAAAAATCGCTTCATATAAGATCTTGTTGTTGAAATGGAAGGAGATGACAGACGTTGTGAACGGGAGAGTTAAGTCTGCTACCCAGGAGAAGAGGATGGCTGATCTGGATAATAAACTCTGTGAAGTCTGCGTTTGCAAGCATCAGATCTTCTGTGTGCGGCTCAGAGGGAGTGGATGCTCAGGATGCTCCCTCAAGGCCCATGTGAACTGTAACTGTCCTTTGGAGGGGAAGATTCCTAAACTGGACCTTCAGTGGCTGTACTATCAGAGAGTGAAGACTTCCGAAGCTTCAGGAATCCAGATGTCTTCTGTAGACTTCGAAGACAGCAGGAGACAGATCAAAGCAGCGAAGAGGAAGTAGAGGCTGAAGAAGCTTCTGCTGTGAAGAGGAAGAAGAAAGAGGAGGCTACTAATGAGGAGCTTCTCATGAAAGACTTTGAGGAGGACGAAGAGCCAAACTTGGAAGAAGCTGCAAAAGAAGCCTCTGGCAATGCTGAAGCTATTGAAGCTCCTATGGACGTTCCCGCTGAAGTACTTGCCGAAACTCCAACTTCTGCTACACGAAACTACATGAAGATCCAAGGGACAGCTTCAGCAGCTTTGAGGTACAGGGTGGCAAATGTTCCGGCAGCTGCAGTTGCCACTGGCTTCCTGAACGACCTCATCAAGGGGCTTACTTGGCCATAAATGGCATGAAAGTATGGAGGGCCAAGGAGGAAGTAATGGCCTCATCAGTTGAAGCTCTCACGCAGAGGTCAGAGGATGAGAAGATCTCTAGGATATTCTTTGATGGCAAGCAGGATAGGAACACAAAGGTGTTGAAATATGACGAAGTGACAGGGAGATTTCATCCTGGCAAAGTGATCGAGGAGCATTACACTATCACGTGGGAGCCTCAAGGAAAGTACCTCTTCCATTTCACTCCCGAGGAACTTGAGGAAGGAGAAAAACCTGCTCATAAGATCGCTCAGGGCCTGCATGAGTAGCTTCTGGATCACGGAGCTGACGAGAGCCTTGTAATGATTGGAGGAGACTCTACCAACACCAACACGGGGTGGTCTGGAGGCGCCATAGCCCTATTGGAGAAGATGCTGGGTAGCAAGTGCCACTGGATGATCTGTCAGCTCCATGTGAACGAGCTCCCCGTGAGGCACTTAATCATCAAGCTGGACGGCCCTGTAACTCCCCGGTCAGGCTTCAGTGGGCCTATTGGAAAACTTCTTGAGAAAGTGAATGAACTTGAGGTCAACTTCAACTTCAAACCAGTGGAAGGAACTGAAGATATCATAGAGCTGCCAGTAGAGATAGTCAAATCTCTCTCCACAGACCAGCACAACTGCTATCTTCTGATCAAAGCCATCAAGTCTGGAAGTCTCAGTCCACAGTTGGCTGGTCTCAAGTGCGGACCTCTGAATCAATCCAGGTGGCTCACTACTGCGTAGGCCATCTTGCTGTTGTGGATGAGGGAGCACGGACTGAAGGGGGAGGTGTTGAGGAGGCTCGAGGTCCTCGTGAAGTTTTGCCTTAACTTCTACTTCAAAATGTACTACGACATCAAAGTGAAGCACCACCTCAAATTTGGTCCTGCACACGTTTTTTCAAGCCTGAGGCTGCTGAGGAACCAGACTACCGAGGTCAGGAACATCATCTCCGCTGCAGTGATAAGAGGAGCTTACCACGCACATCCTGAGAACATCCTGGCTTCATTCCTGATCAGTGAGGATGAGCATCAGAGAGCTTTTGCTGTGAGCCAGATAGAGAAGATCAGAGAAGGAAGAGACTTTGGTGATACGACAGTGAGGCCGCATAAAAGTCCCAAAGTCAATCTGCAAGCCACTTCACCTGAGGATCTCATCAACTGGGAATCAGAGAATATTTACGAGCCTATTTTCACCTGCAAGATGACCTTGACTGAGCTCGAGGATCTCAGGAAAACTCCACTCAAAGTGGACGCTTTCTCTGTTCATACTCAGTCCTGCGAGAGAGCTGTACAGGAAGTCTCAACTGCTTCCCAAGATGTGTACTGTCACGAGAGGAGAGATGGGTGGGTGAGAACCAGTATAGACCATCGAGAAATGCTCCCAGTGTTCAGATCGAAGCAGGACATACTTAAGAGCTTTTCAGGTTTGAGTGGCTGATGAAGAGGCTGAAGCCATCGTTAATGCTCATAAGAGCTGAAAGTCCTCATAAGATCATAATATAAGATCTTGTGAGGCCACGCTTTTCAGGGATCCAGGAAGAACGCGTGTAAACCTACACGTGGATGTGGCAAGTCTTCCGCTACTCGATCAGAGTAGAGCTGGTGAGCCGCGCCTATTCTTTGAAGAAAAACTTAAAATTCTTAAGTTTTACGTGAAATCTTGCGCGCTTTGGTTTGGGTGCCCTGAGGCTGCGTTAGGCAGCCTTCAAATCAGAAAATCGCGATTTTGACCATGAAAATGAGATTTTTTGGAAAAGTTGCAAATAATAAACCCATCTTAGAATTAATTTTTACATAGGAATACATATTAGCCACTTTGTTTATCCAAAATTTCAACCCTGAA
Source organism: Bathynomus jamesi (assembly GCA_023014485.1). NCBI lineage: Eukaryota > Metazoa > Arthropoda > Malacostraca > Isopoda > Cirolanidae > Bathynomus > Bathynomus jamesi. Next base: position 21,548 of record JAJOZX010002522.1, read on the forward strand.
CCCAGAGTATGATATGCCCTATTGTCGCTTTTAAACCAAACCCAAGCCCTATCCCTACCGTTCCTCACCGTCGGTAGGATGAGAATGGCCGCCTTTTATCTCCCTTGAGTGACGTCCCTCTCAACTTTCCTTGCGCCTTTTTTGTTTAACCGACTAAGGAGGAGATTGTAGACACCAATCGACCAGAGAAGTACTCCGGGGTGGGGGGACGTTAGACAGAAGATAGGGAGTTCTGGAACTCTCGTTTCTTCTGTCACTGTCCTCCTTAACTGATCTTTTTCCGTGTCTCATCTACTCTGTGAGCAGTCCAGCATACTCTCAAACACACACGCTTCTCTCCCTATTCTTCACTACATGTACATGTATCTTGCGTACTGCAATCATAATCTTTGCAAAATTTAAAAAAAAAAATGGCATCAACTACTGGCTCCTCCTCTGCCGATACCGAGGACTCAGACCACGTAGCGGGGCTGGTTCTGCTACTACCCAGTCGAGATGTTCTGGGCCTCTGCCTGATTCACTTTTCATTAATTTCTGCAACATTCATCTTTTGCTCACTGGAACTCGGGTGTCTGGGACGACTGACAGCAACCACTTTTCTGTACCCTCTTACTTTCTCTATACTTAATTTCACTCCAAAGGTGGATGTTGCGTATATGTACGCAATGATTGAACTTGTTCTCGTATTCCTGAACTGGAATCTTCCAAATTCTATACCCTCTGGCTCCGGCTTACATGCCAATCTCAAACTAAATACATCTACGCTGTCTACCTTTCTCCTAATTCTACTGACTATCCAAAATTTTTTGACTACCTCACTTCGAAAGTGGAATACATTCTATCCCACTCTCCCTTTGCTGAAATTTCTAATTTAAGAGATTTCACTGTTCACCATCCAGACATGGGGTAATAGTAATAGACTATCTCAGGATTTTTGAAGGAATAGTAATAGTAATAAATCATAATTTTTTGGCTGTAATAGAAATAGTAATAGAAGGCAAAGTAATAGATAATAGTCTGTTACTTTTCTATTACAGTAGTAATGGACATATTGTGTGAACAAAGAACTGAAAAAATGAACAAAATCTACTCTAAACTAAAATGAACATGTATGTAAACTAATGTTGTGGCAAATTTTTCTTTCAATAAAAATTTATGAAGACCTACAGTCTCTGAAATTATAATGATTTAGTTGAAACAAATATTTGTTAACACACTGCTTCTAATTGCATTTAAATAGACATAAAGATCCTTTTCAAATGAGCGAAGTACCCCACATACAAAAGTAATAGTAATAGATGAAAAATAAAGTAATACTAATAGAAGAAATCAAAAGTAACAGTAATAGTAATAGAAGAACTCAAAAGTAATAGTAATAGAAACCCATGCAAAAAACTTCACTTTTTTCTACCTGAGTCACAATATGATAATAAAAACCCACTCTAATAGACAGAGTTTATTTCCACAACAGTTTCGATGCCCAGTAGCATCCTCTTCGGGTGGATACAGAAAAACGAATGAAAAACAAGAGGGGAAACAGTTCAGAGCCTTTAAGAAATTCGCACATCGATTAGGTCCCGTTATCCCGACAGTGGAAGGGCAGTTTTATTAAAGGGACCCGCTTTTTAAACACATTCGCATAAATTTAAAACTATCTTCTTCTTGTATACATATAGATTCTATTATTTTACATAATTATTACATTTATTATTAAATATGTTACATTTAATATTGTATTATTATTTATTACAGAAATTATAAATTTATTATTACATTGATTATTACATTGTTGTTTATTATACAAAAATTATAAACCGAAAAACAAATGAAAAAGCGGGGGCGAGGAGGGAACCTTCAAGAGACCGCTATGAATAAATTAGGTCCCGTTTTTCCGACACAGGAAGGGCATTTTTATTAAAGGGACCCGCTTATAGGTACATTCGCATGAATTTAAACTATATACTTGTTCTATACATTTATTATACATTTATTATTCAATTTATTACATTTAATATTGCATTGTTATTTATTACAGAAATTATAAATTTATTATTACATTGATTATTTATTGATTATTATTGTTATTTATTATACAGAAATTGTAAACCGAAACCGGAAGGGCATTTTATTACAGGGTCCTGCTTATAAGTACATACGCTCAAATTAGAACTATCTTCCTGTTCATACATACAGATTCTACTATTTTGACATAATTACTGCATTGATTATTATTGCACTTACATTTTTTTAACATTTATTATTATTACCTTTACACTAATTACACTTATGTTAGAACCCGTTCACCCGACTCCGTAAGGGATTTTTTTACCAAGAATCTCATTAAAGGGTCTAACTTATAGGTACCCTCGTACAAATTAAAATTATCTGCTTGTTCTATACACACAGATTCTATTATTTTTCTTTTGACATAATTATTACATTTATAAAGTACTTTACTTGATTCCCAATCTATAGCATGATTATTTTGGCTGGCGTGATGAAAAATAGCATTATTAGTGTTACAACTTCTGAAGGCATATTTGTGTTCCTTAATACGGGTTTCAATATTTCTTCCAGTTTCTCCTACGTATACTAAAAGTTGTGATTTAGTATACAAGACAATTTACTTTTATTGACCTATTTATTTTAAATTCCCCTCCCCACATTACTGTCAACAACATAAAAGAAATTATAAGTATAAAAAATATGTTTATTGTAAAATTAAAGTTTTCAATGCAAAATAACTAAAAGTGAGGAATTTTACAGTTATTGAGGAGTAATTTTAATAGTTAACCAAACAAATAAATGTTTAATGACTTGGATGCGATTGCTTTTCTTTGGATAAAAGTTCAATATTACATTACTGTGATCATAACTTCCGTGGATGAGAAAACTAAACCTGAAAACATAGAAAAGCTTACCAAATCATTCTGACCAGTGTTTGTGGTCATCAGCTGTGTTTTGTTTACAAAATGGGCTCTTGTTTCAACACTTATTTCGGATACCCCATCGTTTGAACTAAAATTCTCTCTCTTTGCCTACGCCTTTCAAAACACAATCACTGAATTCGCAGAATATATATGGTAAATTCATCCATGTCAGTTGATATTATTTTACCTTAACCTCTCTCTCCTTCTCAGTCTTTCATGACATGCCCCACGGAAACCCATCGAGTTCTCGCGGAACACAGTTTGAAAACCCCTGAACTAGAGCAGTTTGTACAGCACCCTACTCGTATCCCCGATCGCCTTGGAGATGGGCCCAACATTCTGAATTTATTTTTTACCTCTCGTCCTTTTTCTTACCCTGTCAAACTTTTTTCTTCGTTGGGCTCCGTTGTTTCCTGTCCTATCACTCCAATCCAGCCTTCGGATCCTCCCAAGAGGAGGCGCCTTTGGGACTGGCGTCCCTGATTGGCAGGCCCTTAGGCAGTACTTCTGTGATTTCCCATGGAATGATTACTACTTCCGTGGCGTGGCCCTTCCAAGTGTGCTGAGCGCATCACGGAGATGATTCTCTCGGGCATGGAGGCGTACATTCCATATTCTAATTCCTATTACTAATCCAAAAAAAATTTGGTTTAACTTTATTTGTTCTAATGTTATCTGCGACAGAGAGGTGTTTTTCAGAAGGTACCGTCGCCATCCAATTCCTGTCTCTCACTCAGCTTACACTGCGTTCGCACTTATTAAGTAGATTACATTTTCTCCAATGTTTTCAAAAGTCTTTCCCCGATTTCAATGAAATTTGTAACAAATAATCACTATATATAGCAGCATTGATGGTATTCATTTCGATAAAATATTTTGATAATTAAAATAATTATCTCATTTTATTGAAAAATATGTAAAATATTGTGTTCCGAATTATTAAGCAAGTATTCTATTTACGGATCTAAATGGTGAAAATGGGTAAGAAGAAGGATTTAACATTAACTGAGAAAAGAAAAATAGTCAAGTTACTCGCTGAAAATATAAAATCTATTGAAATTGCGAAGCAGTTTGGCAGAGCTTATCGAACTGTAAACAAGTTTGTAGCGGAGGGTACCAAACTGAGGCAGCGAAGTGATAAAGGTGCTATAAGAAAAGTGACAAGGCGGCAGATATCGGTAATCAAGCGCAAACTGCAAAGCAGCCATTGTCCTTAAGTAAAGAGGTTTTTGAGCAGGCTGGCATACATAATGTACCAAGAACATCTCGATGTGGAATCCTCCAAACAATTGGCAAGACGTGTAAACCTACGATTCAGTCACCATTAACACCCAGGTACAAGAAGCAGCGTGTTGAATGGGCGCGTCAGTACGTGAAAACAGATTTTAATACTGTATTGTTAACCGAGAATGAAGAGCAACCCTTGAGGGATCTGATGGTTGGTCAAGAAGATGGATTGCTAAGGGTCAATCTCTACCATGTAATGAGGTTTTCTTTTGGAAAGTTTGTGTAAGACTGGGTATTCATTTTTACACCATCAGGCACTCTGTATGGGACAGCTACTTCATTGCCTATCAATCCTGCCTAAAACATGACACTACCTTCACTTTGTTGGCGTCTTAATCTCGATGGTAGAAATTGGCTCTCAGCAATCCATCTTCTTGACCAAACATCAAGTCCCTCAAGGGTTGCTTTTAATTCATCGGTGAACAATACAGTATTAAAATTTGTTTTCACGTAATGACGCGCCCATTCAACACGCTGCTTCTTGTACCTGGGTGTTAATGGTGACTGAATCGTAGGTTTACACGTCTTGCCAATTGTTTGGAGGATTCCACATCGAGATGTTCTTGGTACATTATGTATGCCAGCCTGCTCGAAAATCTCTTTACTTAAGGACAATGGATGCTTTGCAGTTTGCGCTTGATTACCGATATCTGCCGCCTTGTCGCTTTTCTTATAGCTCCTTTATCACTTCGCTGCCTCAGTTTGGTACCCTCCGCTACAAACTTGTTTACAGTTCGATAAGCTCTGCCAAACTGCTTCGCAATTTCAATAGATTTTATATTTTCAGCGAGTAACTTGACTATTTTTCTTTTCTCAGTTAGTGTTAAATCCTTCTTCTTACCCATTTTCACCATTTAGATCCGTAAATAGAATACTTGCTTAATAATTCGGAACACAATATTTTACATATTTTTCAATAAAATGAGATAATTATTTTAATTATCAAAATATTTTATCGAAATGAATACCATCGATGCTGCTATATATAGTGATTATTTGCTACAAATTTCATTGAAATCGGGGAAAAACTTGAAAACATTGGAGAAAATGTAATCTGCTTAATAAGTGCGAACGCACTATATTGACCATGTTGCTCCTGAAAGTGGAAAGGCAAGTGATATTGCTAAAGAAATTATATCAGTAATTACTGACACCAACTCTGCATCGACTTTAAAAGCAGTAGTTTGTGATGCAACTAATGCAAATACAGGTAAATCAAATGGAGTAATTAGAAAACTAGAGCTGAAACTGGGAAGACCATTACAATGGTTTATTTGCTTACTTCACACTAATGAGTTTCCCTTGAGAAAATACCTGGAAGTTCTTGACGGGCAAACGACAGGACCTACAAGTTCACAGGGAAAAATCGGCAAGGATCTGAACTTTGATCCAAAGAACTGACCAATTACAAAATTTTCACCTCTCGCTGGAAAAGTGCTGGACTTACCAGAAGTAGTGCTAGCAGATCTCAGCAGTGACCAGCAATACCTCCATAAGGCGTGTTTGTCAATTCAAAACGGTCATGATAGAGGTACAGCTATCAAATTGTTAGAAACTGCTCAACCTAGGTCTCTCAATAATGCACGGTGGCTGACAAAAGCAAATCATCTCTTACGTTATTACATGTCGCACGAAAACCCATCAGAGACACTTCAAAGGATTGCTCATTTTATACTGAACTGCTATGCTCCTGCATGGTTCTATATCAAAGCAAACTGGTCTTGCCAGGATGGGGCCAAAAACTTTTTCTTCATGATTGAACTCTATCAAAAATTACATACAATCGACCAAGACATTATTCGTCCTGTGTTACAAAACAACTGTTACGTTTGTCATCCTGAAAATATCCTTTTATCTGCTATCGCTGACAAGAATAAGAATATTCGGAAGCTAGCAGTCGAAAAAGTGTTACAAGCGAAAAGGAGTGTTATTCCGGGTGAAATTCGAATGTTTGACAAGAAATCCATGAGGCTCAACTTCTCAGCTTCTACGTGGATATGATTCATTGGAACGAAATGAATATTACTGTTCCTTACTTTCTGATGTTATAAGTAGCACTGATGACTGCCAAAAACCCATAATTCTTGACACATACCCGTGTCATTCCCAGGCAGTTGAAAGAAATGTAAAGGAAATCATCTCTGCAAGTGAAAAAGTCTACGGACATGACGCCCGCCATGGAATGGTTATTCTCAGCAAGAAATCAGTGATGCACCGGAGCTCCGGCTCCGGCCGAGCAGTAGTTCCGGCCATTTTAGAAAACCACCTGCTCCTGCCGGAGGTCTCACTAAACTCCGGCCTCTGGCCAGAGGTGCCAAGTACACCAAACTCAATTCTGACAACTTTTAGTTTTAATTCTATAAAACTATAAAACCTCATTTCTGCACCTATCCGAATATTTCAGTTCTCAGATGACTGTAAAAATAATTTTTTATGAGTGTTCAGTGATTGTATTAATAAATGATTTGATATAAGCTACTTTACTCAGCATTCAGCAAGACATCATAAGTTTCATAACCTGAGGATATTCTGTTCAATGGGAATTTTTAGAGAAATTAGCACACACAAAGCATAGAAAGTCGACTTTTATAAAGTTTAAGTTATTAAAGACTTATATATTATAGTCCTGCTATTTTAAATTATTAAACCCTAAATAGATGAGACGATGGACCACACACACACACACACACACACACACACACACACACACACACACACACACATATTATATATATAAATAGTGAAATAAATCAATTGGCCGGAACCTCCGGCCGGAGGTAAAAACACTAAGCCGGAGGTTCCGGCCCTCCGGCCTCCTGCCAAAATCTGCCTCCGGTGCATCACTAAAGAAATCTCGGCTAGAGAATTCAAAATCTGACTTTGTTTCCCTTTTTAAGTGAATCAACAAGAGGATAGCAGTTACACTTCATATAATTTAGTGATGAACATATGTTTTGGTTTACAAAAGGAAATATTGTTATAATTTTTAAGGCAAAATTTTAAAGCAAATTTAGTTTGTTTTTTTCAAAATTGAGGTCAAAGCTGCAAGAATGCACATATTCATAGGCTATAAAAGTTGATGTTTTTACGATAGGTGGGTACTAGAGCACCTTTTCAGTCATGTTTCATACTGACCACTTGAGTTCGATATATTTTCGCCCTGCCCAAATGGGCAACGTCTGTGGATTTCTGTCTTTCTCCAGCCAAGACTGTGTGTGTCTTTTCATAGACATAGGATTTCTTCCGTCCGGCGTCTTTTGTTGTTTTTAGCTGGTAACCCCATCCGAGTAAGGGACACGTTTAAATATCTGGATATCACCCTCGACTCCCTTTTGTTGGATTCCTTCTCATGTGGGTATTGCCGGAAACGAGGAGGTGGACCTTTTGGCTAGACAGGCCTGCTCCCCTCCTATTACTCCAAAGTTTCTGCCCTTTTTGGATTTTGTTCCTCTCCACCGCCATTTCAGGTCGCTGTGGCAGCGCTACTGGGATGCCGTTGGTGTAAACAAACTCCACCATCTCGTTATTGGTCTTCTTATCATAAATCTCGGCATAAGGAGGTTCTCTTGGCTCGTTTGAGAATCGGACATACTCGTTTGACCCATGGCCACCTTATGTCTGGTGACCTTCCCGAGCCTTGCCCTCATTACCATGTCCCTTTCACAGTTAAGCATATGTTTGTTTTTCTGCCCTCTTTATTCGACCTTTCGTTTGCAGTGCTTCCCGGAGTTGCATTTCCATCTGGTCTCGATGCATCTTCAGTCCATTCTTGCAGAATGCCTCTTTTTCTGTTGCACCCCTATTTGAATTGCTCCGACTGTCGCTGCTCTTTTCCCGCCTCTAATTAACTTTTCCAGGTTTGAAGCGGTGGTCAATCCCAAACAAAAAAAAGTTATATATGCAGGGTGTTTCATAACATGTGGGACGCGCTTTCAGGATGGATTCAGGACCTGAAAACAATGAAAAAAGTTTGTATAAACATATGCCCGAAATCGCTTTGTTTCCGAGTTACAGCCCGTTGTGTGTTCCAGCAAGTATCCACCTTACTTTTACCGCCGCTCCTCCAACTCAACAGTTCTGGCGCTGATTGGTCTACCACCATCTGAAACTCGCTTGTTGAATGATCCTGTACCACCAAGACGCTCGTCTATTCTCTGAAAGGTCTTATCTGGCAGACGGTGATTCGGAAACTTTTCCGCATACAGACGTCTTGCTGCGGCCGCATTACACCTGGCAAGTCCATACGTGAGATGCCTGTCTGCCATTTCTCTGTTTGAATAAGCCTCCATTCTCACTTCAAAAGTTTTTATGCTATTCAGTGATAGTGTGCATTTAATTTTTTTTTTTCACTGGACTGCACTTATTCACGGTAAGAAGTTACGAATACAAACAGTGAAACACCGCGATGCACCTCTGACTGACTGATAGCTCTACACAACGAAATTGAAACATGCCGATTGTAATGTTTCGTACATTCTGTGGCAAGGCCTTACATGAAATAAGTCTCGTACACACTCACAAATATTGTCGGCAAGCAGTGTTTGTAAACAGTTTGCGGAAAGAATTGCTGGAAAACGAAAAGGGCTGTAACTCGGAAACAAAGCGATTTCGGACATATGTTTATATAAACTTTTTTCATTGGTTTCAGGTCCTGCATCCATCCTGAAAGTGCATCCCACATGTTATGAAACACCCTGTGTGTATATATATATATATATATATATATTTTTTTTTTCGGACTCAAATGAGGGAGGTCACGCCGCGCTTTGTCCAGCTGGGGCTGGTCAAAGTCCTAGCGATTTATATATTTCGGACTTGGACAATGCGCGCTTTGTTCTCCCTCATTGAACAAACTACCGGGCTTTGTTATCACCGTGATGTATACATGTTACGGACAAAGTCCTTGTGCAGCTTCAAAGCTTTACAATTTGTTTCTATCATGTGTACATCAAAAGTTATTAAACATTTGAAAGCATAATTGTTACATTACAAATTTCTCGGCCTCAACATAACCATCATCTTTCTCGATACATTGGAAAATCGGATTGAACAAAGACCTGGAAACATTCTCCAGTTGCTGATTTCATGAATTGGATTCGTGATCCTGGCCGTAAGTTCATCCGTTACAGTTGCCGCATTTGGGGGACAGAAATCTTACGAAGTTTGGCAACATGAAAGAGACTCCAAAAATCAGTCTGGCGCGCTCTCAGAAAGTCGTGCATAATTGTGTTTGGTCCTTTTAAAGAACTCTGAATAAACACAATGAAATATTTCAGACAGCACCTTTCACCTTTCAGCAAATGCAATTCATAAAATCACTCGGCAGCAATTCGAGAATGTTTGGAAAATCGGAAGGAGGGCCCCCCGCCTGTGGCCACCTTCTGGTGGGTGGGCTCCCGTGTTGACCCAGTGGGTTACGTCGGTGAGGGCTTAGGCCCCGGAAGGGTCACCCATGCGGAACAGGCTAGTGGGGAGACCGGGCTAAGAGCCACTAAAGTCTTTGGCTCCCAGTACGGGTCCAGTGCTGTCAGCCGGAGGTGACGCCCTTAAGGCGTCACTGTGTTGGATGGTTGGGTGTCCGGGCCAGTGGGATTGGGGAGCTGGGGTATTTGCGCCGTTTGGGGGTAAACTTTCGCATCACGGGGCCCCGTTTTTAAACCGACGCTGTGTCCCCTGGAGACGAGGTATCCCGCCCCCTGCGGTCTGCGTTCGGCCTCCCTTTCTCACCGGTAGGCAGTTTCTCGCGTCCCCTGGGTCCTTTTTCTACAACATTAATAACATGTGGAAACCATTATTTCTTGTCTTAGAACTCGGGTGGTGGGCAACCAGGCCCCCGAGTCCTCTACCACTGGAAGACCACGTCTTGAGGAGGTCGCCCCTCTGGCAGCGGAACACTTGCACTCTCCTCTTCCGTTATCGACCCCAGCCTGTACCTTGGACATGCCTTTGGACATACACCCTCTGGAGCAGGGGTCCCGCCCCAGCCCATCTCAGCCGCCTTCGGGCAAGTCAAGTTCCACCCAAGACTTGCCTCCAAAACCCGGCTTCTTGCTCTCCCCGTATGCCCCCCTCACCCGTCGTCGGCCCGCCTCCCCACGGAGAGAGCCCCGCGGCGGACGGGGAAGTCGGCATTCACGTCCATCCTATCGACCGTTGGATATCTCAGTCCACCTCGATTCTACAGCCTCCCTATCCAGCCTACCTCTGGGTCCCTTCCGACCAACTCTGAACGGACGTTTCAGGTGATTCGAGCCCGCAGCGACTCAAGCCGCTATGATGTGCGACCACAGAGGGATGGCTCCCTCCTCATAAAATCACGCTCAGCCGCAGATACGAAAGCCCTACTCTCCCTCACTGAGGTTCTTGGATGCTCTGGTTCAGGCGAGTGTGGGAAGATGACACCGAGTCAGGGCACTATTTACACCACCCGCCTATTATCGATCACAGTGAACGAGCTCCTGGAGAGCCTCGCACCCCTGGGTGTCACTAAGGCCCATCGCTTCATATCCCGACAGGGAGGCACCCCCCCACCCCGCGCCTACTTCTTACAATACGGTCGGGAGGGACTAAGATATTGAAGGTATGGGGTATGGGAGACCGCACGTTGTGAGAGTTCACTGTCCGTCCATATATCCCAGACCCGTTCGGACACGTCAGGTGGTGCGGTTGTCGGCAAACTGAGCTGTGTGTTCGTTGCGGAGAAATCGCTCACCCAGACAAGTGCCCCAACACACCCAAATGCTCCAATTGCGAAGGCGCACACCCCTCTTCGCTCCGCGAATGCCATTTCTTCAAGTTCGAGAAGGAGGTCCGATGCCTGCAGGTAGCGGACTTCCTTAGCCTCCGAGAGGCGTGAGACAGGGTACGGAGTCGGGAGGTGAGACCGGGGGTATCTTACGCCGCTGCCCTCGGCACTGTTCACTCGGCACGCCGCGCTGGTCTGCCGCTCAAACTCCCCTCAACCACTGCTCCCCATCCCTCCCAAAGGGAGTCCTCGCTAGACCCAACGACCTCCTGTCCCCCTACCATCCCTACTCTTCACGCATATCACCTGCTAAAGATTCCCCAGGAATCTGGGACCAAAACACTCAGGCCCCGTCCACCTCGAACCTTGCCCTCCCAGCACTCATCCCGGGCGTTAGGTTCGGGTGTGTGGGTAAAGCCGACGAGGCGGAGACGCCGGAGCGAGTCGCCAGACTCTCCGGCCTTTGAACAAGCCTCTCCCTCTTCCCCCAGATCTAAGATGGTTCGGACCCCTTACACCCCCAACTTCGTCTACGAGGACCATATCACCACACCACAGAAGTCCCTTCTACTCCCACAGACTCTGACAATAGTAGCCGAGTTACATGACCCGCCTCCCACGACGAGATTCAATCTGGACAACATCCTCTCCCCCGAGAATCCAGTGGATGCGGCACTGGCGCAACTACATGGTGTGGCCAAGGGGAGCTCAGCCGCACCCATGCGTCTTATGGATCTGCTCTCGCCTCCTGGTGCCATTTTTTTCCACCCCTCCACGAGAACACTGGTTCATCTACTTCCACCCCCACAGTACCTGGCCCCCTCCTTGACAGCCACCCTGAACGCGTCCTCCTTCCCACCCGGCCGATCCTTCTGGTACCCCTTATCGCCTCCCAGGATCCGCCGTGAGACCCCAGACAGGCTGGGAGGTGCCACTATGGAAAATAAAGCGCCCCTTCCTGATCTAAACACAGAAGCCCACCAAGAAACTCCTCACCCTCTGAGCCCACGACGTTCTCCTAGCTGCCGTGTTCCACGCCTCCAGTCTCGCTCGGCCGACTCGACCCCGCAATCTCCGTTGAGGTCGACTGGCCCCTGACTCATCCTTCCCCTTCACGAACCCCAGATCTTCCTTCACACCTTAACCCCCTAGCACCTACACCTTTACCCATCCCCCATCATCGAATAATAGACCCCCCCAAAAAACTACAATAGTACATTGGAACTGCAGAGGAATTTTCGCGAACTACGAAGGTCTTAATTCCTTGATTGCCTCTTCCCGTCCGGTGTGTGTCTGTCTCCAGGAGCTAATCCTGGGGACCAGGCCCAAACCATGCCCTACTGGATATTCCTATATCACTACCCCGTCTCCTACCTGCACTCAAAGGGGGGGGGGGCTGCCATTCTCGTACACCACGCAGTCCTTCCACAATCTCTCTATCCAATCCCCGTTACAGGTGATTGCTACTCGGCTTTCCCTGGATAGACAGTACACCGTCTGCTCAATATACCTCCCTCCGTACACTCAAGTCTCCCGCGATGACCTGGTGGAGGTGGTAAAACAACTCCCCAGGCCCTTTCTATTACTGGGCGACTTCAATAGTTGCCACCCTTGTAGGGAGAGACACCCTCCACCTATATGGCCCCGACCCTGATTACTATCATGACCGAGCTCTCCTTCGAGTGCCTCAATGATGGCTCTCCTATATTCTATCATGCCACAGCTGCACTCCATCCTGTATAGACCTGTCATTCGTCTCGAAGGGCTTGCCATGTAAAATCTAGGAGGGCATCGGTCAAGAGGACTATGGTAGTGACATTTCCCTGTTCAACTCACGCTAAATTGGCCCGACCAGACCGTTCAGGTACCGGAAAAATGGATTATTACCAAAGCTAACTGGTCTCGCTTTCACGACACTGCATCAACAACCCTTACGACTACCCACTTCCCATCCTCCGACGAGTGCGTCGCATACTTCGAATCAATCGTTGTAGCGGCTGCGTGCACTAACCCTCCATTATATGCCTACCCCCGCACCCGACGGGTACCTTGGTGGACCCCAGAGTGCACGGAGGCCATACGCGCCAAGAAGAAGGCTACTCGACGCTTCTACCATACATGATTCCCCATCCATCGCACGGAGATGCAGCGGGCCAGGGCCATCGCCCGCCGTAAAATGAAGACAGCGCGCCGAGCTTCTTGGTGTGCCTTTGTGTCCGGCGTCACCACCACCACACCTTCGGCTATTATGTGGAGGAAGGTACGGAGTGTTGAGAGTCGACATAGCCCCTCCCGACCTAACGACGGACTTCGATACGAGCAGAAATCGGTGGCAAACCACCTTGCTTCTACCTTCGCTGCCGTTTCTTCCTACTCTAACAGTTCCTTCGTACCCGCCCCTAAGAATAGCTCCTCTTCACCGTCCCTAGTCTGCACCTACAATCGTTTGTTCACCATGCGTGAACTACAGGAGGCACTGGCCTCTCGACGATCCCCTTGTCCCGGCCCGGACGGTATCCCGTACAGCATGACCCAGCACATCCACCCTACCTTACAAATTTTCCTACTACACCTATACAACCACATATGGATAGAGGGCACCTTCCCCTCCCGGGGGAGTGAGGCCCACGTAATCCCTATCTCCAAACCCGGCAAAGATTCCCTCGATCCCACAAACTGCAGACCTATCGCCCGAACGTGTTGTGCCTGCAAAGTCTTCGATAAAATGGTCGCTACGCGACTATCCTTCTTCCTTGAAAATAGTGATTCCTTCCCGGCTACCCAGTCCCACTTCAGACAATTTCGCTCCACCACTGATCCCCTCCTGCTCCTCAGCCGAGACATACAGAATGCCTTCGACAGTGTCAAAAAAAAATTGATAGGACGAATTGCGCAAACAGAAGCCCTACGACACCACCCGTCGGAAAATAATCCTGTCAGCTCCAAAATCTGGGTCTCGTCGCAGCCCTGCCGACCTTCATCAGGGGCTTCCTCTCCTCCCGAACCTTTAAAGTTCGGGTGGGCCCAATCCTCTCAGACGCCTTCGTGCAGGAGGACATAGAACACCGAGGATGCTTCCCTGTGGGACCATGATTTTCCATAGTTATGAACACAGTCTCAAAATGCCTTCCACCCACCATCCGTCCTTCCATCTACGCGGATGACCTTGCCATCTACTTTGCAGGGCGGGAGCCGTCTGTCGTTCAACCACAAATTCAGCTCGCTATTTATCGGGTGGAAAGGTGGGCGACGTCGGTGGGGTTTCGCCTCTCCACCCGCAAGACCAAGTGTATGCTTTTCAGCAGAAGACCCTCAACCCTTCCTGTCCCCTCTGTCACGTTATATGGCAATCGTCTTGAGGTGGTACCCTCCACACGATTTCTGGGCATGACTGAACCGACGGCTCAATTGGGTTCCCCATCTCATTGCTTAATGCTTCAGGTGTTTATCTCCAACGTCCCCTCGCTCTCCTAGATCACCTCTCCCAAACCACATGGGACGCAGACCGACGCTCTCTCCTTCATCTTTACACTCAGAGCTGGGCAGTATTTAAATACATTTGTATTTAAATACGTATTTAAATACATTTGTGTATTTAGAACTGTATTTATAAATACATTGTTTTCCATGTATCTAAATATAGTATTTAAATACTTTAATGAGTATTTAAATACAATGTATTTAAATACTCAAAATATAAAAATGTAAATACTTTTACTAGTTTAATACACGTTCTGTACTAGCAAAGTACGACGCGTCGACAGTGTAGTACAGCATGGTTCATGTTTCACCGTGTCAGTTCAATCAGTTGTGTGCCACTCTTAGTCGAAAGCGGTTGATTTCTTTGTCGTGTGCGTGTCATGGCTTCAACAAGCAAATCCGGTGAATCAAACAGTGATATATCTGCAGATAACAATTTAGTGCACCCTCTGTTTGATGGAAAATACTTTAAAATTAAATCTAAAGACGGTAATAAGGTAAAGTGCACCTGCTTGCTGTGTAAACACGAAGTCTCTGCTGCAAACAATGCTACAACGAATCTGTACACTCATCTGAAGGTAAGTGTTTTTTTAGACATCAAAAAATATCTTGAAATTGACCAAATAATCTTACAAAACGGCTCTGCCTTAAGTGGGCCTGTGTAACTAACTCGTTGCAATCAATCCAATTTGCGATGGAAAATTCATTGATGAAAAAGCTTTTAAAATCGTCTGATCTATCGAGTGGTGTATTTATTTCGAAATTCACCGTGTCCCCTAAAGTAGAAATTTATCAAAATTGATATCAATGATTATTGATTCATTAATTATCGATCATTATTCATTAGGTAATTCATGTTTATTTTTTTCACAGCGTGTCCACCCTGGCATGATTCAAACTGTGCAAAAGTTGAGTATAATATGTCACTGGTTGAACATCGTAAGTTCTAAGTTCTTTTGTTTTTGTTTTGTTCTAAAAAGGGAAATATATAATCGGAAATTAGATTGTACTATTTCTTTATCCTTTATCAAGCATTTTATATTGTTGTTACTCATGAATTAGTGAATGCATATGTTAAAATTTGTATGTATTTAAAATGTATTTATAAATGTATTTAAATACAATTGATGTATTTTGTATTTAGTATCTAAATACATTCGTAAAATGTATTTAGTATTTAGTATTTAAATACATTTCTCCCATGTATTTAGTATTTAGTATTTAAATACATTCAATGTATTTATTGCCCAGCTCTGTTTACACTTCCATGGTCCAGTGGAAGCTGGACTATGGCAGTGTTGTTAGGCCTGTTCAAAAATCAACTTTTTCTTATTTTCATAGGGTTCTGTACATTTTCCCATGCTTTTTGACCTGAAAAAGCCGAAAATCACAACTATTTTGACCTAGGATGTTGGGAAGCATTGCCGCATGGAGCTTTAAATTTTCTGCCTTGAAATCGGCCAAAGCGCCAATTCCGGGGTCCCTTGAATTATGTTTTGCACTTTAACTTTTGATCTAAACAAGATAGAGCAACAAATTAGGTATCAAATGAAAGAGCATAAAATTAATAAATAATAATAATAATATAATAATAATAATAATAATAAATAAATAATAATTAATAATAATAATAATAATAATTATCTATCATTTTTCAGGAAACAACAGAAACTCAATCAGAATCTAGAAAACCATCTACAAGTTACAACTTCACAATGGCATTAAGCAAGGAGCTGAGGGAGCTCCGTGGGCGCACAGTTGATATCTCAGAACCTCCACGTACTGTCCACAGGCAGGTGTCAACTGGGCCATCTACCAGATCTCTCACTGAAACTTTCCTGGTTGGATACCCTTCAGCTTTTATCAGTGGTTCCCAGCTTCCCACCAACAGACAGGCGTTCCAGTATTTCCTTAATCTTCAGAATTTACCGGAAAATGCAGGGGAGGCCCATGGTTCAAGACCTTGCATATGAAACAGTTGAAACTATCATCCCATTCTGGCAGATGGCTAGGATCAAGACAATGACCAAGTACAACGCAATGAAGCTCTTCATGAAACTACATGAGAAACATCGTGCTCTGGTGAAAAGCAAAGGAAGAGCAAGTAACCCTGGAGGAAAAAGAGGAGCATTTGTGCTGGAATTAGACAGCCTGTTCGATATAGGAGCTCCAGATGCAATCCAGGAAATACAGAACAACAGACTGTTATCCAGAGAGAAGAAATGAGGATATCAGGTTCTACGAAGACCAAAAGACTGAGAGGAAAGGTCATATGTCTGGTCATGACAAGATTTTTGAGACAAGATCCCTGCAGCAAGCAGCGAGGAATGAAAGACTGCAGCATAGACAAGAACAAGGTAAAACTAATTACTTTGAACGTCACAAAAAGTTTTAAGTTTTACTCCATTGCGATATTTAGCATGTACTTAACAATTACTGTCTTAACATGTTGTACTATTTTACAGCTGCAGCAGAACAAGAGGCAGTTGTTCATGTGGATGACATTACCTGGGGTGACTCAACTGACAACGACGCTAACACAGAGGACATGGATTACCATCAGCCTCGTCCTGGATGTTCTCACCATCAAGACACTGTGACTAGTGTGACTTTGACGTTGCCAAGGAAGGTCATGGAATGTGATGTCATCTGCAATACAGCTGATCGTCTTGGTTTATCAGACAATCAAGTTACTGCCATGGTTTCTGCCACCTTGAAAGCTGGAGGGGCTGATCTGGATAACTTCGTCATCTCAACCTCAACAACACGTCGCAACAGAATGCTGTCCAGGTATAATATCAGCCAGAGTCACATATCCAAGTTTTGTGAAAACCCCCCACAGTACGCTGCCTTACACTGGGATGGAAAGTTGCTCAAAGATGTCTTGGGCAGTGAACCTGGAAGTACCTCAGAGACTTTAGCTGTGCTAGTGTCTGGTCCACCTTCATACACTGAAGGAAAGTTATTGGGAGTACCTGTCATCGACAATTCTTCTGGCACAGCTCAGGCTGAGGCTTCAATGGATTTACTGGAGACATGGGAACTTACGGATAATGTTACTGCCCTTGTTTTTGACACTACATCCAGTAACAGTGGAGTTCACAGAGGAGCTGCCAAACTGCTAGAGAAAATGCTGAACAAAAAGGTGTTTTATCTGGCCTGTCGACATCACATCCTGGAAATCCTAGTAGGAGCAGTTTGGGAGAAGCTGTTTGGGAAGGTGAAGGGGCCAGATAATCCCTGGTTTGAGCATCTGAAGGATGTTTGGACGGACTTGTCCAAGGAAAACCCAAAGATGCTGGGTATCAACAGCAAATGGCTGAAGGAAAAGAAGAAGAACAGTGAAGAAATACTCCAAGACATTCTAACAGCAGAAAGGCTTCCAAGAGCCGACTACAGGGAAATGGCTGAACTGACAGTCATTGTTCTTGGAGGAACGCCTCCTCGAGGTATTCACTGGAGTCGACCAGGCGCCATTCATCAGGCCAGATGGATGGCCAGAAACCTGTACTCCATGAAAATGCTGATGTTTGAAGATCAACTTGAGTACGACGAAGACACTGTATCAAAGCTGGAAAGACTCAACACCTTCCTTGCGCTGTTCTACACTCCTGTATGGATGATGTCAATGTCTGCTGCAGATGCTCCCGTGAATGATCTAAGTCTAATCCAGGACATGTTGAAGTACAAGAAAACTGACCCAGAGCTTGCTGATGCAGTACTTAAGAAGATGGAAAACCACAAATGGTACCTGACGCAGGAAGTCGTGCCATTTGCCCTGTTCAGCAGTAGATTGAGTGACACATTGAAGCACGACATTGCTGCCCAGTTACATGCCACTGAGAAGCCAGACAGCTTCAGAACAGGAAAGCCTCTATTCCAGAGAGTCAGAGCTAAGACCACCCTGGTTGATCTCATTGGCCCAGAATCACATTTCCTGCTGGACACACTGAACATTGGATCCGAGTGGCTTCTGGAACCTGTCACGTCTTGACCACAGAATGAGGACTACAGAAAAGCGTTGGACTATGTTAAGAATCTGAAAGCGGTGAATGACATTGCTGAACGTGGTGTCAAGATGATGAGCGACTTTGCAAATGTCATAACAACAGATGCCAAGCAAAGGGACTATCTCCTTCAAGCTGTGGAGTTCAACAGACGCCGCTTTGACAGCTTCAAGAAACAAACTCTCAACAACTGACTGTGTAAATGTCATTATGAAATTAATCATCATGTAATGCTTTCACTTCTTGATCGATTAGACTTGACAAAATGTTAATCTCAAATTTGTGTCATGAATAAGGCGCCTTGTCTGCCTTGAGTGTGAGAAAACGAATTTTGTGATATTTCTGAAATCTTTGTATGTACCAATGTACCATTTCTTGTTCCAAAACTATCATAATTGTATAAGTTAGAAAGAGGATTAAAAACACTTTAATTTGGTGCCTATTTTGTTGCTCTATCTTGTTTAGATAAAAAGTTATAGTGCGAAACATGATTCAAGGGACCCCGGAACTGGTGCTTTGGCCGATTTCAAGGCAGAAAACTTAAAGCTCCATGCGGCAATGCTTCCCAACAACCTAGGTCAAAATGGTTGTGATTTTCGGCCTTTTCAGGTCAAAAAGCATGGGAAAAAGTACAGAAACCTATGAAAATAAGAAAACGTTGATTTTTGAACAGGGCTACAGTGTTGTATACGGTTCAGCCTCCGTATCTTGGACCCGGTACTTAATGGGGGCCCTACGCCTTTCCACCGGTGCCTTCCACCCTCCCCTAGCCTCCAGCCTCCAAGTGGAGTGCAGTTACCTTCCTCTCGCCCTCCGACGGGGTCTGCTCCTCATGAGGACATACCTCCGTGCACAGAGACTACCCTCTTCTCTTCTATGCGCGGCGATTTCTGAACTCCCACCCCAGGGACGAAGCTGGCACTTCACTGAAGCGGTCCGCTCCTTCCTGGACCTTTCCAACATTCTCCCTCCCTCGTTTATCTCCATCTCATACAGCATCTACCCTCCCTGGCTCCTCACCCCAATCAAGTTTTGCAGGGAGCTGTGTGCCCTACCAAAGATTACCAGAGCGCTACGGCATATAGGTCACTCTGTCCCGGTGTCGGGTTGCGTGTTCTCGGAACTGTCCCCATTTATACAGATGGTTCCCGCTCAACGGTTGGTACGGCCGCCTCAGCGGTGATACTGGCCCAGCCGCTTTCTCGAGGCGTCAGCCTGCCCCGCGAGGCCTCGGTTTTCTCAGCAGAACTCTTCGCTATTGTGGAGGCCCTCGACATTGTGCGCACCCACTCTGCTAGCTCCTTTGTCATTTATTCAGATTCCCAAAGTGCACTTCTCTCCCTCGAGAGATTTAACACCCCCCACTATCCGCTCGGCCGCACCATCCAGCAAACCTTCCACTTATTAACAACTTTCCAACACAAGACAATCGCCTTCTACTGGGTCCCGGCACATTTCGGCATCCAGGGTAACGAGGAGGCGGACCGCACGGCAAAGACGGCCTGCTTACTGCCGGCCTCCTCCCGTCCCCTGCCTTTCTCCGACTTCTTCACGACTCTCCGCTCCCACTTCCGCTCCATCTGGCAACGGGAATGGAACCAGGCCACACAAAACAAACTCCACAAGATCAAACTGCAAATAGGATACTGGGCCACCTTATTTCACCGGTCCCGCCATAAAGAAGTTATTTTAGCCCGTCTTCGCCTAGGACACCCATGCATTACACATAGTCATCTTATGGCTAAATCGCCAACCCTCCTCTGCCCTACCTGCCATACCCCCATCACCGTCGTACACCTGGTTGAATGCCCGAACCTGTCTGCTCTTCATCGCAAGTGTTTCTTTTGTCTCGTATTTCCATACCCGAACGTCTACAATCCCTACTCGCCGAAGGCTCCCATTTTTCAGCGGAAGCGATTTTCCTTTTCACCTATTCCCATCTGCTTCATCGCATTTAAGTCCATACCTCTCCTTCCGCCTATCCAGCAACCGAACCTTACCCACTCCCCTAGTCTCCCATCTCCAACCCAGTGACACCACAACCCCCACTGTCTTGCCGAGATATGTACCACTTTCCCTAGGTACTAATCGGCGGTAAAATAAAGAAAGGAAAACAAAACAAAACAAAAAGTGTAGTATGCAATATCGATATATTACAATCAAACAAAACAAGGGTAATGAACGTAAAACAGCCCATACTACACTAAATAAAAAAATAGGGCAAGAAAATGTGGATATCACATACTAAACTCCTAGCAGACCTATTTACTGTACATGGTGTATGGAAATCGCAGTGGTGGGAGTGTACCAGCCCTGAGCAAGCGGGTGTTAGACCCTCGAAACCCCCCTGGACACGCGCCTGATAAATTTTATTTTAAGTTCCGTGGAGTACTGTGATGTCATTTGAGGACAGACCATGCCAGTGCCAAAAGGGGAGAGGAAGTGCCAGTAGAGCAAAATTTTAAACGTTGATAAGATCTTAATCCGTAAATGGGTTTTGATTATAAAAGATAAGAAAATAATGGTCCGACGTCACACTGTCAACTCCAACAACCACTATTAACCCTAGATAGGTACACCCCCTTCCGGACATACCGTGATCGTGGTAGAACCCTGGGTGTGGGCCACTCGGGTGTACCTATCCCGGGTTAATAAATATAGAGGTCACCGACAAGAACGACTTGAACAATAGTATATATATATAATACTTACATATACATATACATGTATATATTTATATGTATATATATAAAAAATAATATATATAAGAATCTTCAATACAGGGTGTCCCAAAAAAACTATATACTCTTTATAGCATCATATATTTTATAATTTAAAAAAAAACCAAACAATATATTGTTATAGATTACTAATTTACCTTTCATTGGCAATTGCTAAGTGCTCAAAATGTTCTCCGGCGGCATGAATGCACTTTAGTCCATGTCTGCGAATCAGTTAGGCGACGCATTCAAATGTGGATGCTGTGATGGTCCCGCACTTTTCCCTAATTGCATCCTTAAGGTGTTCGAGTGTTGCAGGTCTTGTACCATAAACTGCATCCTTCAGGTAGCCCCACAAGTAAAAATCAAGTGGAGTCAAGTCCGGTGAACGTGGAGGATACTCAACGCTTCCTCTTCGTCCTATCCAACGGTTAGGCAACGTTTCATCGAGGTACCTTCTGACATCACAATGATAATGAGGGGGGGGGGGTCCATCTTGTTGAAAGTAAAAGTCGTCGTTTCTAAACAACTTCCGAACTGCAGGTATAATTTCTGTCCGCAGCATGTCGAGATATGCGGCACCGGTAACTGTCCCATTAAAGAAAAATGGTCCAACGAAACCCCTGGATGATAAACCACACCATGCTGTTAATCCTGGTAAATTAACATGTTTATCCACATAAACGTGTGGATTATCAAGTGACCAGTACCTGCAGTTGTGTCGATTTACTGTGCTATTCAGCTTGAAGGTAGCTTCATCAGACCACACGATTTTGTTGTATTGAAAGTGTATTCATGCCGCCGGAGAACATTTTGATCACTTAAATTACTAATTTACCTTTCATTGGCAATTGCTATAACAATATATTGTTTTTGTTTTTTTTAAATTATAAAATATATGATGCTATAAAGAGTATATAGTTTTTTTTTGGGACACCCTATATTTGTAATAATAATAGTCGGACATGTGGTAAATTATGGCATGATTGTCTGTCTGTCTGTCTTCTTTTCAAGTTTAAACGCTGCATCGATTTCCATGAAATATGGTGATAACATCCTTTGGGATCCCTGGAGTATTTATAGCAATTTTTTTTTTCAGATCGGGTGTCCCCCCAAAAATTTATATGATAAAACACGAAGCACTTAAATTTCAAGATTTTGTTTGGCCCATTGGTCTTGGGATGTGAAATTTAAAATTTTGATGGTTACTTTCGTGAATTTGTTGATCTGCTGGCTTTTGTGGCTATTTGAAAAATTATAAAATTTTATGGAAGCGTCAACTGGTAGCCTTGTACGAGTAAACCAAGTCCTAATACGCTTCTAGAGTTTTATACACTTTGTGGAATGAAGAAAATCCAGTTGGTCAATAAATTTAGGAAAGAATGTAGCTATCATGACTTTCGATGCGCAGCTAAAGTTTTTGATAGGTAAATTTCAAATATAACTTTAAAAAAAAATGTGACAACTGCTTCGTGGGCTTCAAGTAAAATCTGTGAGGCTTCCCCTTAAAATTTAAGTGATTCGTGAGCTAATTATAAATGGTTAACTCCGCCTTGCTTAAAGTTTTCTTAAGTAATAAAAATAGTTTCATTACATTTGACTATTGTGCCCAAAAATGTTTTTTGGAATATTCTCAAAACTAAATCCAAACAGAAGAATCCATGTCAAGAATAAAACATTTTTCTTAACCTAAGATTCCTTATGTTTATTATTACTAGTTTTATAATCCAGAATATTGTTTGAGATCCTTTTCAATGCTTCCCAATGTTGTGATGAGATTATAACAAATGTGCATAATTAATTTCTGCGAACTAACCTAACCGAAACATACGAGGAATTGAAAAAATCGGCGTCAATGACCTCGATATTGCGACGCCAGAGATGATATTTCAACTTTTCAGATGTTCCGTGCCATGATTTCTCACTTCACGGAGGTCAGGCTTGTTGTCCGCTCTTGAGTTGGCCTGATGAAGTATAGAGTTGGTTTCTCTCCACTTCACATACCAGGTACTCCCGGCTTATCTTGAATTGTCCTGAGAAAGGCGTCTAGTCTTCTTTTGAAGATAGCCACCGCTACACCATTCGTGTTCCTTACTTCCATGGGCAGCTGGTTGAACAGTCTTCGTCCTCTCAACAAAACTATTTTCCTTCTGGATTGAGGATGGTCCCTGTCTAGCCTTTAACTTGGGAACACGACACATTCCTCCTTTCCTAATTTCCACTGTTGTTTGAGTGAAGAACTAATTGAGAAATCTTACCTTGAACCCTATAACCAATTATTTTCCAAGTGTAAATAATGGTGTACCTTTCTCTTCTTCCAGCGGATATAAATTAAATTACTGGGAAAGGTTACGTGAATTAATAGTATTTCTTTACCATCCCCATATAAAAAAAAAGGTCGGGTGTGGTCAATCAGAAGGGATTCAGAGAAACTTAACAAGATCAATGGATGCAAAGACCGAACAATTCAACAGAGATCATACGCAAGCTGGAGTAAACACAGAGAACCTTTAAAAGAAGTGATAGGAATATAATGATTCCAGAATTTTCTCTCCATGAATTTCCTCTCCATTTGGGTTTTAGGCCCTCCCCTCTTCTGTACCTTAATAGTTAAATTTCATATTATTGCCTTCAGACCAATTGTACAGAGAAATTTCAACATTCTGTTCATGTCTGTTTGTAGAGATCCTATATCTTCTGGATTTCTTACATGACAAATATTATTAGAAAAATAACATCCTGATCATGCTAACTGATATAAATGAGGAAGAGTAATGGAGTTAATACTGTTCCTCTTCCTCGTGGTACTGAGCTAAGGACCTCTGACTCTGATAAAGATCTTAGTGAGCAGTAGCAAGTCGTTACAATTCAAATAATAACATTATATACCCATTTCTCTACTTTTCCTGTTATTCCCATATATTTCAGTTTATGTGCAATAAATCACACTTGTCGAACGCCTTGCCAAAGTCTGTGTATATCACATCATATTTCATTATCATTTGAAAAAATGCAAACTTTCTTAAAAACACACTCCCTTCAAGTTCATTTTTGAGTGCATCATGTCTTTTGATTATCATGATTATTATCAACCGGTGAACTCTGGAGGTCATAGACAGGGGGAAAGATGGATTGAGGAAGATTGTTCTTTTCCTATGAGTGAGGCGCTTTTGCGGGCATTTGCCCTTGGCCCCTCCTTCCTGCATAAAAAATCTAGAATGACATGACGCGTATGTTAAACGTTCATGAATGTATGTATAAATTTATGTGCGTGCGTAAAAGAATAGCTTCAGAACTCAGTTTCGGGTTCTTTGAGGCATTATGTGAATATCTCAAATAACTTCTACCAGCAATGTGACAGAGTGAAATACTTAGTAGAAATGGGAATGGTGTTTTTAAACTTTCCTATAAATCTAATCTCTCTCTCTCTCGTTTTGGGGCCACTGTTATTTATGTAAATAATAAACGATATCGACGGTGGCATCGTCAGTAGGATCGCCAAATTCGCTGATGACACGAAGCTTGGGGCTAATGTTAGGTCCGCACGCAGTTGCTCGATCCCCTCGGGCGTCCCATGTAGGATAGGAGAGTGGTCCGAAAAATGGCAAATACCGTTTAACTTGCACATTGGCTACGCCAATCCCATCACTTTGCATTTACCCAAGTCGGACTACTCGATGTTGGGGAGTAATATCGAGGCGACTGATTTGGAAAAGGACTTTGGTAACTTAAGGTCGCTGCTAATTAGCACACCCAACAGTGCGTAAAGGTGGAAAAGAAAGCTCGAAATTGCCTCCTTGTTTCGAAATCAGAAGTTGTTGGGTTATATGAGGAGATTGTGCTCACTCCAGGTGCGGCCGACCAGAGAATTGTAGAGAGAATCCCGAGGGTGGACGACCAGAACTGCACAACAAAGATATTGAGAGGCTGGAGTGAGTGCAGGCGAGGGCCTCAAAGTTAATCCCTTCTGTTCAGTTCAGGGGGCGTAAGCGTCGATTGTAGCCCATATGCCTGTTTTCGCTGGAAACTCGGAGGCTACGCGGTCAACTCATCGAGGTTTTCAAGCTCTTATGTTTCTAAAATCGACATCGTTGAACCGCGTGTTTAGTTTAAATGATAACCCAACTCGCAACAACGTTTCAAATCCAACTTCTAACCAGTTTAGGACTACTGTAGTGTGTGTGGGAATTACTTTACGTACAAGATCTGAAGGTAGCCTGTTCCACGTGTCACAGAAGTTGTGAACAGTTCTTCTGTGGATCTGTTCAAGAAAAGGTTAGACCGTATCTTGCACACTATTTGAGAGTGACAGAATTTTTCCGTGGCACCCGTTGCCATTGGTACCTCCTCAGTACCTCAAAAGGCCTTGCGGTCCATACCACTTTCTCTCCCGCAGGGGGTATAGAGAGAAGGAAGAGAGAGAGAAGGGTTATGCACATTTCTTCTGGGTGTTGTGAACTTTATGCTTGGGGTGTGACGGCCCTCCGGTCCCGAGTCGTGGGATTCTAGAGAAATTGGCTGCCAGTTCCTTTCGGTTCTCTCTCTCTTTCGGGAGGGCGGGTGAAGTCTGTTGTACAATCCTGTCCCGTGGGTTACTAGGACCCCATCCCATCCCATCCCATCCCTACTCTGTCCTTTTAGCTTAGGTTAAGGATGCTCTCCTTAGTATGCAAAAAAGACAAAATTTTTTTTTTTTTAAGTCTTTTTCTCTTCTTTCACTATTAGGACCCTTCTGCTACCTCATGCGTGGGAAAAGAGGCTTTGGAACCTAACACCATTTAACGCTCGTAGGTCGTGAGAGACTGGGATGGAGGGGTTCCAGGCGTAGGGGCGCGATGAATGGAGTGTGGTTAGTGCCCCGTTAAGCCCATTCCTAACGCGTAATGTCCTGACCAGCCCCCTGCGACCGTTCTTCGGTGACCAATTGATGGTGCTTGGCTGTATTGCTCTTAGGTGAGAGAGCTTTACTGCCCAGTTGGCTGCCAGGCCAGCAGAAGGTCTCGGGCGTATCCTCTGGGTCTGGTGGGATATCCCTTGAACACTGGATTCTAAGAGTCTTACTAGTCACTCACAAGCGGCCAGACTTAGCGAGATGCAGCCCCTTATTGTCGCTTCAGGCGGGAAATCCGTGACGCCTGCGTCGCGAGTGTTAGTCCCAAACGTGTCGCAGCTACCAACTGACAGTCCAGCCCTGGGGAGACCCTTGGTCGGTGCGGCAGCAGCGAGAGGCGTAGTTTTCTGGATGGGATGAACATTACTTGCAAATAGGCGGATGCGTCTACGCGCGGGAAGAATTCCCCCCCCCCCCCCCCTCCTTTTACATACTGGTCAGAACGTTTTTTATAAAGTTTTCATTGCTAGAACGCTTATTTTTTTCGAACTCTGAATAAGATATTCAGTGTAGAGTTGCAATGACTGGACCGCAGAAACTGAAGGCTGTGCCAGGTGTGAAGTTCGTCACCCACTGATTTACTCCTTCTGGAAGTAAGCTTCTTTGATCAACCACTCCAGCATGTGCCGCTTTTGCGAACTCATGCAGTTTTACGAGAAGCTAGAGGAGAGGATCTGGCGGCTCGAGTCGTCCAGATCGGCTGTTGGAGGTGCGGCGGTCACTGACGCGGCTGCGCCTTCCACCCCGAGCTCATTGATAGGATAGCTGCCCTGGAAAGGCGGTCCAGCGATGGACTGGAGGGAGCTCGGGACCGCGGAGAAAGGGTAGAGGTGCAACCGGGGGCCAGGGTACAAAATCAGTGTGAGGAATCGCCAGCGACCCATGTGGAATGCACGGAACCGCGGCGCAAGGTGGAGGGCACAAAGAAGGGGCCGATAGAGAAGGGTGGGAAGGGGCCTACTGATGGCCCAAAGAAACTGAAGGATGTAGCTGCCGGTCGGGGTGGGTCGGGTGGTGTAAGTGCGTCTATGGGTGGCGACGGGTATCGAAAGGTCTCGGGCAAGAAGGCTGCGAAGCCGAAGCCTGAGACCCCTTTTGCCCCTGTGAGGACCTCCAACCGCTTTGGTGTCACTCTCCTGTGCTCGAAGGAGGAAGTTTTGATTGGGGACTCGCAGATCAGGGGCCAGGAGAAGTACTTTGCTTCTGCAAACCGGGATGGGAGGAAGGTAAGGTGCTTACCTGGGCGGGGAACGGCGCACTTAAGGAAGGAGCTAGAGAAGCTGCGCGTGGCTAGTCGGAGGACTGCGATCGTTCTCCACGCTGGTGGCAACGACCTGTTCCTCAAAGGCGGTAGGGTAGGTTTTACAGAAGGGATTATCACCGAGATCATGTCTCTTGCGGATGATCTAAAACTGAAGAGAGACTGGCATTCATCCGCGGTAAAATACTGAGCGCGTGGTCACAGGGAAATGTTGATGGGTAAGGTCATTGGCATCAACGAGAGGGTGCCAGACTTGTGCGTCCCGCTGGGCGTGAGGTTTGTTGACCCCTTCGACGCATTTTCGGGTAGGTGGACACCATCCCTCTGGTAAAGGTCCCACCTCAATGACAAGGGTAAAGGTGTGCAAGGCGCGCTGCTCGACCGGCACCTATACAGAATGGTGAGGTCGAGCCCGGGGAGAGATGATGTTGAGCCGGTGGCGGACACCTTCAACTGAAGGATGCGTCCAGGTACAGGTGGTTGACCCTCCTTCCCCGTT
Organism: Bathynomus jamesi; assembly: GCA_023014485.1. Classification (NCBI taxonomy): domain Eukaryota; kingdom Metazoa; phylum Arthropoda; class Malacostraca; order Isopoda; family Cirolanidae; genus Bathynomus; species Bathynomus jamesi. Next base: position 49,368 of record JAJOZX010002522.1, read on the forward strand.
GGAGGGGGCTCATCCTCCTGCGGAAGTTTCACCAACGAGGGGGCGAGGCTCTTCAACTCCCGACAGCCCTGGCTGTTCGGGGAACGGGTCGTTCTAGGGGCGTCAGAATAAGGAAGGCTCCCTCCGTGCAATGCTTTTTAATGCTGGGTCGATTAGGAATACGTTTTGCGAGCTACGAGCGCTCTTAGCATCAGAATACCAGGATATCGTTGTTATCACCGAGTCCTGGACTCATACTGATCGTAGGGACTACGTTGGGGAGTTCGAAATTCCCGGGTATAGAATGTTTCGCAAAGACCACACCCGTGGGGAGGGGGGAGGGGTACTAATATACGTGAGGGACACGTTGAGTCCGGTTGCCTGCCAGTTCCGATCGGAACGGGAGCTGCTTGGCGTCGATCTGAACGTGGGAGGGACGAACTATAGGTTAATCTTGGTGTACAGACCTCTGCATCATCTCCTCGAGGAGGATACAGCCCTGTACACCGAACTCCGTAGCCTGCTAGGAGATAGGGTGTGTGTAGTTTTAGGAGACCAACTGTCGCGGCATAAAGTGGGAAGACAGGACTGCTGATGCAGAAGAGAGGAGGGTAGTTGACTTTGACTCACTGAGTGAGAAAGTTCTCATCAGCAGTGAGCCTACACGAGGCGAAAGCGTTCTAGACTTAGTATTCACGACCGAAGACAACCTCGTCACTGGCCTCACTGTTGACGAATCGTTGGGCGGGAGTGATCACGGTCTGATTAGGTTCTGTGTGCGCGTCCCTCGGGTGAAGCGTAGTGACTCTAGAGGCAGTAAACTCCATCTACGGCGGGTGGACTTTGTTGGCCTCCGGGATAGCGTAGGTGAGATAGGGTTAGAGGTCGGTGGCGATGTTGAGGAAGTATGGCGTGCATTCTGGGACCAGTTTATAGTGCTGTAGTCTGCTGCAGTCTGCTGCCATACCCTCAAAACTGGTCACCCCTGCTTCAACGCAGCCTAAGTGGTTCAGTCGTGACATAGCTTCGGCTATCCGAAATAGGAAAGCTACATATAGGAGGGCGAAGGCCAATCGTTCCCATGAGAACACTGAGTCGTATGTCCGCCTATGCAGAGAAGTGAGGGCGAAGGTTAGGCTAGCGAAACGTAACGAAGAACTCCGGGTGGCAAGCCTCTGCAAAGGGAATCCTAAGGAGTTCTTCAGTTATGTTAATAGTAGAAAGCCCATTAGAAGCGGCGTCCTGCGCACCTCCGACGCGAACATCGCTAATGTGCTGAATGAGTACTTTGCGAGAGTGTTCACTAGGGAGGACACCCGCATCATCTCCGAGCCAGGCGTCAGGCACAAAGGTGCTGGCCTGGATAGTGATCGGTGTACTGCGACAGTCGTTGCTGATAGAATAGACAAACTGAGCGCGTTTAATGCTCCTGGGCCAGGCTGGTTCCTCCCCAGAGGAGTGCAGGCGAGGGCCTCAAAGTTAATCCCTTCTGTTCAGTTCAGGGGGCGTAATAGCGGATAGGATCGTTGACCATTTGGATTCCTACAAGCTGCTTGGGGACTCCCAACATGGGTTTAAACGGCATAGGTCGTGTCTCACCAACTTGCTCGAGTTTTTCCACGTCATGTTGATGAGTATGATAAGAGTAGGGCGATTAATCAAAGGCTTTCTCAAAGTCGAGATAAAGTATATTAAGGTACCTCACCGCCGGCTAATGGCGAAAGTGCGGGCGCTGGGTATCGGTGGGGAAGTAGGTAGGTGGATTGAAAACTGGCTGAAGAATAGGCGGCAGAGAGTTGTAATTAAAGGGGCTAGTTCGGGTTGGGCCTCGGTCACTAGCGGGGTTCCTCAGGGTTCCGTTTTGGGGCCACTGTTGTTTATCATTTACATAAATGATATCGACGGTGGCATCGTCAGTAGGATCGCCAAATTCGCTGATGACACGAAGCTTGGGGCTAATGTTGGGACGCCCGAGGCGATCGAGCAACTACGTGCGGACCCACGTAGGATAGGAGAGTGGTCCGAAAAATGGCAAATGCCGTTTAACTCGGGATGGGACGATTCATCACCGCCAACTCATCGCCGCCACCTCAACTCCGCCGACACAACTCCAGCCAACTCAACTCCGCCGACTCAACTCCATTTTTTGAAAAACTGAATTAAATTTATTTTTGAAGGTTAGAGCTTTAAAAAGTTAAAAATTGTTAGAAACTCTTTATTCTACTACGTTAAAAAAAGATTAAAAGGTTCAGATTTTAATTAGTGGTAATTGTAGGCAATCCCACGTAAATATTCTAATGGTGATCGTTGCTCAAAGCTTAAGACTAGTTTTAATATACAGTCATCAGCATCACGATATTTTTTTAACTTTGAAGGTGGAGCATTTGCTCCTACAAGTTGTTCGAGATATATATCTCGACTCTTCTGTATTTTGTATAAGGCATCTATAATGTTAATTGGTAAAGTTTAGGTTAGGTTAGGTTAGGTTAGGTTAACTAATTATATAAATAAAATATTATATAAATATATGTTTTCAATGGTTCTTCCTAGTGTTTTTAATTTCCTTCAGTACCTATCATCGCACTAAAGAAAGATTAATAAATTATACAAACATTATTTGGCAACGGTGCATTGGGAGTTGAGTTGGGGGTGATGAATCATACCCCGTTTAACTTGGGATTGGCGTAGCCAATGTGCATCACCTTGCATTTATGATTTACCCAAGTCAGACTACTCGATATTGGGGAGTGATATCGAGGCCGCTGATTTGGAAAAGGACTTTGGTAAATTTAAGGTCGCTGCTAATTAGCACACCCAACAGTGCGTAGAGGTGGAAAAGAAAGCCCAGAAGTTGTTGGGTTATATCAGGAGGCAATTTCAATTTCGGAACAAGGAGATTGCGCTCTCTCTCTACAATTTCCTGGTTCGGCCACACCTGGAGTATTCTGAGGGTGGGTGACCAGAAATGCACAGCAAATATATTGAGAGGCTGGAGCGAGTGCATGCGAGGGCCACAAAGTTAATACCTTCCGTTAGGCATATGGGCTACAATCGACGCTTACGCGCCCTGAATTTGTTTTCGCTGGAAACTCGGAAGCTGCGCGGTCAACTCATCGAGGTTTTCAAGTTCTTACGCGGGTTCAACAATGTCTATTTTGGGTTATCATTTAAACAAAACATGCTTCTAACTCGCAACAATGGTTGGAAGTTAGATTTGAAACGGTTTAGGACTAGTGTGTGTGGGAATTACTTTACGTATAAGATCTGTGACACGTGGAACAGACTACTTTCAGAAGTTGTGAACAGTTCTTCTGTGGATCTGTTCAAGAAAAGGTTAGACCGAATCTTGCACACTATTTGAGGTTGACAGAATTTTTCCGTGGCACCCGTTGCCATTGGTACCTCCTCGGTATGGGCCGCAAGCCCTTTTGAGGTACTTCTTTTCCTTGTAACTCTCTCTCATTAGACTTCGTCGGAGGCAGACGTGCTGTGTTGACTCTCCAGTATTTTTTTCGATAGTTATGTGACTAAGTTTGATTTAACAAAATTTGCTAGGTAAGCATAATTATATTTATTTACTTTAATTAATAAGCAATAGAGCTTGGCCTAGCCCCACTAATAGACTTAATTTATTTCCTTTTCCAGTTTCTTAATTACAATTAACGAACAGAATTCAAACAATACCAGAGAAACAGCCGAAAAATATAATTCTGTAAAGTTAACTCGCCTGAAAAATTGAATCTGTAGCGACCGTCTAAATATGATAAATGCAAAATTATTTTATGTTAAGTAGTAAAATTTGTATATTCGAGTCTATTTCCGTTTCCCTTCTGTAACACGTGCTCTCGCAGGCCCATTTCCCGCATTCACCACTTCTTCCCCACGACCCATTGTATTAATTAAAATTACATATTATATTATTTAAAGTAACATCATTCTGCATTGTTATAAACGGCTGCCTACAGATCCCATTCAGTTCCGTATTCAATTCCATTTCCGGTCTGTAACACGTGCCACTCGTTTGCGCATATTTATTTATTTCTGTATTTCGGCATTCACCATTTCTCCCTCACTAACCACTATATTAAATTAACATCAGTCTGCAATGTTATTTTAATTAAGTAATACATTGTTATTAACGGCAGGCCACAGGTTCCATTCAATTCTGTATTCAACTCCGTTTCCGGTCTGTAACACGTGTTTATTTCCGCATTCACCATTTCCCTCTCGCCATCCGTTATATTAAAGTGTCTTTTTTTTACGATACGTTACTTTAAATAATATGATACGTTAAAATATGAGAGGGCCAGCTAAACTGAAAGCTGAATGCTTTAAATGTAAAGTTAATCATTGGTGTGTCGACTTCCCCGAAGGTAATATCAGCGACATCACATCCTTGAGTATATGTTTGTTTTGTAAACTTAGAGAAAACCACGAAAAGGAAGTTAAAGGGCTAAAGGAATTAGTAAAGAAGCTTGAAGCTCGGGTCGTAGCATTGGAAATCCAACCGAGTGGGGTCATTCCAGCGTAATGGTGATCACAGTCGCAGGAAAAAAAGCTGACATTTGTTGCTGTTGCTCATGAAGTAATGAACGTACCAGAATAAAATTTATAGTGAATATGAAGGGATGTTAGTAAATGGTATATAAAATATGAATAGGTTTTTTTTTATGCTGATTGTATCAATATAATAATTCAAGTGCGTCGTAACAGTGATCACAGCGATGCATTCTCATGTTTCTCCCACCTTCATACTTTTGATTGCTCAATTCCTATGAATTCATTAAGAATAGTGTCGCTATTTTTAGTAGTTACCTGACATTTTAAGCTATCTTTAGCCTACCTGGTTATTGCCGGTTTTCATTTTTTTTTTTTTTTTTTTTAAATAAATACACCGTAATGGTGATCACAAGAAAAATGTAATGGTGATCACCATGCGTTTATATTATGACCTGCATGCACTGTAAAACATAAGACGTACATGTATTTCTTAAATGCTTGCTTAACATATGTACATACCTGTAGACATGTTCCATGCACGGTCTGTGTGTATCATATATATATTAGTGTGTATTAGTGATGGATCGAATAACCGCAACCGCACTACAACCGCACAAAAATTCACAACCGCAACCGTAACCGCAACCGCCGTTCCATAAGTGCGGTTGCGGTTGTAACTTTCCAATGGGTGGAGGCTGGGGAAAGTGGTAGGTGGGATGAACAGTGCGATGGGTCCTCGTCCCTCATCCTGGTAACACACTTAGTGCAAAATATGGTTTTAATTAATTTGACCTATTCTTTCATAATAGCTATATAAGTTTAGAATATACTTCATTTAAATAGTATTTATTTAGTAAATATCTTATGTTGAACACAAGTTTTGCAACACACAAATAGCGGTAGCGGTGTATTGCAAAACTTGTGTTCAACATAAGGTATTTACTAAATAAATACTATTTAGTATATATTATGTACCAAGTGTGGCTAAATCGCACTATAGTGGCTAAATCCAGTTAATAATTACGCATTTTTCCTAGTATATGATAACCGCAACCGCAACCGCGGTTGGAAAAAATTCGACAACCGCAAACACAACCGCAACCGCGGTTGTGAAAAACCGACCACTCGATCCATCACTAGACTGTATATATATATATATAAACAAGGAACTCTTCTGGGATAATTAAGTCCACTATAGTCCGAATAAGTAATGGTAAATGACATACCATAGTTTTTCTTTTTCATGATGCTAGCCCGACGTGGGCAACGGGTCACTCGCAAAGAGGTCCCATAAATATAGCTTCCCTCACCAGCTATCTGCAAAGCAGGATCCTGTCTGCTTTGCAGATAGCTGGTGAGGGAAGCTATATTTATGGGACCTCTTTGCGAGTGACCCGTTGCCCACGTCGGGCTAGCATCATGAAAAAGAAAAACTATGGTATTTGTCATTTACCATTACTTATTCGGACTATAGTGGACTTAATTATCCCAGAAGAGTTCCTTGTTCCATACACGGTCTGTCTGAACTCAGGGGACCATTCTGAGTTTTTTATGATACATTCCCATATATATATATGATCATCTTTAACTACTTAATGTATATATTGACAAAACTTGGTTTAGAACTTTTCAAATCATGATCACATATTATTCATCAATGTTTCAAATCTGATGTACACAATCAATTACCAAATTAAAATAAATTCATTATGGTACTGTGTAGACAACATGACACGTAACTATCCTTAACTCAAAGAACTATATATTTTATACACACACACACACACACACACACACAAGAACTTTTGATAATTTTAGTACATATTTTGTGGAAACAGAAATGGCTTCAAATGGAAATGGAGCTCTCTATCTTTATTAGGTTTGGGCAGACCCGGATCTAGGGGGGGGGCTATGTGGACTGCAGCCACGGGCCCCGCATTTGAGGGGGGGGCCCCAAATTTCTTCATTGTGATGATCGACCAATTGAAGTCAGAGTTAGAGTTTCGCAAGAAAGCATACCACAACACAAATGAAAAATTCGGCGTTTTAAACAAAATCCGTGACGGCGAAGATACAGTGCTTCGCAAAGGCTGCCAAAATCTGGTCGATTCATATCCCAATGATTTAGAAAAATCGCTTGGCGATGAAATGATTCAATTTGCTGGTGTTTTCCGCCGTTCTGATGACACAAACGATTCGTTCAGTGTAGAGCTTCGTGCATTCAATATGCTTATGCAGCATCAGCTTGGAGAAGTTTTCCCCAATGTCTTAAATACATACAGAATGTACTTGTCATTGATGGTGACCAATTGTACCGGCGAACGGAGTTTTTCTAAGTTAAAGCGACTGAAATGTTGCACACGTTCAACAGTGAAGCAAAAGCGATTACAGTCACTGGCAATTCTCTATGTTGAACATGCTCTGGCCAAAGAAGTCGATTTTCGAAATATTATTAATGAATTTGCACAAAAAAAGGCTCGTCGGTTCAATCGGTTGCCAGCTCATAATCAGTAGGTAGGTGTGTATAAAATTATTAATTCAGGAAAATATAATATGTAAAATAAAGTAATATGTTTGTTCTGAAAACTAAATAAATAAAGTAAAGTAATATGTTTGTTCTGAAAACCTTTAATTTTCCTCGTAAACAAAGCTTATAATCCTTATATAATAAAAATTGTAGTCAAGGGGGGCCCAAAAAAAAAAATTAGCCACGGGCCCCCATTCTTCTAGATCCGGGCCTGGGTTTGGGCAACAAATGAATGATTCTAGACATATAAACATTATCAATGTCATTTCTCTCTGGAAATACAAATGTATACTCATCACTTTTGAATGACAACATTGAGTACACAATTTCATACATGAGAAAACGCACTTTCATATCCTTTGTAATTTTTTATGTTAATAACTTGGGGAACGTTGTTATAGTTGAGTATATTAAAAATCAACACTTTATCAAGTAATTTCAAAGAAATTAAATTATGACTTATAGTAACTTGTTTCGAAGTGCTAGGAATGTTGGATGCGATGTTTTTGGTTATCGTCATCCTTGTCCTTGAGACTTTTACCAATGTAAAGACAGTGCTGTTTTGCTTTGTTTCTTTGTTTGTCATCGCTACTAGCTGAATCACTCTCCTCATCAGACTCGCTGCTTGAGCTGTCACTAGAAACATTTTCAGAAGGTAATGGGGAACATAATGGCTCAATAATGACAATGTCTTCTTCACCTTTGTCTGGCTGCGTGTCACACTTTTTGTAGGGTGTCGGGTCATAAGTGTTAGCGTACAATGCAACAACATAAGGAGCCTTGACTTTAACATGACGACATTTTTGGATTTTCTGGGCTACCTTACACCCTTTCCACGAGTCCTCATACACTTGTCTAGAGCTTTCAATGTCCTCAGTTGGGACATACAAGCACACAGTCTTCTTGGTGAGCTCTTTTGCTGTCATGTAGACATCCTTAGCAGTTTGTACAACAGCTCGCTCCTGAAGCACTTTTCTGTAAACGTTGTACTTGACAACTGCCCCTATCCCATCATGTGCACCCTTTCCATGGTAGCTTTCTGAAAAGCTCCAGTCTGCTGTGCATGAGTGAAGTACAATGTAGTGAGTTAGAGCTACCATTGAGTGTTTGTTTTTAAAATGGGCAGCAACACCATCCCTACAAATGTTCACATGATTGACTTGAAGATTTAATTTTGTTCGAAGGTAATCCAGAATGTGTTGATTGAAAACCTGGACTTCGAGGCTGCCATGTGAGGAAGTGTTACTGATCACAGCAGAGGATATGTCTGTAAGTGTGTTTGTATCAGGTGACATGTAGTATACAATGGTGGTGTAAATTGTAACAGTGTTGGCTGTGCTATGTACCCAATGAGCAGCCATTACCTCGTTTTGGTAAGTGTTAAAAATCAGTCAAAATATAAAAAGACAATGATTAGAAATTATAACAAAATTATAACAATGTGGTATATATCTTGGAAATTGTGAAGGAACATTAGTAGACACAATTTCTGAGTTATGTCCCGTAATAGTGATCACATCTGGTAGCCTGTGATCACCATTATGGAGTGTAATGGTAATCACAAAAAATGTTTTTTCTTGTGCAGGTGTGTAGCCAATTCCAGCCAATTTAGTGGGTGCTGTACATACCTAAGGGTAAATTAAAAAAGGATCTGAGTTGGCTTCAAAAAATACCAAAATCTGTGGATTTGACAAAAAAAAATTTAAAAAATGTAACGGTGATCACAGATGGCAGAATTTTTTGGGTAACTTTAAAATTGTAAGCCTGAAGAGCGTTACACTTCTGAGAAAGTGGTATAATAAAACTATAGTATAGTCAAATAAAACCCACATAAACAATATCTAATATAAGTCCATCTTCCACAATAACTGACATTGAATATACTTTCATTTACTCACGTGTAAATCATACCGCTTACACCCTTCGACTAAATCACCATTAACTATTTTTCCATAACAACTAGCTTATTTCTGTAACTTGCACAAGAAAGTAGACATACTATAGCTTATTTGAAAGGGGAAATTGATATATTCAGGTAAATTTTGAAATTTCGCCCTTAGGATGATAGCTGTGTGGAATGACCCAGTGGACAAGATCAGACTGAAAACGCAGCAGATATAAACTGTAAGGTTAAACATCTAGAACAAAGCGTGGCCCGCTTGGAAAATACGGTGAATATTCCGGAAAGTAGGTTGGAGGAGCGAGAATTTCAAATGGTTAAAAATAAAAGACCCTCCAAACCAAAACATTTTTTTACGGTAATGGGTTCTGAATCCTTATAAGTTTCACTTACTTGCCGACGAAGAGGAGGAATTCTTTTTAACCCTATTGGGAATGAAAATAATTGCTATATATAGAACCCAATATGGAGGCATTGGGTCCACATACGAAATAACAAAAAAATGCATTATTTTTTTTTTTTATCAAAATTTTCCATCGCTGACGCATCAAAATTACTACAAAGTCCGCAGACGTCTAATCTTCTCTCGCAAAGTCAGCGAAATTGAAGACAAAGGAATTTATATTAGCACCAGAGCGGGGAGTTCGGAGCGATGCTTACAGGAAGATTAATTACGTCTCCCTTGCTTAAAGTTCTGAGTGAATATAAAAATAAAGACCTGAAGAAATAGGCCTATCCTTTTTTTTGAGTTAAGTGTAGTGAATGCCTATATTAATTAAACCAAATAAACTCGTTGCTTAATTCCATCGTCTACGACCCTACATCGAAAGAGATCGTTTCTGGTTGTAGGGCTCGACGAAGCCCAAAGGAAATAATAAGGTATGGTACTATTCCTTCTTTACCATTAGGCAGCGCTAAAATACCGAAGGCAAATAAATTTAACAATAACCAAAAAAATACTTCAAAAGACCTCGTTAAGTAGATTCACAAACATAACTTTTTAATGAAAAGACGTAGGGTTTTTGCTGTTCAGTGTTCAACTCTCCACCGATATCTGCTGGAAATTTCCAATGGATGAGGGTGACGGCAATAAACCATAAACCTATAGTTTTTTTTTACAGTCCTCCTCCAACAGTAGTTCATCCTACTCCCGAAATAGTAGCAGTCAGTCCTGCCCCCCCCAGCAGTCAATCCTCCACCAATAGTTCATCCCGATCCCCCAGTAGTCGATTCAACTCCGGGAAACGACTCAGGCCAGTTAGGAGAAATAACAACTTAAAATCTCTCAAAACTGTGCTGTTCAATGCTAGATCAATTCGAAACTAATGGAATTTATAGCGCTAGACAAAACAGAACTTTGATATCGTAGGAATAACGGATCCGGGATTCATTGTGAATCAAGGGATTTTGTAGGAGAATTTGAAATGGTAGATTACAAAATGTTTCAAAAGATAGTGTAGTGGGGTGGATTAATGCGAAAATCGTTCAGATCTGGCAGAAAATGTGAAATTTGGCATGAAATTACCTTTATCCATATAGAAACATTTCCAGGTTGGGGACACGCCGGGACCTCACTCTGGCGGCCATTTTAAGCAAATTCAAAATGGCTGTCTCGATTCCACAACCAAAACCATAAAATGCCATATCTCAGGAATTACTGGGCCGAGTTTGATGATCTTGGGCTCGTTTCAGTCAGATTTCATAGCTTCGCGGGGTTGCGGTTGTCAGGAAGTCAACCGCGCGGTTGCAGTTGCTGTTGTTTGGTTTAAAGTTGAATTATCGCTGTAACCTGTGTGAACTTATGGAGAATAAGAACGATACCGGTAAATCAAAGATTAACTGAATTTGCAGTCAGTGTGGCAAAAACACATCATTATTCGATAGTCAAGTGTGTTCCCAGGGTGCGGGACGAGGACCCAACGCGTTATGCACCCCACCAACCATTTTCCCTAACCTCCGCCCATCTGAAAGTGGTTATATTTACAGTTACACAAAACTAATCAAGAACACTGGACAAGATCATCGTTACTACAAGTCAAGTTACGACACATAGGGAGGGTGTCAAAACTGATCATAACAATAATGATCTTACAGTGTTCTCATTGTAAGACAAACACCTTGGCAGTGGCATAAGGAGGTGCAGTGTAAGTGTGCTTTGTTGCATTTGCAGTTGCCAGTGCATGATTTCTTACATCCACAGTGTCGGAGGATCGCGCAAGCCTTACTGACATCTGCAAGTGTCGTCCAGGACGGCACCAACTCCTTCTGAGCTGAGATCATCCATCCCCAGTCAGTAGGATCAGGGATCTCTTGATGAAGCCACAGCGCCTGACCCCAAACGAAAGCTGCCTGAAGAATGGCTTCTTGATGGTTACACGGTTCCAGACCCTCCGTATCACAGGGTGGTTGTGTGAGGAGCTTTTCCTCCTGTGTTGTGATGCGTTGCACACCCAGGTCTTCCTCAGTTGATCGCTTACTCACGGTGAAGAGTTCTGTTTTGGTCTCTGGAGTGCCATCCTCAAAAATGCACTCTTTTCGGTTGATGGTCCAAGGAAAAAAATTCACTACAAGACTCCCATCTCGATTCTCATGAGCTTGGTCTTTCAGGCTTTTCTCAGGGTAGATATCCCATATCCAGTCGATACGATCCACACAACCAGAGGCATGAGATCTTGCAAATGGCACTAGTTGCTTCTCCATATATTCGCCGATCGTGCTCACGGTTTGGGCGGATTGAATAAAATGGATTACAGCAGGACCATCGAAGATTTTCACTGTTGAATCTCCATCTGGTTTTTCATTGACCTTCTCAAAGCATTTCAGGAGATCGGACTTCGTACCAGTTCGCAAACGACCAGCAATAGCTAATGATGGTGGTTCTTTTTGGTTTTCATACATGAAAAACTCCTCAGTATCTGTATCTGGTCGTGATTGCACAGATAGGAACAACTGAGTGACCAAGGCTGAGTTGTGTTTGAGAGCTTGACCTTTTGCACCTTTGTTTTTGAACGTGTTCAGTCCTTTACGCTGGATAGTTTCAGTGATGGCCTTTGAGGCATCAATGAAGCGTGTCTTCAAATCATTGTACATGGCAGGTCGACCTCATGAGCATCTCTTAACGAGTTGGTCACACATGCATCCATGACCAATTTCGTGTCAAGGGTAGTAAGGTAAGAACTTGTGTCACTGAATGGGTTGCCATGCTCTTTTAGGACTCGCACCAGAGACTTCACGTCACTGTGAAAACGAATCTGGAGGCTCCGTGCCTCTTCGTGATGAGAGGAGCTCGACATGTGGTGCCATGACATGAAGTCCTCATAAGTGGAGATGATGCCTGCGCGCTGAGGAGAAGCTAGCATCCATAAGGAGGGCAATCGGCTCGTCGTAAAGGCCAGATGCACCTCCATTTCCCTTGATGTGATCGTTTGAGTGTTCATGTGATTGGTCTTTCGCCATCATGGAATACCGGTTCTCTGACCTCTGAACAACGAAGTTGCCCTTCATAAAGTGGTACACTGTTGGATGTTTGTCCTTCAACTGCATGAGGTCTCTCGCGTTTATTGGCAGCCACCGTGCGTACTTAGTGTTTCGCTCTCGACCATCCAATGTCCAAGTGCTTGGTGAGATAATCCCATGGAGTTCAAAATCTCCCTCTCTCTGAGACCTGATGAACCTGCAGTACATTAGTTGAAGATCCTTTGTCTGTGTCCAGTATTGGACTGTTGGATATGCTGCTTGTCCTTGTGACACTGAGTACACTTCTTCCCTCAATATGTGAAGAGCAGTAAGGGACACTTGGTGTGCATATAGAGTTCTTTTCACGTTAGAGGCACTCAACGCCGAGTGAGCACGACTAGGTGATAGAACGCCTGCTTCAGCCAACGCGTGATCCCACTCTGAGCAATCAAACCACTTGCCCAGGATCTCCTGCAGCACCATCTCAATGTGAAGCCCTCCCATCATTACACCATACTTGTCTTCACCAAGTTGCTCTGGGTACTTGCATTGGATTCGTTTTGCCAGACTACACAATGGTTGGTCCATGCCAATGACGGGTTTGCCCTGGATTTAAAAAGTCGATTCCATCTTTTACAACCTCCATTGAATGTTTGATCATGGATGGTGATTGCGCTTTCTCTACAAAGAGTGGTAAAATCCCGATCTCTGCACGAGAGCGAACATTGTCTTTCTGAAGACTAGCGTTATAACCTAACCAGGTTATGACGTCTCCCACCTCAATTTTCTCCTTGTCCAGTATGTGTGACACATAGGCTAACCAGGCCTCCTCCTTCACGATGGACCCTGGGATTCTGGACGCTTCTGGACCAACCGGGTCATTGCAAGGGGTCATGAAAATATCGATGTTGGGTTGTTCAGTTGGGGGTACTACAGCATAGGAAGCTGGTAGAGTAAGATTTTTCTCACTGGGAGTATCAGCATTAACGGAACAGACGTCACGGTTGACTCCCTCATTAGAAGTGCTCAGATGATTTGTTAGGGATGTCATTGTACCATGGAACTCCGAACGGGACATATTTGATCTTTTCTTTTGATCGATATTATCCACATCACCCATAGTCAGTGATGGGCATTGATACATGAAAATCGCTAAAGCGATACCGATACATCGATACATGAAGAACGTCTTAGGCGATACCGATACGCCGATACTTTCTAGATGTCTTAAGCGATACCGATACATGCATCGCCGATACATGTATCGCCGGTACATTTTTATAATTATTCATTTAATATGTAGGTATTAGATATTATTGTTTATACTAGTAATTTGTACGCACTGTAAGCAGGGCCGTAACTAGGGTTTAGAAATTAGTGAGGTCCAGATTTTTTTCGAGCGCGGCGGGACGAGCAAAATTCAGACCAAAATGACATCTACAAACACAACCCAAGCTATACACTAAACACAAAACCCTTGTCTATAATTAAATACTGTACAAAGGGACCTGTTAGCAAAAATACTTTTATTAAAGCTGCAGCAATATTTCACGGTTCGGTCTCTTTTTTTTTTTTAGGAAATAATTACCGAGGTCCGGACCTAGGTGACCTCATAGGTAGTTACGGCCATGACTGTAAGTAAAATCAACGACATTTTAATGGGTTTTATAGATGTAAATAAAAACAATTGCTTTATTTAATGAAAGTATGTTTTAATTTTGTAGGATACATGAATGACTGAAAATATTACACTAACAATTAAAAGTAATTACTATTACCCTTCAAAAATACCAGCTGGCTAAACATCTGGTCAGACAGTCTATTCCTTTTTGGAGCGTGAATGTGACCAGCCAAACTAAACAACCGTTCTACAGGAGCAGAGGATGGTAGTGGTGTGTTATACTTCAGGAAGACCCGTAGAATTCCTGGGTACTGCCTCAGAGATTGGAGAGAATGACTTCCGTCACCCAGATACTGTGCAACCCAAGATTCCACTGAGATGGAAGTTTTAGAGACATTAGTGGAAGCAGACTCATAACAGAAGAAATCATCTGCATTTCCGTCAGATGCAGCATCACTTAGTTGTTGCTGGGGGGTCTGCTCGCTGAGGCTCTTAACAGCATTAACCAACATTTCTTGAACCCTCTTTTTGACAATGTTAGTATTAAATTTGCCTTTTATTGTCATCCACTTTAACTTGAACAGAGGATTTGAAGACGATGCCAGTATTGCTGCTTTACACTCATGCGACGCATCAAGGCACATAAACTTTTCAAACCGCTTAGTGAACCCCTACTGTGACTGCATTGAGAAGTGGCTGACAATGACGCAATGCCTCCGAATTCAAACGCTCTAGCTTCTTCTCTACAGCTAACAATGTTTCTATATTATGGTTAATTAATCTCAATAACACAAGTACAAACGTGTTTAAACGTTGCGCCGTACTGTGTGACGTGATCAGTAGAGTAGTACTGTCGTTAAGTAAATATTTAATAATATTATTATTTATGTATATTCATAAAAATAACTCAGTAGTGTCATATTATAACATCTATTTGAATATTTAAAAATTCTTATTAATGTATCGATGTATCGAAGTATCGATTTTTTTCGATACATTTAAGAAAATTGACCTTAGCGATACCGCTAAATCGATACTTTTGTCAAGTAGCTAAAGCGATACCGATACCGATACAAAAGTATCGATCGATACGTATCGGCGACACATGTATCTAGATATTGCCCATCACTGCCCATAGTGAAGAAATTTCTACGCATATTCGTGGGAACAACCACACCATCTTGGCGGAATTGGTTGGATACACTAATTGCCAAATCCAACGAGACCTCCGATACTCTATCATAAGATATTGACAGCCCAAGAGTTGAGAAGTGATTTATGAGCTACTTTGACCGACCCTGGTTTTGCAATTTCAACCCGAACATAGAGGGGTATGGGTGTTTCACGTTCTTTGGAATGACGCTTCTCATTACCTGTAGGCTTAACAACACACATGATAAGGTGAGACAACGTACACGCAACCTTAGCCATAGCACCCTCAATGGAGTTCTGTGACTTATTGCTAGGCCCTAGTATTATCATTTTCATGAATGCAAACAGTGGAGGAGGGATAGATTTGAGGAGGCAGTCGTCCGCCAACGAACCTGAGAAAGCCTCTAGCCTCTAGGTGGTTTCGCTGAAATGAGACAGCACAGATCCAACGGTATCGCTATGCGTAATCAACACGTCTCTTCCTGCAGGTTGAGCAACTAATCCTGCCAATTTTTCCATCAAGCGCACTTTCAGTCTTGTAGAATTGCGTGTGGATGTGCTGGTACACCCCAGTTGTATCAACCTTTCGTCATAGAGCTGTAAAGTTCCCTCAATTTGCGAACTTGTCCTTTACACTCACTAACATAAGCAGCTAACTCAGCAAAAGCTTTTGCCTCAAAAGATGTTGGTGGATTGCTACTATTACCACAAGTTTCAGATTTGACTGATGTTGCTTGTCGAACAGCTGAACGGGCAAGGGTGTATAGTTTTGTGTGGCAGGTCTTATGGTAATATGCATCCATGACATGCATATCAGATGCAGTAGCTAGTCAGGCACAAAAATCAACAACTCCCAACTGTTAGCAAAAGTTTCTGAATGTGATATCAATATCATCAGTTGATGCTTTGATAAGTTTTGCCTTCAATTCAGTATCACACAATATGCACTGGGGCTGCTCACGATTGAAAGATGAAACAAAACTACTGCGTGTCTTTTTTGGACTGGGAACTTCCTCATTAGAACACTGACTTCACTGATGCCCGTTTCTTTGCTCGATCAAGCTTTTGGGCATTACATTTTCTCATGCAGTTTCCATGAATGACAGCTTTATTCTTTAACAACGTATTTTCTATACCTGAACCATCATCCAAACGCCTAATATAGGAAATGGCAACTCTTTGATCACATCAAATGCTGTCAAGTTTTCAGACAATGTTTTGTACACGCCTTTATACCCATTTTCAGCTGGGCATGTCAACTTATTATTCCGAATTTCTTGGCATAGACAGCAAAGTTTCCAATTAGTGATCCGAGATGGAATTGTGCTATCAACTGAATCACTTATAGGTTGACGTTCACTTGGCGCAGCCATGGTCAACATGTTGTTTGACATCAGACGTCAGAGGGAGCGACAGGGGGCATCACCTGAAAGGAAGAAAGTCTGAATGTAAAATTTGAAAGATGATAATGTATGACTCAAAATATTTTATTACACCAGTCATTAATTTTTAATAATAATTTGTAATATATATATATATAAAATTATATATATATATATATATATATATATATATATATATATATATATATATATATATATATATATATATATATATATATATATATATATATATAGGGTGTCCCATAAGTCCGGCATCATAGGAAAAATTCATATTTTTCTATTTCTACAAACCATAATTCATATTTTTCTTATGCTCGGGATGCCAATTTCCCGTCCACCATTCTGTTCAGTGACGAGGCTGTTTTTTATGGAAATGGTGAGGTAAATCGACAGAACCCCCGCTACTGGTCTCAAAACAACCCTCACTGGTATACCTCTTCAAAGGAACAAGGTGCATCTCGGGTGATGGTATGATGTGGCATTTGGAAGGATCGCATCATAGGCACCCTCTTTTTCGATGAACATGTCACTGGAGGCACCTACCTACGTATGCTCAAGGAAGAAGCATTTCCCAGTGTCTTGAACGAAGAAGGAAATTTCCCAACATGGTTCCAGCAAGATGGCGCTCCTGCACATTACAGCACCCAAGTAAGGGAATACCTGTACCAACAATTCCCTGGTCATTGGATAGGACGTCGAGGGCCTGTGGAATGGCCAGCTAGAAGCCCGGATCTCACGCCACTAGATTTTTATCTCTGGGGCCACTTGAAAGCGCTGGTATACGCAGAGAAAATTAGGAGTGTTGAACATTTGCGGCAGCGCATTATTGGGGCATGTAACACCATTACTCCTGACATCATTCACCGTGTGCTTGATGACTGGGTATCACGTCTGAATTTGTGTATTGAAAACAGTGGTGGACATATTGAGCACGTTCTGTAAATAAAAGCTTTTGTTTTGCCTTTTTTTATTATTTTTTCTATATATATATATCGGGTGGCCACAAAAAAACTTTACTTAATTGAAAGTTTAATAACTGCAACAATTCAAAACTTATGCGATTGAGATTTTGCACACATTAACAGATGTATATAATCTACAATTGCTGGAATTTTCAAATATGTAGGTTCTATAGTTTTGTTACAGTGAACAATTTAAAAGCATATGTCTAAAAATAGCATGCCTGGTGTGCATCTGACACGTACGTGCGCTAGCGTAGGCTAAACCTAATGTAGCGTAGTATGACACGCGCGCTGGCGTAGGCTAAACCTAATGTGAATTTGCTTTCTTTTATTTTTCCGCTAAAACCCCGCCAGCATGACGTTAAGTAAAAGTGATAAAGCCATCATAGAAGCATGTGTCAAGGAAAAAGGTTGGAATGGAAATAGGATTGTCCGAGAATTCCCCGCAAAGAACTGGACTCGTCAAAGTGTTTATAACTTAATAAGAAAGATAAAGGATACTGGATCAACAGCTAGAAAACCCGGCAGCGGCAGGCCCAAAAGTGTTTCAACAGAAGAAAATAAGGCTGCCGTGGAGGAACTGATTCAATCCCAGGAGAATACACCAGGAACTCATCGCTCCCAGAGACAGATTGCGTACGACTTGGGATTTCTCGCTCCTCTGTACAAGGGATTGTAAAACGTTTGAAATTGAAGGCCTACAAGAGAATTCGAGTTTCTCGGCGTGATCAGAATGTAAGAGAGCGTAGAAAGACCCGCTGTAAATCCCTATATGAATGCTACTCAGCTGAAGACGTGCAAAAAGTTGTGTTTACAGACGAAAAGGATTTCACGTTGGAGGTGGCCAAAAACAGGCAAAATGACAGGGTTTATGGTTCAAGGAAAAAGGACATTCCTCCCTCCAGGCTTTATCATGAAACCTCACGATTCAGCAGAAAAGTAATGGTATCGGCGGGAATTTCATGGAAGGGGAAAACACGAATTCATTTTATTGCTACAAACGAAACTAAAGTTAACTCTGAGCGCTACATCAACCTGTTAGATAATGGGTTACTTCCTGACTGTCGTCAGCTGTATCCTGATGAGGTCTACATTTTCCAGCAAGATGGGGCACCCGCCCATACAAGCCGAGCGACCCAAAATCATCTAGAGCAAGAGACCCCTAATTTCATCAAAAAGGATGAATGGCCGCCTCAGTCTCCCGACTGTAATCCGATGGACTATTCAGTATGGGATTCCCTCATGGTGAAGGTTTACGGCAGCCAGAAAGACAAATTCACCGAAGATGAACTTAAGGAGAAAATCAGTAGAGCATGGGAAGATATCACCTTAGATGAGGTTCGAAAGTGCATCTCCTCGTGGAAGAAGCGATTGAGGGCAGTTTACCAACAGGGAGGTGGTCACATTCACCATTTGTTTGAGTAAATTTTGTTAAGTTCAAATTAATTTTCTTCGGCATGCTATTTTTAGACATATGCTTTAAAATTGTTCACTGTAACAAAACTATAGAACCTACATATTTGAAAATTCCAGCAATTATAGATTATAACCATCTGTTAATGTGTGCCAAAGCTCAATCGCATAAGTTTTGAATTGTTGCAGTTATTAAACTTTGAATTAAGTAAAGTTTTTTTTTGGCCACCAGATATATGTTAAACACAGACCATGCATGGAACAAGGAACTCTTCTGGGAAAATTAAATCCACTATAGTCCGAATAAGTAATGGTAAATGACAAATACCATAGTTTTTCTTTTTCATGATGCTAGCCCGACGTGGGCAACGGGTCTCTCGCAAAGAGGTCCCATAAATATAGCTTCCCTCACCAGCTATCTGCAAAGCAGACAGGATCCAGCTTTGGGACATGGATCTAGGGTTTAAAGCAAGCCTAGTCCCACTACATTTAGAACCTCTATATAAGTAAAAGACTCGTTGCATTCACGTCGGATTGAATAAATCAAAGAAAAAGTGGTAACTATTGTATTTTTAGCCAAAAAAAACAAAACTTAAACCTCAACCGGGACATTGAGCGTCCACTTTTCAAGGCACGTAACACGTCCGTTTAATATACACAAACTCAGAATGGTCCCCTGAGAAACTTATATGTTAAACACAGACCATGCATGGAACAAGGAACTCTTCTGGGAAAATTAAATCCACTATAGTCCGAATAAGTAATGGTAAATGACAAATACCATAGTTTTTCTTTTTCAAATGAAAAAGAAAAACTATGGTATTTGTCATTTACCATTACTTATTCGGACTATAGTGGATTTAATTTTCCCAGAAAAGTTCCTTGTTCCATGCATGGTCTGTGTTTAACATATAAGTTTCTCAGGAGACCATTCTGAGTTTGTGTATATATATATATATATATATATATTACACAGGGTATGATGAATAAAACCACGAAGGGAAAAGAAATACAAAGTGGTGCTCAAGCGCTTTCGTCTAATGACATCCTCAGCGTTCCTGAGGATGTCATTCGACGAAAGCGCTTGAGCACCACTTTGTGTTTCTTTTCCCTTTGGTTTTATTCATCATAAATATTTTTCACGTGTCACTTTCGTGAAATAATTATATACATATATATAATGTATATATATATATATATATATATGCTGCAAACCCACAAGGAAAAAGAAAAACGATTCCAAGGCCTTTCGTGTATTCAAAGCTACACCCTGACGAGGTGTAGCTTTGAATACACGAAAGGCCTTGGAATCGTTTTTCTTTTTCCTTGTGGGTTTGCAGCATTCATTCATTTCACGTGTTTTATTGTGAAATTCATCCCATATATATATATATATATATATATATATTAGGGTGTCTATAAAATCGAACTTTCGATTTTCCCAGCTCCCACCCGCCTAATCTGTGTCACGATAGCAGAAAATAAATTGTGAAAAAATTCACTCACATCGGTGCATAATTAGTGATCGCTCATGGGGTTATACAGGGTGTCCATAAATGTTTACCCTGAAAACAGTATGCTCTCATGTTTAATGACGAATCTTACATCCGTTTTCTTTACAGGTGATCTCGTACACGCATCCGTTTTCTTTTCTGGTGTGTTTCGTCTACCGCATTCGCCGCTAGGAGCGCTGTAGTAGCTGTTCAGTTAAGATGGCGTCTGTGACAGAGAAGGCACAATGTGTTGTGTGGCTTGCAGAAACAAAATCTCCTGTCAGTGTTCAGCGAAGGTTCAGAACAAAGTATGGAAAGAATCCACTTGATGTGAAATTAATTAAGTCGTGGATGAAAAAATTCTTGGGAACTGGAAACGTGGAAAAGGGAAAGAGCAGTGGTAGACCATCAGTTTCCGATGGGACGGTGGCAAGGAAATCGGTGACACAAGCTTCATGCCAACTAAAGATACCGAAGTCTACGGTGCACAAGGTGTTACACAAACGTTTGAAGTTACACGCGTACAAGGTACAAATTGTTCAAGAACTGAAGCCTGATGACCGTCCAAAACGTGAACAATTCGCTATTGACATTTTGAACAGCATTGACGAGGATAATGACTTCTTGTTACGTGTCTGCTTTTCAGACCAGGCTACGTTTCATCTTAGTGGTAGAGTCAACAGACACAATGTGCGTATTTGGGGATTGGAAAACCCACCCCACGTGCCGTAAGGGAGCATATTTGGGGCAGTCCGAAGATCAATGTCTGGTGTGGACTAATGCATGACCAGATAATTGGTCCTTTCTTCTTCGCTGAGAACACTGTTTCCGCAACTGTGTACCTGGATATGCTTACCAATTACGCCATCCCCTAGCTGCAGGACAGGCAGCCAACTGTCATCTTCCAACAAGATGGGGCACCCCCTCATTGGGCGCATGTTGTTCGTGAAACTCTCGACGCAACATTTCCAAATCGATGGATTGGCAGGGACGGGCCAATCCCATGGCCCCCAAGATCACCAGACATTACCCCGCTGGATTTCTTTCTCTGGGGTCATGTTAAAGATTTTGTTTATGCAACAGTTGTTCCAGATATCAGGACATTGCGAGAACGCATTACGGATGCAATTGCAACAGTTAACCCACAAATGTTGGAAAATGTGTGGCGTGAGTGTGAATACCGCTTAGACATTTTACGTGTCACTAGGGGTGCACATGTGGAAGCTTACAAAGTTTTGATACACAGTTACAGTTAATGAACTTAGTTTTAATCATAAGTAGATAAACATATTGTGTTTGAATACGAGTGTTTATTTAAAAGTTATAGCATACTTTAATCAGGGTAATCATTTATGGACACCCTGTATGTTCTTCTCTGAGTTACTCATTACTATGATCTATTACATGTGCTAATTAATGCCGTTTTCTGCTCTTTCACAGGTTGGAGTGTTAAATATAGCTATATGAAATAGATTTTAATAGATATTGGTATACCATACATTGGTTTATATTACAGTAGTTACATTTACTTAACGGTGACGGTCATGTCAAAAACACGTGGTTTTTACTTGTTGGACAAACCGGACCAAAAGATTTTAGGCAGTAAACTGCCTTCAAATGGCCAGGTCCTAGGGTTTTTTTTTTTCACCATGTTTGTGAATAAGGAAGATACCAAACAAAGTGCTGGAGGAAGTTTTCTCATTTTAGGAAAGAGCCCGCCTACCAACACGCCGGAAGGACCACTGTTTGGAGAAGCTTCTGGTCTTGTTCAAAGAGTGGCAGGCTTTGAAAATAAACAAGGGAAGGCGAAATCCAGAACAAGTCCAAAACGAGACGTCTTTCAAAAGCAAGCTGAACAATTTGTTCGACATTGCACATGGAAACGCTCTCCAGATGATCCAGTTTCAGGAAGATCGTGACTTCCTTCTCGCTCAAAGAGAGCCCGGTTGGCATGACACAATGGGCTCCGTCGACAAAAAATTGGCAGAGAAGGAGCAGAAGGTTGCAAAGCGGAAAGCAGAGGAAGACGTCCGAAAGAGGAAAGCAGTAGCAGTCGAAGAGCAAGCCTCGACACCCCAAACAGCCGAACTTGCTTCTTCAAGCTTTGCCGATGACGAGTTTCTTGAGGGAGCCACTGGAGGTTGTCCTTCTCACCCCCCAAAAAAGAATACGCCAGACCAAGAATATTTTCAACTCGGGATTATCTTCAGCCTTAGACAGGACGGGGGTGAGTGACCGGATGGCGCTTTACATTGTATCGGAAACAGCTCGCAGCCTTGGCCAAAACCTCGAGGAACTGACTCTCAGCTGATCCTCTGTGAAGCGCAGCCGAGAGCATCATCGCTGGCAGCAGGCTGAATCGGTCCAAAAATGATTCCATTCTGGACCAGTGGTGGTGCACTGGGACGGAAAGCTTCTGCTAGACCTTACCAACAACGAGCAGGTGGACCGGCTTCCCGTCTTAATGTCCACCTCAGATGGCAACTGCCAGCTCTTGGGAGTGCCAAAAATAGCTTCGGGAAGTGGGCAACAGCAAGCACAACCGGTGTTCGATCTCTTGCAACTTTGGAGTCTAAGTGAAAGAGTGGTGGGGATATGTTTCGACACTGCCGCTGCTAACACTGGCCGTCACTCAGGGTGTTGTTTGCTCCTAGAGCAGAAGTTGCAGAAAGAGCTACTCTACTTTGCATGCAGGCATCATATCATGGAGCTAGTTGTCGCCGCCGCGTTCACGGCGTGTCATGACCCAATTTCTGGTCCTAAGGTGCTGTTATTCAAGAGATTCCAGCAACAGTGGAACTACATCGACAAAAACAAGTTCTAAACAAGTGTCGACGACCCCACTGTTGGTCCATCCCTATTACCAGTCAGAGAAGAACTTCTGAAGTTCGCCAAAGACCAAATCCAGTGCGAAACGTACCGAGACGATTACAAGGAATTTTTAGAACTCGCCATTGTCTTCCTTGGTGGGAATCTTAAATCGCCGATTCGATTCAAGCGCCCAGGTGCGATGCATCACGCTCGCTGGATGTGCAAGGTCCTGTATTCTATCAAGATGTGGATGTTCCGGGAGCAATTGCAACATCTCACACCGAAAAAGAAAACATGCTTGCAAGACATGAGCATCTTCGCTGTGACCAGAGATGGGCAGTACCGCGGTACATGTAACGGCTTAAGTAACGGGCGTTACTTTTGTAACGAGTATCGGTATCGCCTTAGCAAGATTTCTAATGTAACGATGTAACGGTAACGCCCGTAATAATTTTAGCAAAAGTAACGAGAATTTCCGTTACTCGTTACTCGTTACTCACTGTTTTTTATGTGTGAAAAGTACAAATACATCTTTCGGCGGCGGTGGAATAGCTTGCATGACAGTCTTGTACTACTTCTGAGTAATAAAGCTAAATTGAATGAACTCATGTGTGCTTTAAAGCTGCCCGCATTCAAGGAGTCGGAGATTGAGTACCTAGAAGAATACACTACTGTGGTAAAACCCTTGGCTGTGGCACTGGATCGCCTTCAAGGAGATCAGAACTGCTACTACGGTTGTCTTATCCCTACTCGCTTTGCTGTTGAGAAAAAACTTGAAAGAATTGCTCTATCATCATTGAGATACAGCCACCCATTAGTAGAACCATTAAGTAGTGGATTCAGAAATCGATTCAAGAAATTCCTGGAACTTGACAGAGATGCCAATGTTGCAATTATTGCTGCATTAACAAATCCACATTTCAAGTGCAAGTGGTTCACTATAAGCGAGCGAACAAACAATGAGGCATGTAGAAAAATGGTGCAAAACATGCTGATATCAACAATTAAAAATGAAAGTGACAGTGACAGATCACCTGAGGAGCCAGCTAAGACAGATGACGGTGCTTATAGCAGTAGCGACGATTTCTTTGAATATGGTCATGCTCCCGCTGACGTCAAGAAAAAAGACACCACAGCATCAGAGATGGAAGTGTTGAAATACTTCAATAATGACAGCACTGCACTGCAGCTGCAGTCACTTGATGGCTATCCTTCAATTAAGAAGCTCTTCCTCAAGTACAATACTCCACTTCCTTCCTCGGCTCCTGTTGAGCGTCTCTTCAGCTATGCAGGACATATTTATGCCCCTAAGAGAGGAAATCTTTCCGACAACACGTTCGAAAAATTAGTAATGCTAAAAGGAAACCCTAGGCTCCCAGCTACATTTCCAAAAATATATTCTAGCTGAGAGGTATAGAATTAAATTTTAAATGTTTTTTATTATTTTACATCAGCTGCTATTGAAATGTTTCTGTTTACTTCTATGTTTAATTTTCTGTTATTCAAATAATATTTTTTGTCAAAAATGTCCTGTTATCATTGTCTGTCAGAAATAAACCTCCATTTATCTAAAAACAGTTGCGTTTGTTTTTACATACTTTTTATACTTGCTTTAATATTCTAATTACGATATACAATTATGATATATGAATTTACCAATGTAACGAGTAACGAAAGTAACGACGTTACTGTAACGAGTATCGGTATCGTCTTAAGATATTTTCAAAGTAACGATGTATCGGTATCGCCGGGGTCATTTTAAGAGAGTAACGAGTAACGGTAACGCTCGCCAATTTTGAGTAACGGTGCCCATCTCTGGCTGTGACTCTACCTGAAGCATGGTTCACTGCTCCGATGACCGCTTCCGCTCCAACCTAGGACCTTTGCCTCTTGGAATCATTGAGGACGTATCCACAGCAAAAGATCTCAAAAACAGCCAGTCAGAAGCTGGCAGAACAGTTTTGGTACCTCCCCGAGGAACTGATTCCATTGGCTTTCTTCGATTCCGATGTTCCATCTGCAACGAAACGTCGGATGGTCGCAGCCCTATACAAGAAAGAGGGTGGAGAGCAGATTCCAAAGCGTGTCAACCCGCCTCTCATTTCGTCTTTGGAGAGCCTTGTGACGAAGAATTCGATGAGGTTCTTCGAACGACTGCAATTGGCTGCAGGTTTCTCGAACAAAGATGATGATTGACCACGCTGAGCGAGCTTGGCCCTCGTCCAACAGTACAGCGGCCGCCACACCAAAGACGAGGAGTAGCTGCAGTATCTGCTGCAAATAGTGTCGGAGCATCGCCGGAAGTTTCCGGATGCCAGAAAAAGCTCTTTGGCTGGGCAACAATGAGTGGTTGCCAACCATGACACCCCCGTTGTAGAACAGATAGTACTCATCCATCAGCTCGTGGATGGAGGGGGGACCCAGAGGCGGTGGAGCTGTAGTGCATACCATATAATACCTATTACGGTGATAAAAGGATAAATTTTGAAACTCTTGAGCGACCCCTAAATGTGAACTGATCGAAACGAAAATTTACCTGAACATTTTCTCACAGAACCTCAAAACTTCAGTGGGTGGGAGCTAGGAAATATTAAATTTTTTTTTACCCTATATAGTTATGGACCACCCTAATAAATAAATAAATAAATATATATATATATATATATATATATATATATATATATATTGTTGGGCACTAAAGCGTTAATCCGATAACAGTTAATTAACAAAGTTAACTTTTTTAACGGACTATTAACGGAAGTTAATTTCCATTTATCGTTATCGGACCAGTTAACTTCCGATAACTCGATATTTAGTCTGTTAAAGTCCGTTAACACGTTAACTGCGAGGAGTCATTCACGGAAGATCACCGCTCCGCGAATGAATTCAAACCGCCATAACTTCAGTCTGCTTCCAGATCTCGCAAGGGGAGGTTGTGCGCTTTTTATTGAAGGTAAGAAGGTGCTTTTAACGTTAGTAAAAGTCATATGATATTATATATATATTAATACGTATGGAGATACGTATGGTAAAATGTACGGTTGAGAAAAATTAATTTATAGTAATGACTAATGAATAAGTATTTTTACACTGCGTTAGTAAATCTCTAAAAAAGTATATATAGTATGTAAAATTTGAATAATAGTTTTTATTCACTGATTGTAATATTGTCGTCGAATTAAATAACAATTGCGTATATTACATAGACAAAATATTTTATAGACAAAATAATTTATGGACAAAGTATTTTTATTTTATAGACTAAATAATTCATAGATAAAATATTTTATAGATAAAATAATTACATAGAGAAAAATTACTTCTATTGAAAATTCACAGAAAAAGGTTAAGTAAAATAAAATATTTTATATAACGTAATATTATATATTATAATATTATTATAATTAATATTATTTTCAATTAATTTTGCTATTTTGTTTGAATTAATATTTTATTAGTTTAGTTACATATTTTATACGATGATATTTTACTTTTTTTAGGTTCTTCTGTATTATCGTCAACTAGACAGCGTTCAGTTCTCTCTTACCAAGCATTCTCTACAACTTTTAAACTTCAACCATGGAGCACCAAGAAGAAGTTCTCGACATTGAGATCGCCTCTGTCTCAGGCACTTCTGAGTCTCAGTCTGACCAGAACTTGATAAAAATACAGTTAAATACCTATTTATTGTTGGATTTTGCATAAATAAACATTTTCTATGGGTTTTAAAGCTTTTTTCCTTGATTTTTTTAAATGTTAGTAAAGAAATAGTTATCGTTAACGGATTATCGTTAACTTCCGTTAACTTTGTAGTAAAATTATC
Source organism: Bathynomus jamesi (assembly GCA_023014485.1). Classification (NCBI taxonomy): domain Eukaryota; kingdom Metazoa; phylum Arthropoda; class Malacostraca; order Isopoda; family Cirolanidae; genus Bathynomus; species Bathynomus jamesi. The sequence continues at coordinate 76,408 of JAJOZX010002522.1, forward strand.
GGATTATCGTTATCGGAGTTAAAAATTGGGGTTAACGGATTATCGTTATCGAAGTTAACTTTTTGGTTAACGGTGCCCACCACTGTATATATATACATATATATACACACCTTACCTTACCTTATGAACCTTATGTTGTTTCGTGCGTTAGTCTCTCTTCACACGGAGGTCAAGCTGGTGGCCCCGCCTCTTGGTCTGGCTTGGTGGAGGAGCGAGTTGCTTTCTTGCGCTCTCCACCGTACATAGCCAGGCGCGCCCGGCTCATCTGGTACCGTCCTGAGCCAGGCATCCAGTCTTCTCTTGAAGACATGGGCGCCCGCAGGATTTTTTCCAAGGGGGGGCAAAATTTAATGTATTAATAGGTAGGGACCGGAGCAAGCAAAAAACTTTTGACCCCTTAGGAACCAGCAGATTAATTCTAAGCAAGTTTAGTGTTGCATTTTCTGTAATGGAAAATGCAAATATATATTGTATATACATACAATGCACATGATAACAATCATTTATTTTATTTATAACAGAAACATGAAAGAATGGCTGCCACGCACTGCATGCAGCCAGGTGCTTGAGTTGGCGCTGCCAACTTGGCGGGATAATTTTAAGGGGGGACTTCTGAACAAATAAAAAGGTAGCAACCTTTTATCATGCACACAAATAAAAATTTTCACCCTTTAGGAGGCAGTTGGATACTTTTCAGCAAGTTTAGGATATAAATATTTTCTTAGAAAATATTTAATATATTTTCTTGGCATTTCCAGGGGGGGCAAGCGCCCCCCCTTGCCCCTACCTGCGGGCGCCCATGCTTGAAGACTTCAACTTTGACCCCCGTTACGTTTCTGAGGTCCTTTGGAAGCTGGTTGAAAAGTCTTGGCCCCCTGACAACCAAGCTATTTTCCTTCAGAGTTGAGGAGGTCCCTTGCGGGCCTTTAATTTGGGAACTATACATTCTGCCTTTCCTATTTTCCAGTGTTGTTTGAATGGTAATTGGGTTTAGTTTTAGGTTTGGTACCAGTTTTTCGATCATTTTCCATATGTAGATTGTGGTATATATCTCTCTCCTTCTTTCCAGGGAGTACAGATTTAGTTTACGTAGTCTTTCCCAGTAGTTGAGTTCTTTGCAGCCATCAATCTTGACTGTGAAATGCCTTTGCGTTTCTTCTAGTTTATTAGTTTCTTCCTTTTTATATGGGGACGTCAAAACTGATTATACCAAAACTTGAATACTGCTCAGTGTTTTTAGCAGGGGAATCATTACTGTCCTGTCCCTTCTCTTGAACGTTCTTAGTACTTGTCCGGCGACTCTTTTTGCTTTATTTGTCGCTATCTGACTGTGTTTCGAATTTCGCATCATCGGTCATTATTACCCCAGATCGATCGCTTTCGTGCTTCTCTGAATTTCCTGTCTATCTGGAGCATAATATGCAGTCTGTTTAAGTTCCTACCATATCTCAAGAGCTGAAATTTCTCGGGTGTTAAAAGTCATGTTGTCTTCTGACCATTTGTATATTTTGTTCGTGTCCGTCTGCAAGGCCTCCACTTCATGTACATCGCTGATTTTTCTGCTGATCTTTGTATCGTCTGCAAACGATATTACTATACTGTCGCTGTTTACTCCGCTGTCTATGTCTGTTAGCATGATAATGAACAGGAGTGGGGCCAGTACTGTCCCTTGTGGTACTGAGCTGCGTAATTCCGATTCTGATGATGATATACCTTGAATTTTGACGACCTGCAGACGTTCTCTGAGGAAGTTGTAGATCCATTTTCCCACATTTTCCCACATGATCACATTTGTCGAAAGCTTTAGCAAAATCTGTGTATATGTCGTAGTTGCCATTGCCTTCCAGTGCATCCAGGATATTGTTGTAGTGCTCTATTAGTTGTGATAGGCATGATCTACCTGATCGGAATCCATGCTGATTTTCGTTGAATCTTTCCCGTGTCACCAGGAAATCATAAATTTCTCTTTAACTATTCTCTCAAATACTTTGGTGAGGTGGGACGTCAATGACACTGGTCTATAGTTCTTTGCTTGAGATCTGTCCCCTCCTTTATATATAGGGACAATGTTTGCTCTTTTCAAGATGCTCGGTATTTCCCCAGTGTCTAGGGATCTTCTCCATATCCAGTATAAAGGTGTAGCTATTTCATTTTTACAGTTTTTAATCAATAACACTAGGCAACAAATTTCAACTTTTTTTTTGTTACAGACACGTGAACTACTGATTCCTACTAAAGCGCTGATGCTGATTTCAGATCTGATATCAAAATTTCTCTATCACGTCCAGATTTTGTGTAACCGAAAACCCCTATTTTTCATTTTTTTCTCACCCGCTTCTATTACGAAAGCCGTCTAAGCTACTTTTCCGTGCCACGTTTTATGTTAAGCATACTTAAATAATTAGTGAACAGGGATGTCTTTCCTCCTTTATTCTGGCTTAAGACAGACAGCGGAATTCCGCTGGCGGAGTTACCACCCCTGCGCCCAACCATCCACCCAAAGCGCGTTAGTATTTTGTTGTTACTACTGAAAGGCAAATTCCTGTTCTTAAGTGAAACTTTGGTGTGTCCTCTTCCTTTGTCGCTTGTAGGATGACGAGCTCTCCTTCTGCAGGAACCAACAATAATCTCCCATCATATTTGGGTTGAAATTACCTTGGTATCTGTTTTCCATAACTGAGATCTGTTGGTGGAAGCGCTCACCATGCTCGTCACTTACAGCCCCAAGGTTGGCCGGGAAGAAGTCAAGATGAGAATGTAAAAAATGAATTTTGAAAGACATTCTGCATCCCATTATTTCATAAGATTTAAGCATGTTTTCTACGAGTTTACGGTGGTTTTCAGCTTTGTGGTTTCCAAGAAAATTTTTGACAACTTCAACGAAAGATGTCCATGCTCCTAGTTCATTCTCATTTAGGTTAGATGGAAACGATGAGTCGTGGATGACACTGCGGATCTGTGGTCCAGTGAAAACTCCAGCTTCTAGCTTAGCATCTGTCAATATTCCTTTGAATTTATCCTTTAAATATTGGAAACCACTACCTTGATGATCCATACCCTTCACGAAATTTTTCATAAGGCCAAGTTTAATGTGAAGTGGTGGAAGATGTACTTTCTGAGGGTCAATAAGTGCTGGGTGTTTCACATTGTATTTACCAACAACATGTTCAGTTCTAGATGGCCAATCATGTTTTTTGTAGTGGTTCTTGTCATCTCTGCTGTTCCATAGACACAAAAAGCACATATGCTTTGTGTAGCCCAACTGTAACCCAAGAAGTAATGATACAACTTTAAGGTCGCCACAAATATTCCATGTGTGGTCCTTATATTTGATGAGTCTTAGCAGCAGTTTCATCGATTCATAAGTCTCATTAAGGCCAGTGGCATGTGCTACAGGTATTGAAGGTTTTTCATTGCCGTTGTGCAGTAATACAGCTTTAAGGCTAGCTTTACTAGAGTCAATGAACAGTCTCCATTCTTTTGGATCATAGCGACAGCCAATCCCTTGCATCAGACCACTGATATCGTGGCAGAAACAAACGTTTTCTTCCTGTAAGTAAAATGATGAAAACTGCAAATGGCGATGGCGGAAATGGGAAACTTTGGTGTTTGGTTGGAGAAGATTAAATTCTTGAAGTCTTGAACCAGGCAACTCTGCCTTTTCTTTTGGTAATTCCAAATCGCGCACTAAGTCATTTAACTCCGCTTGACTTAACAAATGTGGGGAAATATTTGCATCTGGAACATATATGCCATCTTTCCCTGTTTCTATATCACTAGCAGAATCTTCAGATGAACTGCTGTCTGTTATCGTTGCTGGTGGAACTGGTGGTGGATTTGTTTCATCATGTGGTACTGGTTTCATTGCTGATTCGCAGTTTGGGTACGTGATCTTTGATTTGTTTTTCTTTGTGAAACCAGCAATCTTTGTCAAACAAAAATAACAATCATTGAAGTGATTTTTCGGCTCACGCCAAACCATGGGGACTGAGAACGGCATAGCTTTTCTTTTACCATTCATCCAAGCTATTAACATTGCATTGCACTGTGCACAGCAAATATGTGGTGCCCAGTCCCTCTGTTGGTCTCCTAACTTACAGTCAAAATAACACTTGTAGGCAAGTTTAATCTTTGTTGTTATGTTTCTACGTTGTGGCTTAGGTGTATATTGTCCACAGACAAAGCAGAAGTTGTCTGGGTGATTTACACAAGCACGTCTATTTGATGCCATTTTGAATTACCATACAATATCTGAAAAAACGTAGAAAGTAATTATTACGATGTGCAAAATAAAAAGAAATACACACCGTAGTACAAAACAAATGCTATAAAAACACACAAGTCACCACAACCTGTCACTTGCTCATCAGCAGAGAGCTTCAACAACCGTTCTGCTTGACTGTCACGTAGCGACTGACCGTTGGGCCGTTGCCCGTTACTATGCTCTTGACTCAGTGTTGCCAACTCGGGATAAATTTTATTTATCAAAATTGTTCGAATTTGTATATAGTTGGCAAAAAAAATTGCTTTAACCTTGAAAAGCAAGTTTCATATTACTGGCATTAAGCCGATTAAAACCAAAATCTGGACGTGGTAGAAAATTTTACTAAAAGTGATTTGCATTTTACACAAAATCTAGACGTGATAGAAATAATCTAATTATAGATTTGAAATCAGCATACCGAAATTAGCTCTCGCTACATCTGGGTAAAATCAAAGTCTGTTATATATACTCCCTGCAATTCCTCTTCAAAGAATGCATCTATGTCAGGTATTGCTTTGTCACTTTTTGGGGTACTGAAAACTGATTCATATTGAGCTCTCAATGTTTCAGATATTTCTTTTGGATCGTCGGTTAGTTCATTATTTCTCGTCCTTAAGGGCCCAACAGCAGCGCGCATTTTTGTTTTCCTTTTTGCATAGCTATAGAAGTATTTTGGATTTTCCTTTATTGCTTCTACCGCCTTTTCCTCTTCCCTCTCTGTATGGTCCTTAATCAGGGTTTGTATTTCCCTATCGATACCTTCCAGTTTTTCTTGTATTATTTTCCTGTCATTATCTCCGCAGTTACCTAACTTCGCCTCCACTCTCTTTCTTTTGCGGAATAGTCTTCTCTTTTGCCTCTCTAGCCAGTTCCTCTTTCCTTTTGGCTGCGATTTCGGAGCATATTTTTCTAAATTTCCCAGCGTTTTTTCTTCCAAGGTTGTTAGCATTTCTTCAGTTGTTTTGTTCTCGAAAATTGTGCTCCACTCTATGTATATATACATATATATATATATATATATACATTTAACTGCAAACACGCAGTATAATTAACGTAAAGAACGACGCTTGTATAGGAGATATTCCGCGCAAGATGAGAGAGAGAGAACGAAACAAATGAAAAAATGAGGTAACCACCCGGGATCTTCCGATTGCCAGTCAGATATGATAACCATTACACCATGGGCCTCACTCATTCAAATGCCGTAATTCCTCTACATACGCGCAGAAACCAATGCCCCAAGGGGGCACCTCCCGCATGCCGTAACATTATATACATTTCATTTGTTTCGTTCTCTCTCTCTCATCTTGCGCTGAATATCTCCTATACAAGCGTCATTCTTTACGTTAATTATACTGCGTGTTTGCAGTTAAATGTATATAATGTTACGGCATGCGGGAGGTGCCCCCTTGGGGCATTGGTTTCTGTGCGTATGTAGAGGAATTACGGCATTTGAATGAGTGAGGCCCATGGTGTAATGGTTATCATATCTGACCGGCAATCGGAAGATCCCGGGTTCGATTCCCGGGTGGTTACCTCATTTTTTCATTTGTTTCGTTCTCTCTCTCATCTTGCGCGGAATATCTTCTATACAAGCGTCGTTCTTTACGTTATTTATACTGCGTGTTCTTTGCAGTTGAATGTATATAATGTTACGGCATGCGGGAGGTGCCCCCTTGGGGCATTGGTTTCTGCGAGTATGTAGAAGAATTACGGCATTTGGAAGAGTGAGGCCCATGGTGTAATGGTATCGCATCTGACCGGCAATCGGAAGATCCCGGGTTCGATTCCCGGGTGGTTACCTCATTTTTTCATTTGTTTCGTTCTCTCTCTCTCGTCTTGCGCGGAATATCTCCTATACAAGCGTCGTTCTTTACGTTATTTATACTGCGTGTTCTTTGCAGTTGAATGTGTGTATATATATATATATATATATATATATATATATATATATATATGTGTGTATATATACATAATCTTTTAAATGTCTCAGCGTAATTTCATATTGCAGCATAAGTACAAATGACATTGTGATTTTTCACCTTCACATTCACTGTAGCCGCATGGTTACATAACATTGGGTTTGAACAATAATTGCCCTAAATTTTAGTACTAAATACTATATTACGCATTATAATGCGCACTGCACTCTATTATTTTGTGTTTTGGTAATAAAACCACTTACCTCTACTCTAAAACCGTTCAAAATTGATAAAACACTGCAGCAGAAATTTCATCATTCACTGACTGAAGCGTAATGGCGACTAACTTACTAAGCCAGAATAATGCTTGTGGGAGGGCTCGCACAACGCCATTTATTATCAGTTAAAAAAAAATAAAATAATGAAACCGGATGACAATTTGCTCAAAATGGCCGCCCAAGATCATCAAAATCTGCCGAGTAGTTCCTGAGATATGGCATTTTATGGTTGTGGCTGTGGAGTCGACGCAGCCATTTTGAATTTGCTTAAAATGGCCGCCAGAGTGAGGTCCCAGCGTGTCCGCACCATGGAAAGGTTTCTCTATGTCAAAAGGTAACTTCATGCCAAATTTCACACTTTCTCCAGATCTGAATGATTTGTGTGTATTTTTGTATTAATCGACCCCACTAATAGGAACGGAAGGGAAGGCGGCGGTGTACTTTTGTATGCTTGTGACTTTCTGCATTCGGTAAACAGTAATATCGTATCTGCTCATGAAATGTTGGAAATTGATCTGAACCTAAATAATAAACTCGTGCATCTACTTCTAGTATATAGGCCACCTCACTACCCCGTTGATTAGGATATAAACTTGTAGAACCAATTAAGCAGAATAGCGAATAATAAGATCAGTGTGATTTTTGGTGATTTTAGTTGTGGTAATATAAATTGGGAAAACAAAACAACTGATGCTGAGGGCTCAAGACTGTTGGAATTTGCCGGTGATAATTTATTAAGTGGGTTGACGGTCCTCAAGGGGTAATAATAAACTAGACCTCATATTCACGAACGAAGATGATCTAGTCTCTAACCCAACTACTGGTGAAAATTTGAGTAACAGCGATCATAATTTGATTAGGTTTGACCTCAGGGTTGCAGTTAATACACGCGAAAAGACTCATGAAAGACTGGATTTCTCGGGAGCAAATTTTGAAAGCTTCCGAAGTAGTTTAGACACTTGAAATTCTAATAAGTGAGGATGTCACTGTCACCTGGAGCTCGTATAGGGATCAATTTAGAATATTACAGAACACTTTTATACCCACTAAAAGAGTTTTCTTGTCAACAAAGTCGCCGAAATGGTTTAGCAACGAAATTAGTAGTGCTATTACGGGAAGAAATAGAGCCAGTACTTTGGCCGCAAAATGGGAGAGTGCACAATGCAATTGCAATGTTGATCAATGTTGCAAGAGTGGCAACCCCCTTTTCCCTTGTTGCAAGACCCTTCCCCCTTTGTTGCAAGGTGCCAATCCCCCTTCCCCCAGGGTGCCAAAAAAAGGAAGCAAGGGGGATTTCTCCCAGCTGCAACAAGCTGGGGGAATCCACCTAACCTAAGAAGGTAAGAGAGAGAGAGACCATGCTTTCGCCTGGAGACCCAGACGCATGATAGCTCAGGGTACCAACATCTGGTATAGCAGGTCCTAATCAGCCAGTTGGCTTAGAAGGCGTAAATGGCTTGTTTTGGTGTATGTGTATATTATTAGTTTTTGAGTTGCCAGATTATGCTATTTATTTAATTAATGGAGATGTTCTTCACAACATCAGTTGGCTGAGAAATCCGCCAGTTGGTTTAAAAGGCGTAACCAGCCATTTGGTATAATGTATACATATATACATATATTTATTGTAGCAAACGTTTATATATATTCCCATCTCCGCAGTTATTCCTTAATATCGTTATATATATATATATATATACTCAGGAAAGCATTTATTGGATAATAAAACACAAATACATCATTCTGTTTATTTAGACGCAAAACAATTATTTAGTCGAAAATAAATAAATATATAAAAAATGACAATATAAGAAATACACAGTTTAAACGAGGAATATATATATATATATATCATAAAAAAGAATAATAGTATAAGAAATACACAAGTTGAACGAAGAATATATGTACAATCAAAAAATAATATAAGAATACACAAGTTGAACGATGAATATATATAATAAAAAAATAAAATAATAATATAAGAAATACAATTTTAAACGATGGAATACAAACATCAAAATAATAATAATAGTACAGGAGAAATCTATATACACATTTATATTAAATAATAAAATTTTAACAAATATATTACGAAACAATATACATCAAAATACATACACTTATTGCGCTTAACTAAAATACTGAACTCGCACGTGATCGAGTCTACAGTTACATCATTGTTGCTTTGTACTACCCAATAAATACGATTTAACATTATTTCACCGCTCAAGGTATGCGGATGCCTATATTCGATGTAAAGGGCCTTCAACTCTTTCAATACTATTTTTGTGCCCACTTTACATTCGGTTGGTAAGTTATCACTCTCTTTAAACACGGACAGAATACAATCAAAAGCACGCACAAAGAGGGCATCGTTAGCCACAACATCATTATTAAATTCAAGTTTATAAACACTCCTTTCCAATTGAGGGTTTATTCTTACCGATCCGAGCTTTTCAACTGTGAACTCTTCTTCACAATGCATATCGGCAGCTGAAATAATCTTCTTAGTCGTAACGACAGCTGCTCATTATATAAAGAAACAGTTCTTCAGGGTGAACGGTGTAGGTGAGCTCAGCCTTGTACCGCTCAAGTCCTTTGTACCAAAGTTCATGATATTTCGAAGAGTCTAAACCTTTTAAATAAGCATCCAGTTCCAAACCATTCTCGCCTTGTTCAGTCCTAAACTCGGTAAACCCGTCGAGCAGAGCGGTGTATGCGTATTCGTATCAAAATAAAGCATATCCGTAACACGTGCGTCTAATATAGGCTTTAGCTTGCGGAAACCGACGATTTCAAACATTCTGTCGAGGATGAAGCGGTTTCGCGTGGGGACAAGAACGTTATCAGACGCATTCTTCCCCATCAGTCGTATATCAATGCATGGCTGATTGCGATTCATACACAACGTACAAACAATGGCATATGAGGGGTTATTACTAATTTGTTCTCTTCTTGTACCTACACCTGCAGGTATTTTATAACGATCCTCGCTTCACTTCTGAACTATCACGAAGACTTCATCTCCTCAACACTTAAATAAACAATATTACGTTTACCAGAATTTGTTTCTCTACAAGGCGTTTCAAGTACATAGTTAACGGCCCCGGTTTTACTCCTGAACACACGCAATGACTTCGTCACGGACACATCGTATACCGTATTGAGAATGCTACTCAAAGGAAGCTCCATCGTATTCTATTGTGAGGAGTACACGTCCGGTCGGTTCGAGCTCTGAGTTGACTATGAACAGCCGGTCCCCGGAGACAGGTGCGGGAAACGAGTCACACGGGTGAGTCATACCAAGCGTTAATGTTTCGTGTACGGGTTTGTTCCAACATGAAAGAGTCGTGTGAATACGTATGCCTCATTATACTGGGCAACCGTTTAGAGGACTTTTCCATCTGCGACACACGACACTCGTCAACTAAACTCACTAACCATACCCATTGCTTCTCTGCACGTGTTGTTTCTGCCACTTCACGGCATATGTAAGCTTTTATGCAGTTTAGTCCTACAACATAGTCCATCACATCGCTTGTGCCACGAAATCTTGCATTGCTCTCGCCAGAATAGCTGTAGAGTATTTGAACCTCTTCTTCCTCAAGCTTCGCACGGTTCAATGTAGCCTTAAGAGTCTCAAAGGAGGGAGGGCAAGGGTTTTTTCAGTATGCACCACATCTTCAGACTTTATCGAATACCACTTCATAAACGTCGAGCACGCAATATCAAAGGTTGCCATCACTATTTTTCGTCTACAGGAGATTTCTTGAAATACACGTCTGAGACCCAGGGCTTGCAGCGGTCAACTGAGCACCCAGGGGTAGAGATATGCCCAGGTAGTAGCAGGAATCACGTGACCATTGATCGATCATACAGGGGGCGGAGCTTAGGACATTTCCTGTACACACACACACACACACACACACACACACACACACACACACACACACACAATTATTTCACATTTCAGAAGCTTGCCAACTGAAGTATCGAAACCTGAAAATCCTGTTATGCATGTGGTTTCACTCACTCTGGATACTTTTAACAAATCTATGATGACTCCTATTAATAAAGGCTTTATTCAACATTTCAATTGCCATCAAGGGCTTCCTTTTGAAACTCAAAGAGCGTCTTACTTTTCTCCTGGAAACATTCCCGTTTTCTCCTTTCTTTGTAATAAAATGAATAATGGATTTGTTCAACCAGTGAGTTTTCCTCCTTATGGTGTTGAAGATGGGAGTTTTGTCGCGCTTTATAATGAGCCCATGGTACATCCATCTAACGTTGTTGATCCATTTAATTTTATTGCAACAAACAACCTAACTCTGGTACTCAAAAGAAACTACACAAATTAAACCTGGAAGCTGCGGAATATATTCCGAAAACGATGCGAGACTCGCAGCTGAATTTGAAACCTAAGTCGCAAGATATATTGGAACAAATAAGCACTGTACAGTGGATGCAAATACTACGGGGGAGAGAGCTCCCGTTAATTCTCAATCCGAATTTGGATTCATAAAAGACGAAGGGAGTGCTGTGAAGTCTAAAAGTGAAGATAATTTGGTTACTGTACAGTTTATTAATGAACCTCTTAAAATCAACAAACAATATTTACCTCATAGTGTTATAAGTAAATGACGGTCATCATCAGATGCTGGTATGAATACTCCAAAAGTCTCGGAGCAATGTGATTTGCCTTCAGCAAACAAGCAAACAAACAAAACATTTTTATTGCGGATCATTCACAATCCATAGCCACTTAACCTAACATACAAGTGCAATCTTACGTATACACTGAACTTAATATAAAAATAAGGCCAACATAGCCACTTAACCTAGCATACTGGCATACTGTTTAATTATCTGACAATTTTATGTATATTATTACACGAGACATAATAAGTGGCTATGTTGTTATAAGTGTTATAAGATAACACAACTTAATATGCATATATAATCTTTGTTACGTTACAAAAATAAAGTATTGGAAGCCCGCAGTTGTCTGAACCAAGACTGCCATATACTGTAGGTGAGAGGTACACAGTATCTGAAGACCGGACATTGTACAATAACACAGAGCTGTTTTGAACCCTAGTAATAAAATTATATTCTTCCAGATTAACATTTGGCTGGTAGGTAGGTTACGCATAGTAAACATAAAACTGGCACTGCACCATTTTGGTTACTTACATAGCCTAAGAAAAATATTATTATAAGCAACAGAGTGTTTATTCATAACAGTTTTTGTGTAGTTCCACCACAGATGGGATATATATATATATATATATGCACTAAAATCACAAAATAACACGTGATCTTATTAATAAGCAAACAACCACAGGGAAAAGGAAACACAAAGTCCGAGCGCTTTCGTGATATATTCACATTATCAAGGAGGAACAGAAAATAGACAGAGATTACAAAGTAAATGAGTTAAATAGACAAGCAAAAAATTCACAATCGGCACCTCAAATTAAAGACCTTAAAGCCCTCTAAAGATTTTTTCAATTGATAACATAATCTGTAGGCTGCTAAATTACTAAATATGTATATAGTTGAAATTAGAAAAAAAAAAAAAAAAAAATACAGAGAACAAAAATTATTATAATGGTTATTAACACTAATATTTAATTACAATCCAGGACTAATATTAAGGACCAAATCCGCATTATTCTTGATCACACTTGATTCCAGTATATTTCTGCTAACAATAGATTTACTAAACCTTAATTTGGAAGCATTTTTCCAATCAATGAGATGATTAGTATCTCTTACGTGAATGAAAATGGCGTTAGATTCCTGGCCACTTCTTATACTGTATTGATGCTGTTTAATACGTAACTCAAGGGTCTTACCAGTTTGGCCAATGTAAAATTTATTACATATTGTGCAAGGGATTTTATATACACAACCATGTTCACTTAATGGGGAGTTCTTAATCAATGAATTCTTAATTACATCTAAATTTTTGAACGCAATATTTACGTTAAAAGTCCTCAGCAGATTCGGCAGATCAAGGAAATTTTCTCTGAATGGTAACACTAAAACATTTTTTGTGTTATAAGGAATCTTATCCTTTACTTCGTAGAAGGTTTTCTTTGCCATTTTTAAGGACTTATCTATGCAGTTATTTGGGTATTTTAAATCAAAAGCAATTTTGTATATTTTACTAATTTCGTCGTCAAGGAACTCTGGGCTACAAATTCATAGACCTCTTAGGAACAAAGTAGAAAGAACGGATCGTTTTACATTAATGTGGTGATCAGAATAATAATGTATATAGGAACAATTATTAGTGGGTTTTCTGTAAATATTGTACTTAAACTTTTTTCCAGACCTATATATTAAAACATCTAAAAAAGGGATCGAAGAATCTTTTTCTATTTCAACTGTAAAATTGATAGAGGGAGTTAAATTATTAAGTTTGGGTAAGAATTCATTGAGTTTTAAAGTCACTGGCCAAAGACAAAGAACATCATCTACATATCTAAACCATGGAACATAATTTGGCAGAATCTTCCTTAATAACTTACTTTCAAAAAACTCCATATATAAGTTACTCAAAATGGGGGAGAGAGGGTTTCCCATCGCCATACCAAATTTCTGCCTAAAATATTCATTAAGAGATACTAATCATCCCATTGATTGGAAAAATGCTTCCAAATTAAGGTTTAGTAAATCTATTGTTAGCAGAAATATACTGGAATCAAGTGTGATCAAGAATAATGCGGATTTGGTCCTTAATATTAGTCCTGGGTTGTATAAATTAGATTCGTGCATTGTCAGAAAGCTGGCGAAGGGCCTACTGCTTTCTTGACTGCATTCTTGACGACTTCATTTAGCATATAAATACACATGTCAGTACCATGTTTCACTCTAAAGCCAAACTGATTGTCATAAGTCTGCAAGTAAGTATTTATCCTATTATAAATGACATATTCTAACACCTTACAAAGTATACTGGCAAGTGCTATTGGCCTATAATTATTCTTATCACAGATACTAGCATTCTTATTTTTAACAACTGGCAACAAGTTAAATTTAATACAAAGATATTGCAAGAAAACTCTACTGATAACCTTCTTCCTATGAACCAGCCAGCTTTAACATCAACTGCTTCATGTACCGATTTATCTGATAGTTGTGCAATTAAGTCTCGTATATCCGCTAAATATGAATAATTCAGAAGTTTCGGAACAGTGTAATGTACCCTCATCAGTTAAATCCAGTTCATTGTCAGCACAAGGAAAAAGCTGTCTCAAAAATTCAGAGTAATCATAACATTGTTTGCAATGATGAAAGTGACTTCGGAAGTGATGATAGAAATAAATTAGAATGTGAAAATATTGACCCCAAAATATTGACGGGAAATGAGTATATGTATGAACAATATGCAAGCGTTTATGATAGTGAGGAGGAGGAGGAAGAATCTGCGGATTCTGACGACTACGACGGCGACGATCTACAGATCTACAGAAGCTAAGGCTAACAAAGACCCTAAGAGCCACTCTAAGGTTAGCCCGAGAGAAAGAAGAGAGTAGGGGGTTAAAAGAAGAGAATAAGGGGGTTAAGTAGCAAAACCTATCATTCATGGGTTACATTTAACATTCATTCAGAAAAAGAGAAAAAAAGACTCGCCATCATCATCCGCGGCCACTGCCGACAAGTCGGAAAAATAACCGAAGAGAATAGGAAACGGGTGAAAGATGAAAAGAAGTAAAATAAGAACGCTTACAAAACCATGCAAACACAATCTTAACTCAAACACTGTCATACCATGTAAACTACAGACATGCAAGTAAAGAGAGGATAAGAAAAGAAGAATAAAAAAGTATGAAGAGTGTTACAAAAAGTGGGTTAGTTTACGCTACGAGCTACATCTAAGTTCATGTTAGTCTAAATTTTTTTTAATAATTTTATTGCTGGCATATCACAAGCTAGCATTACTCGTCAACAGACTCATCCTCGACCATTACCCCCAGAGCTCCTGTTGCTAATTGTTTTATTATTTTAAACAACGTTAATATTTTTAAAATGCCTATCTAAACGGTTTTTAAACATATTAACGCTGGTAGAGTTCACGACGGACGCGGGAAGATTATTCCATTTATCAATTACTTTAAACGTAAAAAAGTTTTAGCGATGTTAGTAATGAAACGTCTGCCACGTAATTTAAATCCGTTATTACGAGTATTGCTATTATCAAAAGTGAACAGTTTGTCAAAATTTATGTTATCGATTTTATTAACGATTTTAAAAACTTCATTAAGCTCCCTCTTAATCAGCTAGTTTCAAGTGAATGCAAGTCTAACTCTTTAATCCTATTTTCGTAAGACTTGTTGCGTAGTGACGGAATTAGTTTCGTGGCGCGTCGCTGAACCCTTTCCAACCTATCAATATCCTCACGCAAATACGGGCACCAAAACTGAACGGCATATTCTAAATGAGGCCTGACTAGGGACTTGTAAATGGGCAATATAATATTCTTCGATTTAAATTCGAAATTACGCGCTATGAAGCCTAACATCCTATTAGCTTTTGCGCAAAACTCCAGGCACTGGTTCCTAACTTTTAAATCCTTAGATACACGTACGCCTAAATCTACTTCCTCGTCAACGCTCGTTAACTGTCTATCGTCCATCGTGTACGTGTAATTATTGTTAGGCATCGACCGGTGGTTGTATCGGTATCGGTACCGATACCGATGGTTAGTAGCTACCGATACCGATAGTTTTTTGTTTCTAAGAATAAAAAAAAGCGGGCGTTTTCCGAATAGAAACTTCCCGACTGCGCGAGAAGTTACGTGTGTGTTCGCGATTTATCCCGACGTTTCTAGAAATTTCCATGGCTCAAATCAGTGAGGAAAACTCGCTTTTATCAGAAGTTTTACCTACAGTCAAATCTCTGTCAAAAGGAATCTGTGCAGCGTGCGCAGTGAATGATGCTGGTGTCAAGATTCTGAAGAGCCAGCTGGGCGATTCTCTCGAACAGAGATTTCGAGAACATAATTCAAATGAGAAACTGCTGCTAGCCACAGCAGTTGATCCCCGATTCAAAGGAGCTGGGCTGATAGACGACGACATGCGAGAAAAGGCCAAGGAATTGTTGAGACAAGAGATACACAGTCACATGGAGGGGGCCCAACGAAAGCGTATTGGAGGTCCAATTGCCGTGAAACGCCGCCGAAGTGGTCCGGTTTCTCCGTCCAAGAAAATCGCTCTTTGGGAAAACCTTTCCGATTTAGAAGGTAGCGATCTCGACGATCACGTTCGTCCTATTCTAGTTGAAGAACCCCAAACGAGGGATACGGACACGAGGTTCACTGTCCCAGACGCACGAGTGGAAGCAGACCTGGACGCCTATTGGTCGCAACCTCGGATTGCTGGGGATAGGGATCCATTCATTTTCTGGTGAGAACATTCTGCTGATTTCCTGGAGATTGCCAAAGTTGCCGAGAAGTGCATGAGCTGCCCCTCTGGATCAGTTGACTCTCAACGGCTTTTTTCGACGGCTGGAGATGTTATCAATGCAAAACGAGCTAACATCACCCCAATCAACGCTGAGGAACAAATCATCTCCAAAAATCTGAAGTTCCTCAGTTCACTCAATAATCAAAATTGTTATATTGAGTTAGACTTTTTGAATTACATATTGTTTCCATTGCACGACTTATATTTGAAGAAATGGAATTCACAAAATAAATGTTTTGAATTACAGTACACGTGTCGAATTACATTCTTTGAATCCTACTTTGATATTTTAGACAGATATCGGTATCGGCCGATACTTTTCTCTAAATATCGGTATCGGTACCGATACTTTGGGAATACTATCGGTTGGCCCCTAATTGTTACGAGAACCTATATGCAAAACTTTACATTTGTCTACGTTAAATTGCATCTGCCACTTATCTGTCCACTCCATAATCCTATTTACATTGTCTTGGAGCCTATTTCTATCGTTCACGTTAAGAACTTTACCGCCTATTTTAGTATCGTCCGCGAATTTTGACACGTTACTGGTCAAGCCTACATCTATGTCGTTAATGTAGATTACGAATAGCAATGGGCCTAACACTGAACCCTGAGGGACACCGCTACCTGCATCCAACCACCTCGATTCCCTACCATTACAACGACCTTCTGTTCCCTGGCACGAAGCCATTCCTCTAACCAGTTGGCTACCTGACTTCGTATACCGTGCGCTTTAACCTTCGCAATTAATCTTCTATGCGGAACTGTATCGAACACTTTTTAAAGTCCAAATAAATAACGTCAGCCACTCTATGCCTATCGTATTCGCACACAATTTTGTTATAAAACTGTAACAAATTAGTTAAACAAGATCTATGGCGTCGAAACCCATGCTGTCTACTGTTAATCAAATCGCGACTTTCTAAGTGATTGGCGATACGATCTCTAACTACTGATTCCAAAAGTTTAACGGCAATTGACGTTAAGCTAATAGGCCTATAATTGCTAGCTACTGTGCGGTCGCCTGTTTTAAAAATGGGCGTAACGTTAGCTAATTTGAAGTCTTCAGGAATAATCCCCGCTTCAAGTGACTTATTTAAGGTGTTTGTTAATGGGCTAACGATAACGTCTTTCAAATGTCTAGGATAAAGTGCGTCAGGGCCTGAAGCCTTGCTAACTTTTAGCTTATCGATATAATGCGCAATCTCACTTCGTAAACAGTTATTTCATTAAAAATAGTCTCGCTACTAAATGGAACGATATCGTCCACGTCGGGGACATTATTTACGACTTCTACGGTAAAAACTCAAAAAAGTTGTTAACAATACCAGCCATCGCCTGAGCGTCGGAAGCGAAAGCGCCGTTAGCGTCCACTTGAGGGCCTATGTTATCTTTTATCGACTTAGGATTATTGACTTAGTCAAAAAACATTTTTGGATTATGTTTACTATATCCGCAGTTATAAGTATCTCTAAATTACGCTCAGCATTCCGAACAGATCTTTTAACCTGACGTTTAAGCTCGATATATCTATTAAAGTTAGCTACCGTGCCATTGCGCTTATTAAGTCTATACGCTCTGTTACGCTCGTTTATGAACTCAACTATTTCCCTAGTTCACCACTTAGGCCGACCATGATTTCTAGCGCGCTTGGGCCTACGAGGAATAAACTCCCTTTCGATAGTCAAAAAACTTTCTTTAAACGCCTCCCAATGAAAATTTGCGTCATTACCCAAAAATAAATTATCCCAGTCCACTACTCTCATCGTATCTGCAAAACTATCAAAATTAGCCCTACGAAAATCAGGGACTTCTATTACGTTACTATCCTTACTGTTTTCTATCAGTAGCTTAAACCTAATAATTTGGTGATCACTACATCCCAAACTCTCACCTACTTCTAAACCTTCGACTATATTTTCGTCGTTCGTCATCACCACGTCTAAAATATTGTCACTGCGCGTTGGTTCGGTAAACATCTGTCGTAAAAAATTATCTTCCATGAACTCAATCAGTCTCAAACCCTCATCATTACCAGTAAAAGTCTCGTAATTAACGTTAGGGCAGTTAAAGTCTCCGACAATTATACTATCCCGATTATTAATAAAGTTACCAAGAAGTGTGTAAAATCTAGTATCGGTATCGATGGGTTGAACGGGATGCCTATAAACAACAACAAAATTAAAGTTAATACTACGCGCCCTAACTTCAACGCATATCGCATTAATTGCTGCCGGAAAATCTATCTTAACCTCAGTAGCCCTAAGGGAATTACGAATGTACAACAAAACGCCACCACCAATCCTATGTAACCTATCGTTAGTAAAAAGTTTAAAACCCGCTGTATGAAGTTCCCCCAACAAGTCCCGAGTCACGGTATTTAACCACGTTTCGGTTATAGCAACTATATCTTAGTTCCCGGAATAAATTATCGCTTTAAATTCTTTCAATTTATTTCTAATACTACGCGCGTTACAATAAAAGACGTTTACATTATTTTTTTACGACGGATCGGCGTTTTAAACTATTTTTCATGTCGGGTCGGCGTTTCCCGGACCCACAATGTTTAAAGAAGGCTTCGAACTATACAGTTTCCGAACGTTTTCATCGATTGACCTACCTATCCTAGCAGTTCCTATTTCATTGAAATGCACCCTATCTTTTATGAAAAGGCTAGGATCACTAAATTCTGACTACAGCTTTACGAAGGGTACATTTTCCCGAGCACAAATCTCTTCTAGTTTAGTGTTCAAAAATATTGTTTTTGACGTAATCCTAAGACCGAAACCATGTCTAGGGGTAATACTTTGAACTAAAGACCTATCTGACTTTGCCTTCAGGGACCTAATTAGCCCCCTGTATCTCTCGAAGAGGTCAGGTACTCTCGTATCGGGCCTATACGAGTCGTTCCCCCTTCCATCGTCACCAACATCGAGTGACGGGAGGCACCATCAATCCTATCTACTTCGTCTCTAATTCTGTCAACCCTGGCCCCTGGTAGACAGAACCTCCTCCTCTTGGTTGGATTCCATTCAACGAACTCCTTATCCATATGACGCACTAAGGAGTCCCCAATTAAAATAGTTTCCTCCTCGTTCACATCCCTATCCAACTGGGCGAAACGGTTTGAAACCTCGATAGTTGGGGGGGGGGGGGATTCCTGTCACCTAACGTACGTGGCCTAGCTCCACCCTTAACTACTCTAAATCCCTCCCCTTCTACTAATCTCGGACCAACCTTAACCCCTTCCTCAACTCTCTCTAACTTTTCCGATAAGCTACCTATACTAGAAACTAGGTTCCTGACCTCACCCTTCAAATTACTAACGTCTTCAACGTTAGTATAGGTACGGCCTTCGTCAACTGTAAGCCTACCCCTGCCCTCATCAAGCGTTGCAAGTTTTTCCGTCACCTCGCGTACACTACGTTTTATATCAACTATCTCTTCCCTTAACTCACAAAAGAAACAAACCGTTTAGATAGGCATTTTAAAAATATTAACGTTGTTTAATATAATAATAAAACAATCCCCCTTTTCCCTCTCCCTCGTTAAAATTATTAACGTTGTTTAATATAATAAAACAATTATCCTCGATCACCACCCCAAGAGCTCTTGTTGCTGAGTCTGTTGACGATAATGCCAGCTTGTGACATGCCATCAAAAAAAAAAAAAAAAATTAGACTAACACGAACTTAGATGTAGCTCGTAGCATAAACTAACCCACTTTTTGTTATTCTTTATGCTTTTTTTTTTCTCTCTCTCCTTATTTGCATGTCTGTAGTTTGCATGGTATGATAGTGTTTGAGTTAAGAATGTGTTGCATGGTTTGTAATGCGTTCTTATTTTACTTCTTTTCATTTTCCACCCCCTTTCCGGCAGTGTGCTCTGTCCTCTACCTCCCTATGGAGTAGAGGACCGGTCTGTAACTGTGTTGCTTTGAGTTAAGAATGTGTTGTTCTTTGAGTTAAGAATGTGTTGCATGGTTTGTAATGCGTTCTTATTTTACTTCTTTTCATCTTTCACCCCTTTCCGGCAGAGTGGGCTGCATCCTCTACCTCCCTATGGAGTAGAGGACTGGTCTGCAACAGCTGGAAGTATTCTCTTCGACTATTTTTCCGACTTGTCGGCAGTGGCCGCGGATGGTGATGGTGTCTTCTTTCTCTCTTTCTGAATGAATTTTAACCCACGAGTGATAGGTTTTGCTACTTACTTAACCCCTTATTTTCTTCTTTTAACCCCTTATTTTCTTCTTTCGCTCGGGCTAACGTTAGAGTGGATCTTAGGGTCTTTGTTAGCCTTTGCTTCTGTAGATCTGTAGATCTCTCGGTAATCACCATAGGACCGCCGTTGTAATCTTTAAAATCCATATACCACCGATTAACCCCACACCTAGGACACGATGCTTTTTGCGACGGCATCGCGCAAGTTAAGGTAATTAACGTTTACAACCGTGACAAGTATAAGTTAAATTAAGCGGGCACGCTATG
The DNA here is from genome assembly GCA_023014485.1 of Bathynomus jamesi. Classification (NCBI taxonomy): domain Eukaryota; kingdom Metazoa; phylum Arthropoda; class Malacostraca; order Isopoda; family Cirolanidae; genus Bathynomus; species Bathynomus jamesi. The sequence continues at coordinate 96,835 of JAJOZX010002522.1, forward strand.
AAAACTTCTAAATCGCTAAAAACCACTAATATTCAGTTACTTAACTATAACAATGTGAATATAAACGCAAGTATATAAAATTCAGAACTTTCCAAAAGTAAGTTTATCGGCAATATCCAAAAGTAGAGACAATATCAGAGAGCCGATGATGATGATTCAGAGACAGATGATGACAGTGATGATGATATATGTTTCGGGATTGAAAGTGAGGAAGAGGATATTTATTTTAATGACAATGAAGTAGCTCTCACTACTAATCCCGAACAAACTTCTCTAAGACGCATTCGAATTTGAAGAAACCGCTACAAAAGATTTCACTCCTAATGAACCTTAAAAGACAGAATCTTCGAAAATAAACAAAAATAGAAAAAAAAAATGTAGTGAAACTCTTCGGATGGAAGTGCGGCGTTTTGTCCTATATTCTGAGTCACGCTTCAGCTTCTGATGATTCGAATGAGGGGTGACACTTTGACTCTGACTTCGGTTGCGACTTTTTGGTGTTGATTTTGAAGACGATGTTTGGTGTTTTCCAGTTGGAGGTTTAGTAATTTCCGACATTGTTCCTCAACACTCGCTTCAAGAATGTGATTATAGAATAATTTACCAACGTTCAAGTCGTTACTTAGTTACAAATAATTTAATTTATGGATTTGGCGAAGTTGATTCTGGTGGTAGTACAAAAAGCGTAGACAAAATTGAAGAAGAGTTAAAAATCGTGAACCAAAGGTGGAATGATGAAATTGAAAAAGATTGGGTAGTAAGTACTCCACCAAAAGTTAAATTCTGTGATAATGTTCCAACTTACTCCTTGTTGATTATTGTAGAAGAGGGGTCCTTGGAAAGAGTGCGCTCGGGACAGATTAAGATTTCAGAGACGAATAGAAGAAACTGAATCTAGTTTAAACCCTGTATTAAATCCTGAACATTGACGGAAAGTATTTAATAGATTATAATCTTTAGAATGATTTCTTTTCCTTTATTTTTTTGATATTTTAAATATTCCACTTTTTTTTTTTCACTACCTATTGGACTCCATTGTATGAAGCTTATAAATGCTTTGGAATTTATTATCGCTGAAGCAAACTACTTGAGTAATTCCATTTGTGTACATTTACATTCTTTTAGACTAGTTAAAAATGTATTTTTTTGCAAAAAGTATGCTAGTTTTTAAGAATTTTAATCTCCGTTGTACAGTTGCGGAAAAAGGTTCGTCAGAAACAAATAGCATTTAAAGCCAAAAGTTTACGAATTAGGAACTTTTACATCTTTTGTTTTTAATAAAAATAGTGTACATTTTTCAAAATAAAACTAAAATGAAGAGTGATTTTGGCTTATTTTGATATTATATATATAAATATATATTTACTTATTTCTCGGCAAACTTTTTATTGCCGCAACTTTACCTTTCACTTTAAATTATGTAGGTTTCCAGTTTATGTATATATAGACCATCTAATAATAATAATATCAATAGCTTTTAATTCACTTAGATAACATGCTATGCAAGTTCCATATGTCGAATGCCATAGTTGCGGGTGACTTCAACATCAATTTGCAATCTGAAGCAATCTCATAAATTTTTAAATTTAATGAATTCTTTCTATCTTAGTCACACTATTACCAAACCCACTCGAATCTGAAACCATGGTAATCAAATAATAGGATCTAAGATTGATAATATATTTATAGGTAGCAATGCCCCAGATCATATGTTTTAGTTCTTCGATGACACCTTATTCCATATTTTTAATATTTGCTTTCCTTTAAGGAGAAAAACAGTTTCGCCCAAAAGTGTCGCAAATCCATGGATCACTCCATGAATTATCACCAATAAAGAACAGAGATAAATCATTCAAATTGCAATTACAGAGCAAAATTCCTAAAATACAATATACTCAATACAGAAACAAATTAACTAAACTAATAAAAATTCCAAAATATAACTATTATAACAATCATAAAGGAGACATGAAAAACGCTTGGACAACCATAAACAATTTTCTCGGAAAATAAATTAAGAAAAATTCAATAGAGAAATTAGATGTTGATAATAAAGAAATTACTGATGATACTTCTATTGCAGACTCTTTAAATATACATTTTACTTCAACAGCGGATAAGCTTCGCTCACAATTACTAAATAACACTGGGTAACAAAATTTGAAAAATTTTCTGTTTATTGTGATTTTCTTGTCGTTTCTTAATGATTTCGGGGCGCTGATTCCAAAAATGATATTGGTTTTGCTCTATCATCAACCGTTTCAAAAATATAGGCTATCACACTTTTCATATAGCAAAGTAGCCTATATAAAGAAGGCTAACAAATATTTTCTGAAAATAAAAACACTATTGGAAATTAATGTTTATTGAGCCAAAATTGTTTGACAAACCCAAAATGATACAAAGGATATAATATATATCATGAGGAGAACCGATAAGAGAATAACAAGCCTCGTTATGCAGTGTGCATTCCTTAAAAATGCACTGAAGAACGCGACTTCCGCGTATGAACATTCTTATCCTTTCTGATCAGCGACCATACGTAGTCTCCCATCATGGAAGCATCCCAATGGCCCTGGTACCTTTTCTCCATCGTTTGAATATCTTGATGGAATCTTTCGCCATGTTCTTCACTCACATCGCCCAGGTTATCACGAAAAAAGTCTAGATGTGAATGCAGATAATGTAATTTTAAAGACATACGGCACCCCATTTTGCCATAGCACTTAATCAAGTTTGACACTAACTCCTTATAGTTTGGTGCTTTATGGTTGCCTAAAAACCCACGAACCACATCACGGAAAGCACACCAAGCCTTTTTTCGATCGGAGTCATCTTGGCTTCAAGGTTCTTTGAATTCAACAGCGCCTTGACTTGTGGTCCTACAAAGATGCCAGCCTTGACTTTGGCCTCAGAGAGTTTAGGGAACATGACCCGACTCTGTTGGAAAACTTCCCCTCCAAAATCTAACGCAGTTACAAACTGCTTAGTTAGACCCAACTTAATATGGAGAGGTGGCAGCAGAACTATGTCAGGCTTCACAAGAGGTTCCCTGAGTACATTGTACTTTCCTGGTTGCAGTCCTTCACGTGGAGGCCACTGAACTGTTTTATAGTGCTCAGTTGAAGCCCTGCTATCCCACAGGCAAAGAAAACATGAATATTTAGTAAACCCTCCTTGTAAACCTAACAGGAAACCAATCATTTTGAAATCACCACACACGTCCCAGTTATATTGTTCATACCTGATTTGAGTGAGCAGTTGTTTGACATTTTCATAGTCCTCTTTCATTTGAACAGAATGTGCAACTGGTATAGATGGATATTTGTTCCCATTGTGGAGTAGAACAGCTTTAAACTCCGAGTTGAACTGTCAATAAAGAGGCGCCACTCTGAGGGTATATGTGTTAACCCAATAGCTGTGAATAGACCATTAACCTCGCTGCAATAACAGAGAGAGCCATTGACATCGTAGAACCTTGCAAACTCTTCATGCCGCTTTTGGTATACAGTGCTCTTGCAGTCTTCTCCAAGCAAATTCCACTCTTTGAGTCTGGAGGTCAGCCGACATCTCAGATGAGCTAGCTGCATCCTCATTTTCAACCTGCAAAGCAAAGAAACAAAATAGTCATAGCTATATATGTATATGTAGAAGAGTATCAGCACTAAGAAAAATCGACACATAATGACCCACAGTCTGTAAATACAGAAGGTAAAGTAATGGATAGATACCTGTTCTGGTGGACGTGGTATTGGAAGACCTTCGCCATGTGGTACAGGAGCTATGGACGACGCTATGCTTGGATACTGAAGAGTCTGCCTTCCTTTAACTTTCCTGTATTTGGAAACATCTACCATGCAGTAGTAGCAATCGTCGTGGTGGCTCTTTGGTTCTCTCCATATTCTGGGTACCACAAAGGGTACTCCCCGCAGCCACCCTTCAAGTGTGGAACGGCAGCTTCCACAGATCACATGGGGTGCCCAGGGCTTATCTTGGTCACCCATAGGCATACCAAAATAGAGCCGATACGCGATCCAGAACTTGGTGCCTTTCACAATCTTGTGCGATACTTGCTTGGGGCCTATGTAATACCCACAAACGTAGCAGAATATATCCGGCGAGTGTTTACAAACTCTGGTAAAGAGAATGGCAACTAAACTGTACTACATTAATCATAACCTGCAGATATAGAGAGAAGAGTTATTAAATCTGCAACAGATTACAGATTCCAGAAAAAAGATGTATTCACAACACTGAAATAATGTTCGCAATAAAAAAGGATCGATAACACTCAAATCGTCAGCACAGAGAAGCACAGAAATACAGTACCTCAGTGCTGGTAACCATCAGACAAAAAACCTGCTTTCTTTGTGTGCTCACACTCACTGACTTCTCAGACTCTGCGCTCTTCTTTATATAGCACAGTGGAAGTTTCAGACAATTTCTAGAGCAAGAAACTGTCAACGAACATCCGGATTGTTCTCAACAATTCCTGATTATTCTGATATTGCTGCGCCCATAATAACATTATACTGGTAAAACATGAAAAATGGATTATCTCTGAAACCATTGATGATACACACAAACCAAGGCCAGATTTGGACTCAGCGCCCACAAATGCATATAAAAACAAAAAATTCTTTATAAACAGAATCGGTGTTACACAGTGTAATGATCACTCATCTCGAATATATGCCACCTAGCCCACTAAATTCATTTTATTTTGTTCCTGCTACCTCTACTGAGGTGCTGAACATTATTGGTAAATTAAAAAATACAAAAAATAACATTCATAACATCCTTAACAAGTTTCAATATAGGTACAGGAATAAGATATCTGTATCTTTGGCTAAAATTATCAAAGTATTTCCAAACGAATATTCCTATCACTGCTAAAACTGGTTGTATAACAACCCTTTTTAAAGAGGGTGATCCTACACTAGCAACAAACTGCTGAACACAGATAATGAACACTCCGGTCTGTAAAGTTTTTGAAAAAATTGTAAAAAGTAGAATCCACTGATATTTGGAATCCTACAATTTATCTCCAAATCAATAAGCCATTTCCGTTGTTTTATTATTACGGAAGCCAATTTTAAATTTTACGGAAAATGAAAATATAGCTAAAGAGAACAAAGAAATAATGATGTCACTATTTATGGATTTGAGTAAGACGTTTGATGTAATAGGTCATAATAGTCTACTTAATAAATTATATTGTTACGGCTTCAGAGGAGCAATCAGTGATTGGTTTAAAAGTTATTTGTCCAATAGATATCATTTTGTATCAGTAAATAAGGATTGCTCGACTAAAGCGCTTGTCAAACATGGTGTGTCACAGGTCTCAGTTCTGAGTCCACTGTTATTTTTATTGTATATAAATGACCTTCCACCGTCATGTGATATAGTGAACTTCATAATGTTTGCAGATGATACAACTGTCTTTTCCTTGCAAATATGTTAATTCAGCTAAGAATGTGTTTAATTCAGAATTCATCAGTATAATGAAATGGTTGACCACCAATAAACTCTTCCTAAATACAGTACCAGTAAAACAAATTTCATGATTTTTACTAACAAAAGTAGTGTATAAATTTATGTTGATGAACTTAATGTTAAGAAATTGCTATAAAGGAGTGTACTGTAACAAAATTTCTTGGTGTAATGCTAGATAAGAATCTGCAATGGAGTGATCATGTGAATAATATCGCGAAAAAGATTTCAAGGAGCGTTGCTATGATGTTTAAACTTAGAAATGTGATCCGTAAACAGGTTTTGTTGACTTTTTATACTCTTGTTCTTCCTTATATAGTGCGTTCGAAAAGTCTCTCCGCAGTCAACCAACACCTTAAAAAAAGTGTTTGACAAGTGTAGACGAGTTGCTCTGTGCCTGCAAAATGGTGGAAAACACTTTCAACACATGCTGTAAAATCAAAAGGTTATGTAATAAAATCACTAAATCATGGTTGAATGAAAACATCGTAGTTTTTCAATTTTCTATGCGTTTAACATAGCACTGTGGAGAGACTTTTCGAACGCACTATATAACGTACTGCACCCTTGTTTGGGGAAACTCCGCTAACAACGCATTAAACGGTATCTTTGTCATCCAATAAAGAGCAATAAGGAAGGTTATTATCTGATGCTGATTTTTTTAATCACTCTAGTGCATTATTTAAAGAGCTAAACCTACTAAAGCTTAATGATGTAATCAAATTGGCACTTTTTATTTTTATTTACATGTGTAAGAACAAAATCAATAATTTACAATGGGTAAATAGATATTTTGTAACTCGTCAAGAAATGCACTCGTATCAGACCAGAAATAGATCAAAGCTTGTTATACCTCAATTGTCTTCATCTCAAAAACTACCCATTTTCATTGGATTGAAACTATGAAACGACTTAAATGCTGGTATAAAAAATATTGTGAATGTAAATTTGTTTAAAACCAAGTTGAAATCCCTGTTAATAATGGCATACTAACAAAAATCTAGGATTAATGTCCATTACTATTGTTTATTAATTTTTCGTGTGTAATCTAGTATTAAAAACACATTTCCTGGGATTGTTCAGTTCTTATCTGTCATGTATAATAATGATTTCTTTATATGGTATTGGTATAATGCCTTCAATGGGTACCTTGCATTTGTCATGTCAGTAATGATAATATAAGATTAGTACATACTTTAACTATTAATAATACTTATTTACTTATTTCTTTATTTATTATTAATTAATAATAACTAGCTGTTTATTTTTAATAAGAGCTCAGTAAAGCCTAAAGCTTTAAATGTCAAATTAAATTAAATAAATAGTCCAGCTTCACAATTATTCGTGTCATTGTAAATTGTAAAATGAATGCATTTATTTTATTAAAAAAAAGGTTATTCAACTTCAACGAATACCCTTAAAATTTTCCTGTTTGACACTCTTTTGGTATAAAACACGTACTGAATTTTTACATTTTGTTTGGTTAAGTTATATTAGGATTAGTTCCTCTTCCTTGTGAAAAGGAGTGGTTTTCGAGATATTTTCATATCCATCAAATGAAGAGATCTCAAAAATTATTGATTTGCACACGATCTCAGATTCTTTCAAAACATCGAAATTAGCCAGAAAAATACTTTGTAGAAAAAATGTTTGCTAGGTGTTGCAACGAACTTTTATCCGAATGTCAGTTACGCACAAATCGGCGATAAAAAAATGAATTAAAGAAATTTATGAAACCTTGAAATTATTGAAAATTATTTTTATTAGCTACTCCTTAATTGTTAGCTTCAGAGAACGGAAGTTCTTAAAGAAAATCGAAATAGAAAAAGTAAGAGTAACAATTACTGTAAATTCAAATTTGGATTTCAGGAAGTCTGATACTTCACTTGAGGGCGAATCTAAGGGGTGGGGTCGATGACATCCGGAACCCTCTCATAGTTCTTTTAATTGGCAAGACATTTTTATTTGTTTGAAAAATTTTCTGATAACTGTTGTACCCAAATTAGATTTTTATTTTGGATCATATTTGAATGAGACTGATCTAATAAAACTATACAATTGATTTTACACTCGCTCATTGATGGTCTGTTCTAAGAAACAATTTTTGGTACTGTGCCCTTTTTTCTTTGGACCCCACTATTGTTAAATAAAACTATGGCTTTAATAGTTCTGTTTTTAGTATAATACGCGAGTGAAATGGAACTGTCCTACTGTTATAAATCTATTAATATTTAAAATATAAATGACAAAAAATGCCGATCCGAATTATTTTAGGAGGGTAATTGTAAGTATATCGGCCTAGTTAATCACAGATTTATATGCCGAACGCTTTCGATACTAATCTTGCATCCATCTTTAAATGATTTCAAACGACGAATCAGAATCAACTTGGGGTTCACTCCTCTGTAGCATCCCGACTCATTTGCGGGGTTTGGTGGAGGAGGGAATTGGTTTCCGTTCAGCTCCTGCCCTCGTAGCAAGCTACTGACTATATTTTAATGTTAAAATTATATATCGAAGTAATATTTCCAAAAATAATATATATGTGAACCCCTCCGTCTATGGCCTTGGTCGGTTCGGAGTTGACGGGGGTTCTGGTTAGGTGGCAGCAACGGATTTGTTACTCTAGAATAGCTGGTACCGTATAGGGAATCGCAGTAGTTTCTTCTATACTACTCCGATTTCTTCTTGTAGTAGATCGGAGGATTCTGTGGAGCTAAATTCTTTAGATTCTTCTTGTAACGTATCGGGAAGTTATTTTTCTCTATTTAAGACTAAGTTCTATGAAGAGAGCAAGGCTCGAAGGAGAAGATAGATTTTTTTTTTCTGTAGTTTTGCTGCTAAAATGTTACAAGTAATGCTCAGCCTCTAAGTTAGATCAGTCAAATCAGAATAATAACATTGGTCTACAGCCAAAATGCTTCGGAAATAAAAGTAGTCAATCTTTACTAATTTTGGGTTACTGAATACGAAAATGATGCCTAAAATTGCCAATTGGTTCTATTTATAAAGATATCATGCAACCCAGGGCTTGTAAATAATTGATTGGAACCTTTCCAATCAATTATTATTTTATCAATCAATTAATTTTAATTGGTATATTGGCCAATCAATAATTGCAATTAATTGCAATTAATTGCAATTAATTATCCAACATAAAACACCGTATTTGTTCGAGTATTAGTTTTGATTTAGATAAGAGCCAAAATGACTGAAAAATAAAAGGTATCCCTTAATTCAAAAACACTTTAATATCTATCAGAAAACTTTCATGGCGACAAGCCGACAACATGTACATGTGCATTGTATAATGTATAGTGCTTTAGTAAAAAATAAATTGAACTTTTGAAGATCTTAAATCTTAAGGTAATACAACTAAAAGTTTCTGAAGTAGCAAACAAGTCATGAACGATTGCAGATTTCTGAAACTACTTCTTCATCCCAGAAAGAGCGATTAACTTTTAGAAATAATTGCATTTCTAAATTCATTGGAGACAAAGATTGCCGAAAATCATTTAAAGCGTAACCTGCTGAGCTGAACAAACGTTCCACGATGTTAGAAGTTGGTAACAGAAATGTACAGTTTAGATATTGCTGAGATGAAATTTTATTTGTTTTGCGCTTTTTCAAACAAATAGAGGCAAAATCATCATTTTCTGCTAGAGTATCAGACTGATGTGATGTGTCAGTTACCGTTACCACTTTTAGCTTATGTAGGGCAGAAACTTCATTCGGATTTAGCTCTGCTTCTGTGTGCTGTAAAATTTTTACAACACCATTATTAAAATCTGGGCTGTGGACAATGGCTGCTGATGATGGTAGATATTTTTTGAATTCTTCATAAGGATACAATGCAAGAATTTCGTCAAAAAGAACTCGAACATCATACAAGTCTATGTCTTCTCTTTGCAAGGCAACTGTTACTGAGAATAACCTTTTTAAATCATCTTCCAGAGTCTGTAGATCATTGTGTTCGCGTGGAGTCAAGAGATAATCAATAAGTTTAGGGTCGTCTTGAAAAAATTCAAAAAAAGGTTTGAGTTGGATGTACCTCTTAATCATATCATAAGTACTGGACCAACGGGTTCTATTTCTTTGTATAGGTTGCAACGGGTGTGTTCATGAAGTCTACCCGCAAGTTTTAATGATTTTAGTTTGCCCATCAGCATATTAATTTTACCTAACAGAATTTCTTTCCTATCTAGATAAGCAGAAACTGCTAGATTGAATTTATGAGAGGCACATCCAATTAGTGGCATTCCACACAAATTTGCTGTAGATTTGTTCACTTCAGCATTATCACCAGTAATAGCAACAACATTTTCTAAATTTTTGTTGTATACACTTAACACATATTCAAAAAATTCAACATGATCAGAAGCAGTGAAGGATGTTTCACTCATCATTGGCGAAAATGCCAGCAAAACAGTACGGTATCCATTTTGATGATCGCATGGATACGATGCAAAAAGTCCAATAAAATGCGTTGAACCATTAGTCCAGCCATCGATCACCAACGAAAATTTATCCGGAAGTTCATCTGATATTTTCTTTTCTACTTCATGTGTAAGTTTCTCCATGCACTTCTTCAATGTCACATTTGTTATACTCTCCAAATTTGTATACTTGCGTGTAAGTGGGTCATCAACAAAAGAAAATGGTTTTAAACCAACACATACCCACTCAATCCAACCATGAACTTTTAATGCTGAGCGACTGACCAAACCACGTGTAGAAGGAGATGAAGAGAGAAAACTCGATACTGATCGTTGTCCAGTTTCTTTTATGTTAGAATACTCTGGGTGCTGGCTTTTTATATGATTCATAAGATTTGTCCAACCAGTACCTTTTTTCTGGGTCAACTTTTTACCACACTTGCATTTCCATAAGTGCTCACAGTCTGTTTGGTTAAAATATTGTCTAACGATTTGATCATTTTTTGATGGCATGGTGAGGGTTAATTGAAAGATTTGATATTACGACACCACATCAAAAGCCTACTATCGCCGAGTCTCGGGGCTGACTAACCGAAAAGTACAGACGACTGCGCGAATAAGTCGAAGGATGATGACGATTGATGAGTCTGTGCTGACTGCTGAGTCACGGAGTCAGTCACTTTAGTTTTTGAGTCACCTAGACTTGATGAATCATCAGCGATGATGTCATTGAATAAGCTGCAGCCTGCATTATGAGTAGAAATTTCTGATTATGGTAATATTGCAGTTAATTGCAATTAATTGCAATTAATTGTTTTGTAGCAATCAATTATTTAATTGACAATACTGTTCCAGTCAATTAATTGGATCAATATATTGCAATTAATTTTTCATCAATTAATTTTTTACAACCCCTGATGCAACCCTGCACCCTACTAACTGGACTGCATCTGTCGCGTAATATGTAGACGCCTGTGACATAACTACGCGCATGCGCAGTAGAGTCAATGCGTCGATGTATTTGTTTTATTTTAATAAATTAATGTAAATATATACATATATAGATAAATTTAAAATTACATTTTGTTGTATATATTACATTATGTATTTGTAAATTATTTATTAAAAAATAGATTGGATCATTTTAACATGTAGCTTCCCATAATGTTTTTGATATTAATATAAATGGAATACTAACCTAACTTAACCTTACCTAATTTAAAATTATTAAAATGCAATGTAATTACATTAATTTATTAAAATAAAAAAAAATATAACTACGCGCATGCGCAGTAGAGTCAAGGCGTCGATGTGTCACAGGTGTCTACATATTACGCCACAGCATCAGTTCATTCGCGGAAGTCATACAGTGCACCCTTGTCAAACTCTCTTTAGTGCTTGCTTTTGAAACTGAATTTTTTTCAGCCTAATTTGAACAAAGATGCCTCGTAATTGCGTGAACAGTGTAGATAACTTTTGTTATGTTTGTGGAGAATTGACTTTTGCATCACAAAAGCGTGCAATAACCGCCGTGATTAGGAAAGCCTATCACCTTTATTTTGGCTGTAAGATTGGAGATCAGGACAAGAGCTGGGCCCCACACATATGCTGCAATACTTGTGCAACAAACCTTCGCCAGTGGTTGAATCGGAAAAGAAATCTATGCCTTTTGCAGTGCCAAGCCAATGGTGTGGAGGGAACCAACAGATCATGTCAGCAATTGTTATTTCTGCATGGTGCCTCCAGTCAAGAAAGGTATTTGCAAGAAGAAAAAGTGGATTTTACAATATCCGAATATACCCTCTGCTATACGCCCGGTACCTCACGGCGGAGGACTACCCGTTCCTGAGCCCCCACACTCATTCTCCCTGGAGTCAGAGGACGAAGAGAATGAAGGAACCTGCGAAACTTGAGCCTTCAACTTCACAGGACCCTGAATTTGTTTATAACTTGACATATTCTAAACCGCACATGATAACTCAGAATGAATTAAACGACCTTATCAGAGATTTAGAACTGCCAAAGAGTAAGGCAGAGCTGTTGGGCTCCAGATCGCAGCAGTGGAATCTCCTCGCTGAAAATGTTAGAATGTGTAAGTTTCGTGACCGTCTAAAAGATTTTGTCCCATTCTTCATCATGGAAGGTGACCTTGTAGCTTGTAAAAACATCGATGGTCTGATGGCAGCTCTCAACATTCCACTCATCAGGATTGTGAATAGACAGCTTTTAGACTCAACTTCGATGAATCAATGAACAGTTTTGTTGCATGTTGGCAACGTATTGCCATCAATTCCAGTTGGTCATGCAGTCCACATGAAGGAAACATTTGATAACATGAAATTGCAACTTTTTGAACTGCATAAACTATGACAAACATCAGTGGCAGGTTTGTGGTGACTTGAAAGTTGTTGCTATCGTGCTTGGACTGCAGCCGGGCTACACTAAGTATTGCTGTTTTCTGTGTGAATGGGATAGTCGGGCTAGGACTTGAACGACCACGTAACATGATACTGTTTTGCTGACATTTGCTCTAACTCTGGCGAGGCTCTAACTCTGCGAGAATGCCAACGAATGATAAGCACGGCATAATTATATGTTTGATTAGACTGGACTGACGTACGTTACTCTCTTTATATGACGAATGAGGTGTAATCTTAAACTCGACGTCAGAGCTATATTTAGGTCTCAATGTAAATAAGTTGTAAGGCAAGCTAGGCTTAAGAGTAAAACGCGTGGGGTATGCATGAGTCATCCACACATTATGACGTCATTGCCCTTATATGGACTTTGTTGGCCAGAATATCAGCAGTGTCCCAAACCGAATAACTAGAATTCAATGTTAATGTATAGAATAATCGCCCTTATAAACCATTGGCTGGCTAAAACTGAAACGCAGGTAATACTGACTGCGTTTCAGCCAAAATGAGGGAAGAAAATATATTTGATTTTTAAATGATTTTTATTGTTTTATTCCATACAACTTTATGTAAAATACAATTCTATTTATATAATTAAATGCATATTCATTTTGTTGAGATCCCTCTGGTGTATATTTACCAACACATATTCGACCTAATGACCTTGTTAAATCATTAGTAGATATCTTAATCAAAATTTGTGGGAATTGAGCAGTAACTTGTTGACCTAATTGACAAACTTGGTTAAGTCTACGATACATTCTAAACCCCTTAAAAGGGGAGAACCACCTAGTTCTTGGATGCATCATTATTTGCTCTGCACTATGTGAAGTGTCAAGATTAGGCTCAAACAAAACAGCATGGGGAACAATTAGATAAGGAACAGGTGATATCCCTACATTAGGATCTCTTTCTACAACCTCCCTAACATCTTTCCTACGACCTAATGAATCTTCAAAATTTATAACATAACCAGACATATTCATTTGTGGTATACATTGAAAAGATACACCAGTAACCTGATAATAATTAAAATTTAAAATAGTAGCTTTAGCTTCAGTACTTAATAGGTCTAATGACAATGTGTATATATACCATCAGTATTTACACCCAAAGTATTTTTATCTAAATAAACAAATTTCATTGAAGCTGTAAACATGTTCCTCTTAATACGCCTTCTCATACTTTTACGACGACTATGACGACGATATTTCCTTCGACGAATATGATGACGTAAACGACCAACACGATACATGATGAACAACAGATAATACACGTCTATCCAAATGAAGAATAATTTCTCTTTCACTTTATTATTTTCGTTAAAGTCTATTTATAGATTCGTGATTACGTCATCTACTGTAATCCTGATTTCGCTTAGCTGTTCATTGATTCATCGAAGTTGAGTCTAAAAGCTGTTTTGTTGCATGTTGGCAACGTATTGCCATCAATTCCAGTTGGTTATGCAGTCCACATGAAGGAAACATTTGACAACATGAAATTGCAACTTTTTGAACTGCATAAACTATGACAAACATCAGTGGCAGGTTTGTGGTGACTTGAAAGTTGTTGCTATCGTGCTTGGACTGCAGCCGGGCTACACTAAGTATTGCTGTTTTCTGTGTGAATGGGACAGTCGGGCTAGGACTTCTCATTACATCAAGAAGGATTGGCCACTCCGACACTCATTGGAACCTGGAACAAAAAATGTTCAGTATCCTCCACTTGTAGAATCGAGCAAGATTTTGTTACCACCCTTACACATCAAACTGGGCGTCATGAAAAATTTTGTTAAGGCTATGGATAAAACGGGGGCAGCTTTTAAGTGCCTCGGTGGTAAATTCCCAAAGCTCAGTGAAGCAAAAATCAAGGAGGGTGTATTTGTTGGTCCACAGATCCGCGAGCTTCTTAGAGATGAGGAGTTCGACCGTATCCTAGGTGGTGAGGAGAAGACAGCGTGGAATGCTTTCCGGTTAGTAGCAACCAATTTTCTCGAGACAAGAGACAAGAGACAAGCAAAGAAGCGACGGGTTGAATCAATATAAGTGACTGCATTATACAGGTATGTTATTAATATATGGTATACATATACGCAAAATGTGTAACTTAAATTTTCTTGGAAACTGTAGCCAATCGACTGTTTTTATGGTCATATTCGTTTTCAGCACCCCAAAATCCATAATAGGAAACATTTTATCTCCGAAGCACAAACTTTTTCAAAATTTGTAGACCAGTGTCATCTGAAAAATTACACGAGTTTATATACCCAAATTTTGTGGGCACCATTATTATTTAATGTTGACTTGTTTTGTTTTTATTCTGAATAGGCTGCATTATTTTGCAAAATATTTGAAGATAAGGTAAATATTTTAGTTGTTGCAACATCTAAACAGATACGAAAGATATTTGAAGATGAAGCCATATTTTAAGTTTAAACCGCATATTGACAGATCTGATGTTGTCATGATCTGCCGAATTAACTAAAAATGGAAATTGAAATATGCATTTTATTATGAATTACACTTAAACATGCATAAGAACAAAAATTAAAGGCTTAAAATTTAAACTTAAACGTTAAGCAAGACATGACTTCATCTTTTATAACGAAGAGAGAATGTCGTGGGACTACAACTGGCGTTACGAGAGTTCCCTGGGTATAGGACCTATGTCCCTCTCGGGGAACGACCGGTTTCTCCCTCTCAGCGTAGATTTCGAAGGAATTTACGAAGGGGTCCGGGGCTCAGGAGATCCCCCATCCCCCACCGATGTTGGAGGTGATCTTTTTTGACACGTGATCGACCAGTGCACTACGTCGATTAGCTGATGATTCCATTTATAGGGCTAGGAGTCCGGGGGAATCTTGTTCCCTAGCCATTAGCCTATGGATAGGCTGTATCGGGTCCCCGCATTCAAGGGTTCGCCGAAGGGGTCCCCGGTAAGTCCTTCGGGGTACTCCACGAGACGACCGACTTTTGCACTACGTCGGTTAGCCTATGGTTCTGTGAATTTGTATAAGGCTAGGAGTCGGGGGGAAATCTAATCTTCTCCCCTAGCCATAGGCCTACGGATAGACTGTATCGGGTTCCCGGAGTCAAGGGATCGCCGATAGGTCTAAACGTGTGCCGGGACGACCCGGAGAATTTTGCGAATGGAGCTCGTAGCCGCGCAAAGTAGCCTCTGTAGCCGTTCAATTAATTCTCGGTCGCCTCCCGCGGGTACCTATCGAAGTTTGACCGTGGCTGAAAGCACCTATGAAAAGGTAGGGCCGGGGTGATCCCAGCCCGGCCGCAGACCCCTCTATAAACCACTCGTTGACTCATAAGTAGCGCGTCATAGGGCCTATGACTTCGGCCAAAATTTTCCATCAATCGCGCGCCCAACGCCTCGGCTCGTCGGAGCAACTGTCTCCCCGGTGCCTATGGCGGCCCATAGGGCTAGCGATCGGCGATAAGTAGAAGATGGAAGGTCGCCGATTGGGCTCTAAAGGCGCCCAAATCTTGTGAGTTTCAATGGGTAGGTAACATCTACGCAAGGGGTGAGAATGTGAGTTTTAGTCCTTCCCTTCTCACAGTATCTACCAGTTGAATTAATCCCCGTAGCAATGTGAGCTAGGATGCTGCCTAATCGAAATTCTCACAGCTTACCCAACGGGTGTTGTAGACCGTATACAGAAAATGAACATTGCAGAATTTAATCGGGTTTCATTATTAATCTAAATCTGAAAAAATGATTAAGTCATTTTAAAAAGAAACAATTCACCAATTATTTAGCAGAAATAAAATAGAAAGCAAATAAAAAATTTATCCAAACTCACGTCAGCATTTATGCGATTTTGGTCTCTATGTAAAAATGAATATATGAATATAAATGTATACAAATATAAGTATTATATGAATATAATGAATATAAGGCTTATATAAATATACGAATTATATAAGAATTATACGAATGAATATAAGAATTATTCATTGTTCATTTTCACACACACACGCATATATATATATATATATATATATAATATATATATATATATCAGTGGCGACTCATGGTATAAATGTATGGGGGTGCGATTTCATAAAATTGTACGACAACACGGACTCACAATAGGCTAGCGCGAATCCAACTGCCGCTCACAAGAGTACTTGTATTAACATATGCGGCTATGCCAGACGTACAATTCTAGTTAATTACAAATAAGTAATAATTTCAATAAAATACATATAAATGGCTTATATCATTATTACTGAAGTAACTAGTAAAAATAAAGTTGTTATTATAAAAAAAATTCGCGATTGTACTTATATTTTCATTACAACAGTAAAATATAATTTATATTTACTTGAGCGAAAAATCTATCGCTCCATTCGGCTGCAATATTATTTTGTATTCAAAGTACCGCTGTTTGAAGCTATGCTATAAGTTTAGAATATTATGTACTGTATGAAGGCTTACTCAAAATGCCTCATGAATCATGATATGCCACATGAATTTTTAAAATATATTTCAAGAATATTTATTTTAATATCTTAAAATTAGTATATTTTTTATCTGTTAAATTAATATTTATCGTTTCAAGCAAGGGGGAGCGACCGCTCCATCGCTCCTATACGCCAGTCGCCACTGATATATATATATATATATAAGAATGTAGCCACGTCACGATTCTGCTCTGTACCTATAAGTTTTTAAACCAAACAAAGATTGAACGTAGAATCCATTTCTGTCTGAAAAGAAATCCTGCAACTATATAATATATATATATATATATATATATATATGGAGAGAGAGATCCTTGTGTTTTGCGTATATAAAATTAATAGATAGGTAGAATCCCTCTGAAGCATCCCTCCTCATTTGCTGGATTTGGTGACACATAGCTATAATTTATTCAGGTAAAACTTCGACATGGAGTATTGTAATTTAAAATAAATAGGGGTTTATATTGTTGGTCTCTTTGCACCTCATACGACTCCCAGCTTCATCCTCACCTTTCCCATTTTGGTCATGGATTACGTTAGGTTAAGTTACATTGGTTAGATTATGTTATGAGATCCGAACCATGGATCGCCGCCACATCATCTGGACAAGGAGAACGGTCTCCCATCCAATTATTGAACAGGGTCAACGTCGCTTAGATTCGCTAATCGAACGGTTGAGTGCTCAGCAATACTCGGATACTGATTGGTTTAAAGTAGCTCTTACATAGTTTCATGCTGATGTGTATCTTCTACGATGGATGAAATTATATTAAACGTCCTATTTCACTTATGTACAGAACTTATATATATTCACGTCCACACAATGATTCTTGCAAAATCGTCGCTGCCCCCACCTTCCACCATAAAAGCCTTGCAACTTTTTGCCTTTATCCACTCGAGCAGTAGGAAAAATTGCAATAGAAAACTATAAGATAAATCTTTCGGAATTAGTGTCAAAAATGGGATTGATATATATTATATAATATATATATATATATATATGGGAATGAACTCAGAATGGTCCCCTGAGTTTTTTATGATACACACAGACAGTGCATGGAACAAGGAACTCTTCTGGGATAATTAAATCCACTATAGTCCGAATAAGTAATGGTAAATGACAAATACCATAGTTTTTCTTTTTCATGATGCTAGCCCGACGTGGGCAACGAGTCACTCGCAAAGTGACCACTTTGCGAGTGACCCGTTGCCCACGTCGGGCTAGCATCATGAAAAAGAAAAACTATGGTATTTGTCATTTACCATTACTTATTCGGACTATAGTGGATTTAATTATCCCAGAAGAGTTCCTTGTTCCATGCACTGTCTGTGTGTATCATAT